>OY744526.1:12976627-13031627 GCA_963556195.1 Sepiola atlantica | reverse complement strand
TCCGATGAACTTGCTGGTCTGGTGCACCCTCGACGTAAATACACTCGACCAACCCGACAATCAGCTAAATATCATCCATTCACTGTGGAGGTTACCAGATGCTGGAGAGCCTTCTACTCTAATAGCTTGTTTCCACGAGCTGCCGACCTTTGGCACTCCCTCCCTGCTCCCTGCTTCTCCGACTGTACTGACATGCAGAAATTTAAAACTAATATGAACAAGCATCTCGCTGTACAGATTCAAATTTAGGATGACCCCCTAAACTTTTACCCTAATTCTTAGTAGCCCCTTACGTCTACAGTGGTCACTTGCCTTGTTTAGGGTGAACTAAGTAACCCCCCCCAACCCCCCCCCTAAAAATGTACAATTTTGGGGAATGACAATGGAAAGTTTTACCGCTATTGTGCCTATGACAGCAGACTCCCTTAAATCTTAAGATATATAATATTTTGATGGAATTTAAATCAAATTTTTCCGGGGAAGACAATGGAAGTGGTCTCGAATCTATAAGTGCCCACCTAAGGGAGCCATCGGAGTCGAACCCCCTTGAAAACTTCGAATAATGCTATTTTGATGTTATATAAGTCATATGCATGAAATTCTTCGGGAAAGGCAATAGAAGTCGACCCAAATCAATGGAGGCAGGACCTCGTTTAAACTTCAAATACTTATATCCGATTTTAATAAAATTTAAACCATACGTATAAGACACTAATTCATAGTTTATCAACGTTTAAGCTTCTTCCGACTATATGAGGGGGAGAAACTTTGTAGGGGTTAGTAATAAAAAGAAAGTAATCTGGTGTTATTAACATAGTGAATAAGGGGATAGTAGTGTTCCACATTCAATCTCGAGTTGGGGTCGCTGATGAGGACCACCTTCTCCACAAGCTCGCCACAGAAACCCCTCCACGAGGTCGCCTGAAGTCACGACGCCCATTCTCGGAGCATGCCCACCAGCTCCTGCTTTCAACACCCGGTGACGTCACAAAACAGATTCGACTGAAACGTTGCTGGACGGAGGAATGGCAGGCAGCAGATAAATCAAGGTTGCACAGATTTGTGGTGGACCCGGATAACCTACCAGGCATGGACCTCCCTCGCCAGCAGTGGACAATGCTCAACCGCCTCAGGGCAGGTGTCGGCCGTTTCGCCGCAACCATGAGAGGATGGGGACTCAGAGACTCGGCTGTCTGCGACTTTGGTCACTCTGAACAGACAGTAGACCACATCATCGAGTCATGTCTTAAACACCGACCACCCAACGGCGAAGCCGGCATAGCTGCGCTAGACAACAAAACATTAGCATGGCTTTTCTCAACCGAGCTAGTGATCTAACAGTGAGATGCTGTGAAGCAAACGAAAGAAGAAGAAGAATCCCGAGCAACTTCAGGTCATCCTGCTAGTAATCTATAGTTTCACCCCATGTTTGCTGAACATTTGCCTATTCTAATAATAACCAATCAGTCTCAATAGGGGAGTCGGTTTAGCATACTCAGGAGTTATTTCTCTTGAACCCTGTTCAAGCTATCCTTCAGCTATGGGCGACAAGAAAATGTGCACACAAGAACTTCTGCGTCCCCACAAACAAAGCAAGATGAATCCAAAATAAAACATAGAAATATGTTATACAAATTGTCCAAAACTTAATTTGTGGCGCAACAGATAAAAGTGCTAAGTAAAATAAGTTCTAAGTGACAATCTTCTGGAGATTGAAGGTTCAATCCTCAGTGCGGGCGATACTAAGAATAAAATTACGAATTACTTGAGATTTCTACCCGGTCATGGCAGACATAACGAGAGCAAGCTACCCTCGTGGATTAAGTAAAGGGTTTTGTTCGAAATACTCCACAGATTCCCGAGTTTGACAGAAATATTTGTTAGTTCGACAAGATGCACCCGAAGAGGGTCGGAGATTACATCGGCTGACACGTTGTGAGAATAATATCCGACATGAGAATAGTAGTCCGAATAATCCATATAATACGAATTGACATTTTAAGTTTAATAAATTTAATAATTTAAGAATAAATTCCATCTTCAGAGGTGACCAGTTATTGAGTCATTTTTTAATTTTTTAATTATTTTTTTATCAAAAACAAGAATAACCAAACTTATTTCTTTGTTACTTGATAAAACTTGATAGAATTTATTCCGAAATATAAGATTAATGAAAAAAAAAATACAAATTAATCTCGCATTGTTAATGGCTTACATACAAATTTATTAACATATCCAACAATGCTTTAAATGGACGACCAACCAATACTATTACCTACATGAGCTAGCCAGGCTCTTCGTTTGACACCGGAATTTAAATCATGGCTGCCAACACCATCAGTGCGGAGAGGCGTTTTATCAAGTAACAAAGTAATAAGTTTGGTTATTCTTGTTTTTGATATATTTTTTTTTAAATCACTCAATAACTGGTCACCTCTGAAGATAGAAATTATTCCGAAATATAAGATTAATGAAAAAAAATACAAATTAATTTCGCATTGTCAATGGCTTACATATCAATTTATTAATATATATATATATATATATATATATATATATATATATATATAATGTACGTGCGCGTCAGATCGGGCTTTCTGCCTGAACCGATATGATGCGCAAATCGAATTCGGCAACGAGGGCAGTGCATCACTGAAGACTTCCCTTGAGGTACCTGAAGAATGTATTTCACGATATATATATATATATATATATATATATATATATATATATATATATATATATATATATATATATATATATATATATATATATATATATTGTTCAGCATCACTCTGTGAGGGAAAACAGGCTAAAGGTTTTTCTCTCACGGAATGATTCTGAACAGTTTCTTCGTCTTCTTTGTGACTTGCATCTATTGTTGCAATTCACTATAGAGGTCGAAGATTGTGGTTTCTTGCCATTCCTCGATGTTTTAGTGTCTAAATCCGGTTTATCGTTTGAAATCTTAATGTATAGAAAACCAAAATTTACAGGCCTTTATCCAAATTGGTTTGCCTTCGCCCCAAGAGCAAGGAAAATAAATCTTATTGGTACTCTCACTCATCGAGCACTCATGATTTGTTCACCAACACGACTCGATGAAGAACTTGGTGAAATTACTAATATTTTTCTTGCTAATGGATATCCCATCAACATCATAAAAAGCACCATTGCACGCAAAGTTGCTATATTTAATGGTGGTAAATATATTGGCCCGTCACGTTGCCCTATTTATTTGAAGCTCCCATGGTTAGGTTCAGAAGGCTTTGACATTGTCAAAAGCATTTCTTCTTCTACTCAACGTTGTTTTCCATCAACCATGCTGAGAGTAGTTTACACGACTCAAACCTTTTTCTCCTCTTTTCGTAAGGATGTTTTGCCAGCCATTGAAAATAATTCTGTTGTTTATAAATTCATGTGTCAGTGTGGAACTGACTACGTTGGCTAGACATCCCAAAGATTAGAAATTAGAATATCCCAACACATACCACGTGATATTCGCTTACACAAGGTTTCGAGATCATCCGGGTATTTTCAGGCACAGGTAATCACCTTGTTAGTACAAATAGTTGTTCTGACAAATATTCCGATGGGTGGTTTTCTGTTTTACGCAGTGCCAGGTCGAACTACCATCTCAATATTATTGAGGCGTTAGTTATTAACAATTCTCGACCTAGCCTGTGTAGACAAAAGATTTTGAAGAATCAGTTGGAGATCTTTAATGATGCAAAGCCACCATAACGTTGAGAGATTTACTTTTTTCTCTCTCAATCGTTTTCTCCAACTGAAACAATTTTTTCCCCTCATATCTCATTCGATTTGTTTAGTTTTTAATTTATCATTCTGACGTTTCCTCTTAGAGGGTCAGACGATAAGGCCTTAAGGAAAATTTTAGCAATTTTCTTTTTTTTCCACCCGCCCGTTTCATTGATTCAAAAATGCTTCCTCTGATATATATATATATATATATATATATATATATATATATATATATATATATATATATATATATATATATATATATATATATATATATATATATCCGTCCGCTATGCGGGAATCACTCTGTTGAAAGGAATAATGATTTCCACCAAGCCCAAAAGTAATTATTTTACGTAAAAATAATGAAATATGTTCAATTATCAGTATTGTAAAGAGAAATCAAAATAAATGAGTCGTATAAATAACGAAACACGTGTCTGTGAAGTGCTTACAAAAAATGCAGCCCCGTTGGCATTCATCGGAAAGGGCGCCTCAGGGGATTAGCAATTAACTAACCCTTTCTCAAAGAGAGGAGGTAAATCCTGGGAAGGTGGGCTTCCTACGACTGAAAATAAAAACATAACTCAGCCTGACAAAAGTAAGACCACTGTTGGACTGATTATCGATGACGTATCGTCGACTGGTTTGAACGACACATACTAAAGATATGTCAGGTAAGTTGTTAGATTGCAGAAAGGATTGCACATTTTATTAACGCTTCCATCGGTGACATTTAGGTCATCCTGCACATACTTTCTTTCCCATTCTTCTTTTGTGAACACCCCTCTTTTGTGAACACCCCTCTTTTGTGAATACCCCTCTTTTGTGAACACCCCTCTTTTGTGAATACCCCTCTTTTGTGAATACCCCTCTTTTGTGAATACCCCTCTTTTGTGAACACCCCTCTTTTGTGAACACCCCTCTTTTGTGAACATCCCTCTTTTGTGAACACCCCTCTTTTGTGAATACCCCTCTTTTGTGAATACCCCTCTTTTGTGAACACCCCTCTTTTGTGAACACCCCTCTTTTGTGAACACCCCTCTTTTGTGAACACCCCTCTTTTGTGAATACCCCTCTTTTGTGAACACCCCTCTTTTGTGAACACCCCTCTTTTGTGAACATCCCTCTTTTGTGAACACCCCTCTTTTGTGAATACCCCTCTTTTGTGAATACCCCTCTTTTGTGAACACCCCTCTTTTGTGAACACCCCTCTTTTGTGAACACCCCTCTTTTGTGAACACTCCTCTTTTGTGAACACCCCTCTTTTGTGAACACCCCTCTTTTGTGAACACCCCTTCTTTTGTGAACATCCCTCTTTTGTGAACACCCCTCTTTTGTGAACATCCCTCTTTTGTGAACATCCCTCTTTTGTGAACACCCCTCTTTTGTGAATACCCCTCTTTTGTGAACACCCCTCTTTTGTGAACACCCCTCTTTTGTGAACACCTCTCTTTTGTGAACATCCCTCTTTTGTGAACATCCCTCTTTTGTGAACACCCCTCTTTTGTGAACACCCCTCTTTTGTGAACATCCCTCTTTTGTGAACATCCCTCTTTTGTGAACACCCCTCTTTTGTGAATACCCCTCTTTTGTGAACACCCCTCTTTTGTGAACACCCCTCTTTTGTGAACACCTCTCTTTTGTGAACATCCCTCTTTTGTGAACATCCCTCTTTTGTGAACACCCCTCTTTTGTGAACACCCCTCTTTTGTGAACACCCCTCTTTTGTGAACACCCCTCTTTTGTGAACATCCCACTTTTGTGAACATCCCTCTTTTGTGAACACCCCTCTTTTGTGAACACCCCTCTTTTGTGAACATCCCTCTTTTGTGAACACCCCTCTTTTGTGAACACCCCTCTTTTGTGAATACCCCTCTTTTGTGAACACCCCTCTTTTGTGAACATCCCTCTTTTGTGAACATCCCTCTTTTGTGAACACCCCTCTTTTGTGAACACCCCTCTTTTGTGAACACCCCTCTTTTGTGAACACCCCTCTTTTGTGAACATCCCTCTTTTGTGAACATCCCTCTTTTGTGAACACCCCTCTTTTGTGAACACCCCTCTTTTGTGAACACCCCTCTTTTGTGAACATCCCTCTTTTGTGAACATCCCTCTTTTGTGAACACCCCTCTTTTGTGAATACCCCTCTTTTGTGAACACCCCTCTTTTGTGAACACCCCTCTTTTGTGAACACCCCTCTTTTGTGAACATCCCTCTTTTGTGAACACCCCTCTTTTGTGAACATCCCTCTTTTGTGAACACCCCTCTTTTGTGAACATCCCTCTTTTGTGAACACCCCTCTATTGTGAACATCCCTCTTTTGTGAACACCCCTCTTTTGTGAACACCCCTCTTTTGTGAACATCCCTCTTTTGTGAACACCCCTTTTTTGTGAACACCCCTCTTTTGTGAACACCCCTCTTTTGTGAACATCCCTCTTTTGTGAACATCCCTCTTTTGTGAACACCCCTCTTTTGTGAATACCCCTCTTTTGTGAACACCCCTCTTTTGTGAACACCCCTCTTTTGTGAACACCCCTCTTTTGTGAACATTCCTTCTTTTGTGAACATCCCTCTTTTGTGAACACCCCTCTTTTGTGAACACCCCTCTTTTGTGAACACCCCTCTTTTGTGAACACCCCTCTTTTGTGAACATCCCTCTTTTGTGAACATCCCTCTTTTGTGAACACCCCTCTTTTGTGAACACCCCTCTTTTGTGAACACCCCTCCTTTGTGAACACCCCTCTTTTGTGAACATCCCTCTTTTGTGAACACCCCTCTTTTGTGAACACCCCTCTTTTGTGAACACCCCTCTTTTGTGAACATCCCTCTTTTGTGAACACCCCTATTTTGTGAACACCCCTCTTTTGTGAACACCCCTCTTTTGTGAACACCCCTCTTTTGTGAATACCCCTCTTTTGTGAACACCCCTCTTTTGTGAACATCCCTCTTTTGTGAACACCCCTCTTTTGTGAACACCCCTCTTTTGTGAACACCCCTCTTTTGTGAACATCCCTCTTTTGTGAACATCCCCCTTAGGTGAACATCCCTCTTTTGTGAACACCCCTCTTTTGTGAACACCCCTCTTTTGTGAACACCCCTCTTTTGTGAACATCCCTCTTTTGTGAACACCCCTCTTTTGTGAACACCCCTTATTTGTGAACACCCCTCTTTTGTGAACATCCCTCTTTTGTGAACACCCCTCTTTTGTGAACACCCCTCTTTTGTGAACATCCCTCTTTTGTGAACACCCCTCTTTTGTGAACACCCCTCTTTTGTGAACATCCCTTTTTTGTGAACATCCCTCTTTTGTGAACACCCCTCTTTTGTGAACACCCCTCTTTTGTGAACACCCCTCTTTTGTGAACATCCCTCTTTTGTGAACACCCCTCTTTTGTGAACACCCCTCTTTTGTGAACACCCCTCTTTTGTGAACACCCCTCTTTTGTGAACATTCCTCTTTTGTGAACACCCCTCTTTTGTGAACACCCCTCTTTTGTGAACACCCCTCTTTTGTGAACACCCCTCTTTTGTGAAAATCCCTCTTTTGTGAACACCCCTCTTTTGTTAACATCCCTCTTTTGTGAACACCCCTCTTTTGTGAACATCCCTCTTTTGTGAACATCCCTCTTTTGTGAACATCTCTCTTTTGTGAACACCCCTCTTTTGTGAACATCCCTCTTTTGTGAATACCCCTCTTTTGTGAACACCCCTCTTTTGTGAACATCCCTCTTTTGTGAATACCCCTCTTTTGTGAACACCCCTCTTTTGTGAACACCCCTCTTTTGTGAACATCCCTCTTTTGTGAACACCCCTCTTTTGTGAACACCCCTCTTTTGTGAACACCCCTCTTTTGTGAACACCCCTCTTTTGTGAAAATCCCTCTTTTGTGAACATCCCTCTTTTGTGAACACCCCTCTTTTGTGAACACCCCTCTTTTGTGAACACCCCTCTTTTGTGAACACCCCTCTTTTGGGAACACCCCTCTTTTGTGAACACCCCTCTTTTGTGAAAATCCCTCTTTTGTGAACACCCCTCTTTTGTGAAAATCCCTCTTTTGTGAACATCCCTCTTTTGTGAACACCCCTCTTTTGTGAACACACCTCTTTTGTGAACACCCCTCTTTTGTGAACACCCCTCTTTTGTGAACACCCCTCTTTTGTGAAAATCCCTCTTTTGTGAACACCCCTCTTTTGTGAAAATCCCTCTTTTGTGAACACCCCTCTTTTGTGAACACCCCTCTTTTGTGAACACCCCTCTTTTGTGAACACCCCTCTTTTGTGAACACCCCTTATTTGTGAACACCCCTCTTTTGTGAACACCCCTCTTTTGTGAACATCCCTCTTTTGTAAAACATTCACAACAAGAACTCGTCTGGCTGCAGCCATAACATAGAACTTTCATCTCCCTTTCATCGGAGCTTCAACGAACAAAGTTTATTTACCAGAAAATCCCATCTGTGGAACAAGATACCATGAGTCTGCTTCCCAACCGACTACAGCATGGTCGTCTTTAAACAAATACTTGCCGAGCTGTGTAATCCTCTGCACATTCCACCCACAGTTTCCAATCCTCTCAACGTCCAACCAATAATCCTTTAGCAATTATCCTCGAGTGGCCCCCGGGACTTGATAAGCGGAGATACATTATCAAAACGAATATATGCTATGCAAACACTACCGATTTAGTAACTACTTGTGTGGGAGTAGAACGTTTTTTTTTCTTCTGTATGTGAAAGTAAAAAAGATCCCTTCCCACCAGGTGCCGTCGGAGGGGCCGCGGTTCTTATACAGTACAAATCGGTGACATTTAAGCATAAATAATATACAATTTTGGAAACACTTGAATAAGATTCCCTTTTTAATGACTTCTTTAGTGATTGTCTCTGTGTACTACACGTCTGACACACATCTCTAAGATTTCAAATGTTAAGATAATTAATCCGACATATAAAGTTATCTTGTCGGATTTTCAAAGTCACACCCAGATAGCAATATGTCTGACATATCTATATTTGATTCAGACAAGTCTATTGTTTCTTTTTTGCCCACCATATGTTATTACCATAAATATGAATTATTTCGCTTTTTTTTTCTGAAAAGTGGGGTTCACTTAATGAAGTGGTCGTACGCGTTTTGAAGAACCTCGTTGCCGCTCTCAATTGCGACTAACAAAGAAACTCAGCATCCAATCATTCAATAATGCATAATACTGACACCCCCACACATATATATGTATATAGTAAGCTATGAAAATATATTCATGGCAATTTCCATAAATATATTTTCATAACTTACTACCTTGCTCTACTCACGTATTGAGTACTAAAAATCGATACATGAAATAATATAGCTCCTAAATTACATTGTATATGTATACATAAAATAATAATAATAATAATAATAATAATAATAATAATAATAATAATAATAATAATATATATATATATATATATATATATATATATATATAGCAGTAGAGGTGTAGACATATTTAAAAATATTGCTTTCGTAAGAATTTTTTTTTTATATATAGACATATATATTTATATATAGACATATTTAAAAATATTGTTTCCTAAGAATATATATATATATATATATATATATATATATATATATATATATATATATATATATATATATATATATCATAACAATGTGTTTCATTTAAATAAATAACATTTGTTTTAATCTAAGCGTTTAAAAATTGAAATTTTTCTATGTCCAAGAAGAATATTTGTAAGGAAAATTTTAATTTTGTGACAGCTTAGATTTAAAAAAGTGTTATTCATAAAAACAACAACACATTTTTATGGTTTTAAAAATATATATATATTCTTACGAAAACAAGATTTTGAAAAATATCGCTACATCTCTACGGATTCATACAAGCGTTAATGCGGTTAAAACATTTTGATTTTGCTTTCACCCCAGAGTCCACATCCCATCGGACAATATGAAAAAGAAAGAGGAAAATTGTAATTTTACTTTTACAAGGAAAATTGTAATTTTCTAAAGCTTAGATCAAACCAAATTTTATTGATTAAAAAAAACATTGTTATGGTTTAAATAATATAATATAATAAAGATATTTTTTTATAAAATATTTAGAAAACCTTGCACAACGCAGATTATTTGTTTTTAAAATAAATTATTTATTCGTCTCAAAAACTTTTTTTTTTATTTAAAATTTTTTTTTTTAAATTTAAAAATAATTTTTTATTTAAAAAAATGTTTTTGAGACGAATAAATAATTTATTTAAAAACAAATAATCTGCGTTGTGCAAGGTTTTCTAAATATTTTATAAAAAATATCTTTATTATTGCCACCCACCCAACGCTTCAAATTGTGTGACTTTTCAAAGTATAATATAATATAATATAATATAATATAATATATATATATATATATATATATATATATATATATATATATATATATATATTAGAATATTAAATTAAACTAAAGATAATCGATATATCGTATAATAATAATCTATCGTGATAATATAAATCTCAATATATTGAATAGAGCAATCAATTCAAGAGTTGAAAGATGGGAATAAAAAATTGTAAAGAATACTCAATGTATTTATGGACTCATAAATACAGTGAGTATTCTTTTTCAAACATTTATTTCCAATATAACATCTGTTTTGTTTTTGACGTGTTTTTGACGGTCACTATTCTACGTTTTCTTCCCAACAAAAAGTTCTTTATCTTTTGTTTTTTTTTGTGTATGAATTTTTCAAAGTTAAATGTTGCCGATAATACAATTACATTATCGTTTTTTTTCAATCCTCTGATGAAAAGAGCTTGTTTTTGAAAATCCATGGATTAAGGATATGAAACTCCTTGTGTTGAACTGATGTTTTAATAAATATTGTATATTTACAATTTTTTATTTTCATCTTTCATCTCTTGTATATATATATATATATATATATATATATATATATATATATATATAAATCTCCGAAACAGTTACATGGTAAACAGCTGATGATCCCGTGTTAATATTAGACGCTTAAGGTCTCCTGTTTTTGTTTCACTCTTAGATAATTAACTCCCCCTTTTTTCTTTTTTTTCTTTTGTATTTACTTATATTCATTTATTAATTTTCCAACGAATGTTAAGTCTGCAATATCTTGGATTTAGTTAGTTAGTCTGGGAATTTAAATTGCATTTTACATTTTTTTTTTAATGACCTAAAGCTTCTTTAGACTATATATATATATATATATATATATATATATATATATATATATATATATATATATATATATATATATATATATATATACATATATATATATTATAACTCAGAAGGATACACAGTTTACGACATAATCAATATCATGTAATCATGCTTAAAAAAATCTAATATCAACAAATATATGTGTACATATGTTTCAGAAATTTTAATAAGATCACCTCTTTCAACACAAAAGAGAAAAAGAAAACACCTTATCACTTCGTTTCAGGCACAGGTAAACAATGGAATTGTTAAATGATTGCACACACATACAGCAAATATACTCATCACCATCCAGATAAAAAATATTTTCTTATTTTATATATTTTTTCTTTTTATGCTGGTTATAATAATTGGATTTAAGAGTCAAACGATGGATTAGCTACTCAAAAAAAAGTATTTATTTCCGATCTGTAATAAGTTTTATACAATATTATGTTTTAATAAATAATTGATTATTTTTTTCTCAAAACTTAGTGTATATGTTTCGTCGTTTCATGACTTATCAGCGTGGTTAGATACAGGAAACGTACAAACCAAGAGATTCGAAAAAAAAAAGACGCGAGCAACTACCAATCGTCATCATTTGCGCCCGGCTCTCTATCTTCTGGACCGCCGAGACTGATGCTGTGAGTGGAAAGAAATATATAGCTGATAAATGATATTTTATTTATTTGTTTACTTCTTACGATACTGACTACTGAGAGGATTCAATCATTTGCTGCCTTGAACGAATACAAAACCGACTTCGAAATCTAGTGAGCGATTACCTCTTCTCTTTCTTACTACATTTTTCTTACAGATAAGACGTTGCTAGTCTTTCTCTACTCTGTCGTTATTTTCATGGCAGCTGCTCGGCTGAGCTTCAATCCATGGCCCATCCTGTAAAACAGGGGCGGGCAACCTTTTCAGAGTGAGGGCCAGATGAGACTTTTGGAAGGAGATCGCGGGCCGGAGTGAAAAACGAAATCTCAGAATTACTATATTTTGTTTACATGAATAAATTGTACACAAATTGCATTGAACACTCTACAAATCTAATATTTTTTCTCAAGAGACATATGTATGTGATGTTATAAAAGGCGCCAACGAAGAGCCATTTTGGAATCATAAAACATAATGACAGAGGAAGTAGCAAGTTGATCCAGCATTCGTTTTGACACACCTCACATAGGTTCTATGTTTCATGCCCTTTCCTCGTCTCACGTTTCCTCTTTGCCTCTCTCTTTCTCTTTTTCTATTTTTATCTCTTAATTGTTAAAGAAAAATGAAATATACATTCATCATCGCTCGCTGATATTAATACATTTTTATCCCACTGTAAATCTTAATTGAAACTTACTTTTACGTCTATGTCACAAAATGATATGAGTTTTACTGGGAGGTTTGTGGGCCGGATTGCAATAATAAAGCATAGCAGGGTGGCGGGCCGGACGCTAAGCCTTGGCGGGCCGGAGGTTTCCCGCCCTTGCTGTAAAACATTCACAACAAAAACTCATCTAGCTACAAACAATGTCAAAAAATGTCCCTTTCTCCCACTATGTGCCTAAAACTAAACGAAACTTCCATGAGCAAAGTTTCTTTCCTAGAACTATCCGTCTGTTGAACACAATGTCAATGGTCTGCTTCCCAGCTGACTACAACATTGTTGTGTTCAAGTCCAATGTAAACAAATTCTTGTTGAGCCGCATTTCTAAACTAATCAAATTATTCCAAACTTCCACTAGCATTACCAATCATCACGGTTTTCTCACCGTCCACCTGACCCTTTTTAACCCTTATCCTCGAGTGGCTTCTGGGCCTTGATAAGTGGTGACTCTTTCGTATAAAAAATATTGACGGTTGCCAACCATGTCTCTAAAGTAATGATGTGTTTTTTTTAAATTTTAAAATTTATAATTTTTTCGTAAAAAAACACTGAAAAAGCAACAGTTCTGGGATTGATAGAGAAATAATTTTATCGGAAACAAGACAAAAAAAAGTAGAATCACAATTCAGTAGAATTAGAAAACGATGGAGGTGTTTTTTTTATTTTTTATTTTAAAAAATTTTTTTTTTTACTTATGAGTGACCACTTATCAAGGCTGACAGCCACTCGAGGATGATAGTTAATTAAATGAATAGATTGTAAGTTTAATGATGATAAATATTATGAAAGGATTGAAAATAATGTTATGAGAATTCTTTATGATGAGTATTTATTGACATTGGATTTGTAGCCCTCAGAGAAGCAATCTTGAGGGAAAGTGTTTCACAAGTGTTAAGTTGTTGGATAAAGAAGGGTGAGATGACAAAAGAGAGAAAGAGAGAAATAAAGAGAGAGAGAAAGAAAGAGAGAGAGAGAGAAAACGAGAGAGAGAAAGAGAAAGAGCGAAAGAGAAAGAGAGAGAGAGAGAAAAAGAGAAATAGAGAGAGAGAAAGAGAGAGAGAGAAAGAGAGAGAAAGAGAAAGAGAGAGAGAGAGAAAGAGAGAGAGAAAAAGAGAAAGAGAGAGAAAGAGAAAACGAGAGAGAGAGAGAGAGAGGGAGAGAGAGAGAGAGAGAGAGAGAGAGAGGAAACACCGAAATTACACCAGTTCTGTATTATAGGTCTGCAGAATTGGTGTAATTTCGGGGTTTCTTTCTTTCACTCTTTATGTATGTATCACTCTCTTTCCCATTGTATACCTCTCTTTATTACTGGATTAAAAATACTATATTAATTAGAGTGGTAGCCCCGCCATCCGGACTTGTGTTATTTTGTTTTGTTCTTTCTCTCACTGTCAGTATGTCTCTCCCCCCCTCTCTCTCTCTTTCTCTCTCTCTCTCTCTCTCAAATTATCTAAAACTCTCTCTCTTTATATTTCGATTAAAAAAAAAATTCTATGAATAAGAGTGGTTGCCCCTCAACACGAACTGGTGTTTTCTTCAGGTTTTCTTTCTCTGACTGTCGGTATGTCTCTCCCTCTCTTCCGCGTCTGTCTGTCTGTCTGTCTGTCTGTCTGTCTGTCTCTCTCTCTCTCTCTCTCTCTCTCTCTCTCTATCTATCTATCTATCTATCTATCTATCGATTAGAAGCATTCTATTCATAAGAGTTGTTGCTCCTCCACCCGAACTGGTGTTATTTGTGGTTTTCTTTCTCTCTCTTTCGCGCCCGCCTCCCCTCTCTCTCTCTCTCTCTCTCTCTATATATATATATATATATATATATAGAGAGAGAGAGAGAGAGAGAGTTCGAATGCAAAACGCGATAAAAGCCATTTTCAAAATCACGAGACTGTCCCTACAAAAAGTGTTGCATTTCAACACTCGACGACACCCCAAAACTATGTGTTACATTATATGATACCGAAATAAGTTCCTTTTGATTTCAATTAAGATCAGTTTTCATTCGAAGTCTAGATTTAATATATTTGTGTTTTTATTGTGTCAGATCTCAATTTAAACGAATTGGATTTATCGCGTCTTGCGTTCGAACTCTTCATATATATATATATATATATATATATATATATATATATATATATATATAAGTAAGGAAATCAACATCTTTGAAGCACGGATAAGAATGTATTAAAGTCAAATATTTTGAAAATCAACAATCGTGCAATTTTAAATGTAAAATTCATTTATTTAATTTTTTTTTTCGCGAATTTTCGTTGTAATACAACCTTGTCAGGCGAGACTGTCTTATAGTTTTTTCTTCTTCTTTTCTTCCTCCTCATATTGATGGTATTAACCATGAGGGGTCGAATATACGTCAAGTTCTTAAGACGTTATAAGTTTAGTCCTTTAAAAAAAAAGCGCCAATCTGCGCATAACATTGCCAATACTAAACTTATAACGTCTTAAGAACTTGACCCCTCAGGGTTAATACCATCAATATGAGGAGGAAGAAAAGAAGAAGAAAAAAAAGACAGTCTCGCGAAAAAAAATAAAAATATGAATTTTTCATTTAAAATTGCACGATTGTTGATTTTAAAAATATTTCACTTTATATATATATATATATATATATATATATATATATATATATATATATATATATATATATATATATATATATATATATATATATATATATATATTAGGGTTTCCCTTACCCGAGACTCGTTGCCGTAGACAGTTTTCAGAGTCTAGTCTATCCTACGATTAAACCAAGAATTTGACACCCTTCAGATATACGTTTCCCGAGGGTATTAGTGAAAGTTATGCGATCACAAAACATCGTGCCCACGGTCCGCGTCGATACCCACTTCGCCACTGCCATTTCCATTTAGAGTTTAACTTTCCTAATGCTCTCCTCTCTCTTTTTTTTATTTACTAAACTAACGGCCGAGAAAATCATTCCGACGACATCTCATATCAAATTTTTAACGAGTCATATTTTAAAGCGTTAACGTTATGGTGAAACAGCCGTTTTCTCACGAGAGGAGAGTCTGGCAAAGAAAATGGCGGCTGACGAAATGAAAAACATGCGAGCAGCCGACGACGACTCTTCCTTGGCGTGGGAACCCGACCCCCAAGCAAAAATTCTTAGGAGATTTGGGGGTTTACGACAATTAACAAGCGTTTCCCCTTTCGGACTGTCTGTCTGTCTGTTTGTCACTTTATCTTTTTCGCTCTCACTTCTTTGTTCTCTTTTTCCTTCTCTCTGTATCTCTCCTTACCACGTGTCACCCTCGACCCGTTCTCTTTTTATCCCTCTTTCAATCTATCTCTTAAAAAACATTCTATTGAAGTATCATTCAATTAATCCGCTTTTCTTATTTTCTTGTCTCCATCTCCCATATATATATATATATATATATATATATATATATATATATATATATATATATATATATATATATATAGTCTCGGAAGTGTTTCAACCCTAAAAACTATATGAAAAAATGAAACAAAAAGTTAATTTACTTTTTACAGTCACTATATGAGTTTGCTTCCAAGAATTTACGCTAGTTTTAATATTATTTAAGGGATCATCAGTTGTTTACTAAAACAAAGTGTTTCGGGAATTTAAAAACAAACCAGTATTTTATCTCATGGCTTCCCAACAGAGTTTATCAAAACCCACTTCCCTTAAAAGACAAGAACAAAAACGTTCCGTATATTAGATCTAACATCCCCGAAATTGCTTAACTTTAATTTCTTCAAGGGGCTTAGTTTAATATTGAAAAATAATATATATATATATATATATATATATATATATATATATATATATATATATATATATATATAAAGTTAGGTGTTGCCCGGAGCGATAAAAAACAACGTCGTAGAAGTTAAACAGTGTGTGTAACACCTTTATATAAAAACTTCAATCTCTCTTCCTTTCTCTAGCCGTCTCTCTTTCCCTCGTCTTCATTATTTCCCTCCCTCCCCACCCCCCTCTTTACCCTTTTCCCACTAGATTCTTCTTTAAAAGTTTAAATCCGCGCCCCTGTTGTACCAAAGAACTTAAAGTTTAGACACGCACCTTTGTTGTACTAAATAACTAAAAGTTTAGAGACGTGCCCCTGTTGTATGAAAGAACTAAACGTTTAGATACGTGCCTCTGTTGTACCACGAACTGAAAGTTTAGAGACGCACCTCTGTTGTACCAAACAACAAAAGTTTAGAGACGTGCCCCTGTTGTACAAAAGAACTTAAAGTTAAGACACGCACCTTTGTTGTACCAAAGAACTTAAAATTTTTAGACGTGCCCCTGTTGTACCAAAGAACTACAAGTTTAGATACGCGCCCCGGTTGTACCAAAGAACTAAAAGTTTAGAGACGCGCCCCGGTTGTACCAAAGAACTTAAAGTTTAGAGACGCGCCCCTGTTGTACCAATAAACTAAAAGTTTAGAGACGCGCCCGCCCGCCCCTAACACTCTCTACGACGTCACTACCGGATTAGTTGTAGGAATGACATGGGTATCAAGGTAAAGCCTGGGAAAGTGAATCTCTTTCTTCCTAGAACTCGTCTCATACAGACAGAATCAAGGCCAGTACCGGAATTTCCTCAGAATTAGCGTAATATACACCATTCATCCGCAGCCTCTCTCTGATGTATGCATGTATGTTTGTATGTATGGATCTTTGCATGTATGTATGTATATATGTATGTTTGTATGTTTGTATGTTTGTATGTATGTATGTTTGTATGTTTGTATGTATGTTTGTATGTATGTATGTTTGTATGTTTCTATGTTAGCATGTATGTTTGTATCTTTGTATGTATGTTTGTATGTTTGTATGTATGTTTATATGTTTGTATGTATGCATGTATCTTTGCATGTTTGTATGTATGTATGTTTGCATGTTTGTATGTTTGTATCTTTGTATGTATGTTCGTATGTTTGTATGTATGTGTGTATGTATGTATGTTTGTATGTTAGTATGTTTGTATGTATGTATGTTTATATGTTTGTATGTATGTATGTATGTATGTATGTATGTTTGTATGTCTCTTTGTATGTATGTATATATGTTTGTATGTATGTTCGTATGTTTGTTTTTATGTATGTTTGTATGTTTGTATATTTGTATATATGTACGTATGTATGTTTGTATGCATGTTTGTATGCATGTACGTATGTATCTTTGCGAGTATGTATGTATGTTTGTTTGTATGTATGTATATATGTATGTTTGTATGTATGTTTGTAAGTTTTTATGTATGTATGTTTGTTTGTATGTTTGTATGCATGCATGTATGTTTGTATGTATGTATGTTTGTTTGTGTGTATGTTTTTATGTATGTACGTTTGTATGTTTGTATATATGTATGTTTGTTTGTATGTATGTATGTATGTTTGTTTGTATGTATGTATGTATGTATGTTTGTATGTATGCATGTATGTATGTTTGTATGTTTGTATGTTTGTATGTATGTATGTTCGTATGTTTGTTTGTATGTATGTTTGTATGTTTGTTTGTATGTATCTTTGTATGTATGTATATATGTTGGTATGTATGTATGTTTGTATGTATGTTCGTATGTTTGTTTTTATGTATGTTTGTATGTTTGTATGTTTGTATGCATGTTTGTATTCATGTATGTATGTATCTTTGCGAGTACGTATGTATGTATGTTTGTTTGTATGTATGTATATATATGTATATTTGTATGTTTTTATATTTGTATGTTTGTATGTTTTTAGGTATGTATGTTTGTATGCTTGCATGTATGTTTGTATGTATGTATGTATTTTTGTTTGTATGTACGTTTGTCTGTTTGTATGTATGTATTTATGTATGTATTTATGTATGTTTGTATTTTTGTATGTATATATATATGTTTGTATATATGTATGTTTGTATATATGTATGTTTGTATGTTTGTTTGTATGTATGTATGTATGTATGTATGTATGTTTGCATGCATGTATGTATGTATGTATGTATGTTTGTATGTATGTATGTATGTACGTATATATGTATGTATGTTTGTATGTTTGTATGTATGCATGTTTGTATGTATGTATGTTGGTATGTTTGTATGTTTGTTTGTATGTTTGTATGTATGTATGTTTGTATGTTTGTTTATCTGTTTGTATATTTGTATGTTCTCATAATTGTATTCATGAAACCCATGCATCAAATCACATGAAATCATATCAAATTACATAAAATCATATCAAATCACATAAAATCATATCAAATCATATCAAATCACATGAACTGCGACCTTTTTTTTCCAAGACAAGCGCAGTATCACAGCTTGTCATGCTTTCAATGTTCTAGAGTATGCCGGCCAGCTGGTGATTTTAAAAGTCACATGAAAGTGCACAAAGAAAAAAAGATGAGTGGTCTCAACAACAATAACAAGTGCAGGTTCTGCCACACAGAAGTAGAGAGTGTGAGCCATTTGACATCCAGTTGTAAGGTTCTCCTGGGGGATGGCTATTATACAATGCGACACAACGGAGTGTGTAAATATCTTCACTGGACTATTTGTAAAAAGTTAAATATCCAGTGTAGCAGCAAGTCCTGAGAGCATATAGCATAAAGAACAGTTGGAAATAATTTATACACCATCCACTATGACTATGCAATCCCTACAGCTACATATGTAGTAAACGGAGCTGTTAAACCTGACATCGTAATATGGGACAAAAGGGAGAAAGTAGCAACCCTACTTAAAGTCACTGTATATAATGGACAGAACTGAAATGGAAAAGATTACAAAATACCAATGATGCATAGCCCCTTAATAATTCATATCTTCGTTTCTTCTCGGTTTGCTCTATCTTCTAGTGGTTGAGTACTTTCTTCGCCTCTGCACTGTAGTGGCCATCTCTGTGAGTTGTCTGTAACAAAAGACCTTTCTCACCCACTTCATAAGACAACAATCTTTTCATTTTAATTACTTTTTATTCGGCGTCAGTTTCTATTGCCCGTGGAGATGTTTTGCTATCGTTGAGAGAGAGAGAGAGAGATTTACGAATATCGTGGTTAATTCTTAGATAGATTATTGTCTAATCAGTCCTTTGTTATTTGAGGAGACAGGGGGAGAAGGACATCTTGTACGCCAGTATTCTTTCTTAGGGAAAAACACTTCCCGTTCTGACTTGGCTACATCTTAATTGCTTTGTCCGACTTCTGTGCCTCCTAAGTCCGAACTGGTTTTAAAACTCCAATTTTTTCACATATCAAAACTGTGACGTAATATCACGTGATAACCACACAGGTGTAGGATGACCTTTTGAACCAGGGTCAATTATCGTCTCGTCACTTGTCACGTTTCAATTCCCGGAAACAGCATCGCACTCTATGCACTCGGCGGCACGCACTAAGTCGCACCAGCCAAACCAACGAACCCACACCCGTTCTCGACCACACGTCCATTATCATATAACATTCTCATAAAGGTTTTTATAATCCCACAAGTTACATCCATCATTATATAACATTCTCATAAAGGTTTTTATAATCCCACAAGTTACGTCCATCAAGGTCTCATTTACGACATGAAAAGAAACTGGAATCTTAGGAAGATCTCCATCATCCCAGTAATTGTAGGAGCAACCGGACTAGAAAAAAAGAATTTCCAAAACTACCTGGCGAATATACACGGTGAACACAGTGCAAGAAAGATACAAACAATTGCACTTAAAGGGACGGTTAGAATCTTAAAAAGATCTTTCGGCTGGAGGGTCTAAAATAACTGGTGAATAACTGGTGAATGTCTGCCAAAACAAAAAGGTAAGAAAATAAAAAAAGCAAGTTTTGTACCTTCTGGCTGTACCCAGACCAATAATCGATATGAGTGTCAAGTCTACCCAAGGATATGTAATTCGTTCGCGGGAAAGAGCGCCACCTTCTTACATGAAAGAGTGACATTTGTCTGACAATGGGTTGTAGTCATCGTGTATCTATCACCGCTTTTCCCGCCTTTAACGCATTCTATCCGTTTTTTTCTCTACTAAAAGAAAAAAAAAATCACTTAACTTCCATGCCTATACAATAATTCATCTTCTGTAGCCAATTTATCAAAATTGAAAAGAATGTGAAACAGATTTACAGAAATTCAGAACTTCCCTCGTAAAGTCTTTCGTCTATTTGTTTATTTATTTATTTATTCATTTATTTATTTATTTATTTATTTATTAATTTATTAATTTATTAATTTATTAATTAATTCATTTATTTAATTATTCATTTATTTATTCATTTATTTTTTATTAATTCATTTATTTATTAATACATTTATTTATTTATGAATTCATATATTTATTTATGAATTCATTCATTTATTAATTAATTCATTTATTTATTAACTCATTTATTTATTAATTTATTTATTTATTTATTAATTTATTTATTAATACATTTATTTATTTATTAATTTATTTACTTATTAATCTATTTATCTATTCATTTATTTATTAATTCGTTTATTTATTCATTTATTTATTTATTTATCCATTCATTTAATTATTCATTTATTCATTTTTTTAAATTAATTTATTTTTTAATTAATTTATTAATTAATTTATTCATTTATAAATGAATTTATTTTTAATTCATTTATTTATTTATTAATTCATTTATTTATTTATTTCATTTTATTTATTAATTACTTTATTTATTTATTAATTAATTAATTTATTAATTAATAAATTCATTGATTCATTTATCCATTAATTAATTAATTAATTAATTAATTTAATTATTCATTTATTTATTCATTAATTTACTTATTTATTTATTTATTTATTTATTTATAATCTTCATTTATTTATTTATTTAGTTATTAATTAATTTATATATTTATTTATTCATTTATTTATTTATTTATTAATTCATTTATGTACACCACAAATTCCGTTTTTCTTCAGGAAACCACATTCTTTCAAACTTGACAAATTGACAGAATCCAGTTAGCGAAAACGGACATTGCTAGTCTTTCTCTACTCTATCGTTATTTCCATGGAAGTTCTTCTTTTGAACTCCAAGCTTTGGTCGTTCCTCACAAGACATTCTTAGCAAGAACTCATTTTCTACTAACACGAAGAAAGTTTTTCCCTCGATGTGCCTAGCGTCAGACAGAATTTCCATGGACAGAGTTTCTTTGCTAGAGATTCCTGACCGTGGAACACATAACCGAGGGATTGCTTCCCTGCTGATTACGACTTGGTCGTCTTCGAATCCAATGCCAATAAATTTTTGTGTCATAAGAAAGAATCAGTGTATACCATTGATCAATGTTAATACTCCCATAATGTTTCTCATCTTTCGACTGGTAATCATTTCCGTCTCATTAACATTTATCCTCGAGTGGCCCTTGACCTTGATATGTGGTGACCCAATAGTAAAAAAATAACATTATGCCATGCAATGCGCGTTTAGTGATAAACATCCTCTTTTAAAATTACAAATGACTGACAACTTTATTATATAAAGTAGGTCTTTTTATCGTTTCTTTGTCATCGATAGCTTGCTTCCTATTGCGTTATGCCTCATTCTTTTGATCCAAAAATGTGAATAGCGTACAATTTATTATACTAGTATAGCGCTCCAATTTTGGAATAGCTGGAGTGCCCCAAATTTAAAAGCGTTGTGCCTGACTGTTATTGTTCTCGTGGAGAGACACGTAAAATCGACAACACTACACTTCAAATGTCAGCCCGAGTCAGAGGGCCAGGTAGTTTAGAAACACAACAGTAGTATTTTTAACAACTTAGTTCACCCCAAACGAAGCAAGTTTCCACTGGAGACGTAAGGAGCTACTGAAAATTATTGTGAAAGTTTTGTGAGGCATCCTAAATTAGGAGCTGTGCAGCGAGATGCTTGTTCACATTAGTTTTAAATTTTTGCATGTCGGTACAGTCGGGGAAACAAGTAGAAAGCCGGCATCTTGAGGAAAGAAGCTATTGGAGAAGAAGGATTTCCAGCATATGGGGACCTCCACAGTGAATGAATGGGTTTTAGCTGCTTGTCAGGTTTGTCGATTGTATTTACGTCGAGGGGGCACCAGTTCATTGGAGGACATTCCGTTGAAGTATTTGTAAAACAAGCAAAAGGATGCAACATTGCGGCGATGGAACAGGGGCTGAAGCTTGGTAGATAGTGAGGGACCTATTAGATTAGATACTTTTTTTTTGCACCAGCCCAGATGTGACAACAATACTCCATGCTTGGGCGGATGGTGGCTTTGTAGAGATATAGGATATTGTCAAGCGTTAGAAGTTTTTTCAGCAGGGTAGAGGGAACCCACTTTCTTTACAGCAGCTTTGGCAATGTCTTCTATGTATTTGCTGAAGGAACGGAGCTTTGTCTTAGCAGCATTAAATGATACCATCCATTTATGACCCCATTCCCTTACAGACTTCAGGTCATTTATAAAGATTCAGCCATTGCCTCGGATATGTGCGCGCCCGTTTTACTCACATGACAATAAAGGTCCAAGGATCGATACCTGGGGTAAACCTACATTTATGCCATGTTGTTTGATTAACGGCCATCGAGAACACCGTGGAAGTTGTTTTTTTATAGGAAGGATCTAATCATATTAAATATTCGTCCAGTAATACCATATGAATTAATTTTAATGAGAAGACTTTTATGCCAAACCTTGTCAAAGGCGTTGGATATATCGAGCGCTACAACTCTAGTTTCACATGCCTTGTCCAGTGTGATATATGCGTTTAGAGATGACCGTTAGGATATCCGCAGTAGACAATGCTTGCCTAACTCCATACTGTATGAAAGCAATCAGGTTGATGGGCGTATCGGATGGATTAAAGGTTAAATCACCTGTCGCCTTGTGAATTGAGAACGTCAATCAGTGTAATCGTTCTCTCTGTATTTCTTTTTGATATGTATTCATATTTCTTTCTTTCTCATGTGTGATTACAATCTCTGTCTCTCTCCCTCTCTCTCCCTCTCTCTCTCGTTTTTATAACAGTGAGGGCGATTTTTCAGTAAGAATGTCGACTTTGTGCGCGTCGGCCGCACGTGAGTCAGCTCGCCAACTCGACTTCGGGTTCTATAGGTTTCTTCGGAAGCTGAAATGATATGTAATAAATTATGTTTTTATGAGATGGAATGGATTGCCCACTACTCATTACAAGCGTTCAGAATTTCATCTGATGGCCCCGGCCAGATAAGTAATTCTCTGAAGAGAATTAATGACGCACTGTAACCCGACAAAATACTTAACTGAATATAACCCTAACCCTAACCCCTTCATTAAACCATATGTGCTTATCGTTCCAGGATTGGCGTGGTACCGTGCCAGGACGTTAACATCCCTTCAAAGGGCGTCCCCACGACAAGGACACCCTAAGTTACACTCTCCCGGCAAGAAAAAATGGTACAATAGAATATCGTTATTGTCTTGGTACCCCCTGCCTTGCAGATACAGTCAACAAGATAATAACAAAACATCCGATCATATTGATGGAAAATCTTCCTTTGTTGGTTGGCGATTCTTTTTCTGACCTTGTCAAGGAGGGAGAGACTAGTGGATGATGCACCAGCCCAGATGTGGCAACACTACTCCATGCATGGGCGGATGGTGGCTTTGTAGAGATACAGGATAATGTCAGGTGTGACGAGTTTACTAGCACGGTAGAGGGAGCCAACCTTCTTTGCGGCAGCCTTGGCAATGTCTTCAATGTATTTGTTCCGATTCATGTTATCTGTGAAGGTTAGGTCGAGGAGTTTGAATGATGAACTCTAAGGTAGGGTGTTATTAGCCATGACAATCGGTGGTTGAAAATGTTCCTTGTAGTTATTGAAGGAAAGGAGCTTTGTCTTTGCGGCATTAAAAGTTACCAACCATTTATGACCCAAATCCACTACAGACTGGAGGTCATTTTCTAAGGATTCAGCCATTGCATCGGATATGATCGCGTCGGTTTTGCCGACATGACGAGAGTAAAACGTGGTGTCATCAGGAAATAAACCAATCTCAGACTCTATGTCATTAGGGAGATCGTTTATATAGATCAGGAACAACAAGAGTCCAAAGTTAGATCCCTGGGGTACACTAGCATTTAAGTTAACATTTCATTTTTTTTCAAAACAAAATAGAGGTATCTAAATTGATATCTAATACATATTGTTAACATTTCACAAAAAATAGAGGTATCTAAATAGATATCTAATATCTATTGTTAACATTTCACAAAAAATAAGGGTATCTAAATTGATATCAAATACTTATTGTAAATATTTCACAAAAATAGAAGTATCTAAATAGATATCTAATATCTATTGTTAACATTTCACAAAAAATAGTAGTATCTAAATTGATATCTAATACTAATTGTTAATATTTCACAAAAAATAAAGGTATCTAAATTGATATCTAATACTTATTGTTAACATTTCACAAAGAATAGAGGTATCTAAATTGATATCTAATAGTTATTGTTAACATTTCACAAAAATAGAGGTATCTGAATTGATATCTAATATCTATTGTTAACATTTCACAAAAAATAGAGGTATCTAAATTGATATCTAATACCTATTGTTAATATTTCACAAAAAATAAAGGTATCTTAATTGATATCTAATACTTATTGTTAACATTTCACAAAAAATAGAAGTATCTAAATTGATATCAAATATTTATTGTTAACATTTCACAAAAAATAGAGGTATCTAAATTGATATCTAATACTTATTGTAAAAATTTCACAAAAAATAGAGGCATTTAAATTGATATCTAATACTTATTGTTTACATTTCACAAAAAATAGTGGTATCTTAATTGATATCTAATACTTATTGTTAACATTTCACAAAAAAATAGAGGTATCTAAATAGATATCTAATACTTATTGTTAACATTTCACAAAAAAATAGAGGTATCTAAATAGATATCTAATACTTATTGTTAACATTTCACAAAAAATACAAGTTTCTAAATTCATATCTAATATATATTGTTAACATTTCACAAAAAATAGAGGCATTTAAATTGATATCTAATACCTATTGTAAACATTTCACAAAAAATAGAGGTATTTAAATTGATATCTAATACTTATTGTTAATATTTCACAAAAAATAGAGGTATTTAAATTGATATCTAATACCTATTGTTAACATTTCAAAAAAATAGAGGTATCTTAATAGATATCTAATTTCTATTGTTAACATTTCACAAAAAATAGAGGTATCTGAATTGATATCTAATACTTATTGTAAAAATTTCACAAAAAATAGAGGTATCTAAATAAATATCTAATACCTATTGTTAACATTTCACAAAAAATAGAGGTATTTAAATTGATATCTAATACTTATTGTTAACATTTCACAAAAAATAGAGGTATTTAAATTGATATCTAATACTTATTGTTAAGATTTCACAAAAAATAGAGGTATATAAATTTTCACGCTTTTATCATATTTTAGCGCTCTGAAAAAACCTAATTGAACTAAATATAACCCACATTATGACTCTTTAAGCCTAGTAGCTGTGTTTCAAAATTCATAATTATCGGTTTATTAGTTCAGGAGTAAATCCTGTACATACACATATATAATGAGACCTCAGTTTTCGAACATAATTTTTTCTGAAAAGCTGTTCGAAAACCGAATTGTTCGTAAACCGAATTGTTCAAAAACCGAATATTTTGAAAACCGAATTGTCCAAAAACCGAATTTTTCGAAAACAGAATAATTCGAATACCAGATTTTTTGAAAACCGAATTGTTAAAAACCAGATTTTTCGAAAACCGAAATGTTAAAAAAAGGAATTTTTCGATAACCGAATAGTTCAAAAACCGAATTTTTCAAAAACTGAATTGTTAGAAAACCAAATTTTTAGAGAACCGAATTTTTAGAGAACCGAATCATATTTTCCCATTAAAAATAATGTAAAATACGTTAATTCTTTTATATAGACTATTTTTTAGGTATTTAATGGGTTAATATCAAGGCAGTCCATAATACAGGCCTTGCAAACATGCGACTGGGGTCTACGACTGGGGCGGATATGCGAAAACCAAAATTACTACTAAATAATAATTACAGGGAACAGTTTTAGTAAATTTTCAAATCAAATATAAAACACAAAAATATACAATAACTAAATTCACAAAAAATCACTTTATTAATCATGAATTAGACATTTGTTTTAGTATGTCAAAAATCATGAGTCAATTTGTTTATATTGACTACTTGATTACAGAAAATATAATGGCATAATACAATCAGAAAGCTAATTCAACATTTAAAAAAAATAAAATATGAAGGAAATAATGTTCGGAGAAACAATTTTGATAATTTTTACAAAATTTATGATGTTTTTTAAATATACAATTTGTTTTACAGAAGAAGAAAAAACGGCTTATTTCTTCACAGTCTTAATAATAAAATCAAGAACACAAAACCAATTAAAATATATGTAAAAAGGGGAAAAATGTAAAACATATCTTATAAACGATGAATAAGTGATTTTTCTGAATTTAGTTCTATATTTTTGTACTTTTTTACATTTGATTTGATGGAAATAAATCAATTATTGTAAGCTGCTTCCTAATAATATGTATAGTTGCTAATTATTGGACATTACGATAAGATTCCTAACAAAAACTTTTCTTTGTAATTATTATTTAGTAATATTTTTGGTTTTCAGTCGCATGTTTGACAAGCCCGTATTATGGATCGCCTTGGTTAATATACAGCATTATTAACCATCGGTTATATTATTGGTTTCAATACTAAACATAATGTATAATATTAAACCTTATTTCGTAAAAAAATATTCTCTGAACTTTTAATGAATTAAGACTATTTTTAGTGTATATTTAGACCACTTTAGTACTTTTTGTAATATTTATTAAATATAATATATAATATGAAACTTTATTTCATAAAAATATATTCTCTGTGAACTTTTTATGAATTAAGACTACTTTTAATGTATATTTAGACGACTTTATTCCTTTTGTAATATAGGTATTTAAGATATAGTTAGTAAGAAAAAACATGGATTAAAAAAGTACTTTTTGTAATATTTATTTAATATAATATATAATATGAAACTTTATTTCATAAAAAATATATTCTCTGTGAAATTTTCATGAATTAAGACTACTTTTAATGTATATTTAGACCACTTTATTCCTTTTGTAATACAGGTATTTAAAAATATAGTTAGTAAGAAAAAACATAGATTAAAAAAGTACTTTTTGTAATATTTATTAAATATAATATATAATATGAAACTTTATTTCATAAAAAATATATTCTCTGTGAACTTTTTATGAATTAAGACTACTTTTAATGTATATTTAGACCACTTTATTCCTTTTGTAATATAGGTATTTAAAAATATAGTTAGTAAGAAAAAACATGGATTAAAAAAGTATTTTTTGTAATATTTATTAAATATAATATACAATATGAAACTTTATTTCATAAAAAATATATTCTCTGTGAACCTTTTATGAATTAAGACTACTTTTAATGTATATTTAGACCACTTTATTCATTTTTGTAATATAGGTATATAAAAATATAGTTAGTAAGAAAAAACATAGATTAAAAAAATAAAACCCCAGATTTATTAAAAGAAAAACAGATTTAGATTTAAAAACTTAGGAGTGGCAACTCTACACAGATCTGTTAACGTTTCATCCGACGGTATGCTTCGGTTGCCATCGGCGTTTTTCGGGAATCGAACTTTTGTTAGAAAACAGAGGTTTTTCCGGTTCGAAGTTTTTCTTGTTCGAAATCCGAATTGTTCCAGTTCCGAGACGTTTATAAACCGATTTTTGACTGTATACACATATATAAACATATACACACACTTAACTTTATAAATATACACATATTGAGGAGACTTGCTGTCACTTGATCCGAGATATAGTCACCGGTCGTTATCAACGTGAAATCTCTGGAAACAGTTGGTATGTTACCTCTCGGTGTTGGCTAGAATATTAAATGCCTCTTATAATATACGAAAGATGGAAGTCAAGTGTTAATTATATTTTGTCTTTTCCAGAGTTAATATCTAATTATGAAATACTTTCCATGGCGATGCAAGTGTCGGACCACTGATTTGATTCTGCCGGCAAGGACGGAATTAAAAGTGGGTAGCGGGATGGGGCGCACCTTTGATAAACGAGATGTCAACGTGCCAACCTTCCGTCTTTTCTTTCTCTGTCTTTCAAACTGTAATTATCTCCCCCTGATTTTGCCCGGAAGTGTTAAGCTTTCTGTGGGCTAAGTAGTATACAATTCGTCAAAGATGACACGGCAATTACTGAATCGGTCGTCTGCGCAGTTCTAAATAGAGAACGGAGTGGATGGAAGTTGCTGGTTAGAAAGAAAGAGCGGGAAAGCTGGGAAATTATCATTATTATTATTATTATTATTATTATTATTATTATTATTATTATTATTATTATTATTATTATTATTATTATTGACTAGATGAATTGATGGCGCCAAAAATGATGACCTTTCTTTATATTTACGTCGTTTTAGAAATTAAATGGAAAAATAATTGCTCAAGTGAATTTTATTTTATAATATACAGAATAATGTCTTTTCATAACAATATAGAAAGAAAAAATGAAACACTTTCGCTATGCGTTGGAGAGACGCAAATTTGATATATATATATATATATATATATATATATATATATATATATATATATATATATATAGAATAAATATGAAACTAAAAGTAAACTTTTAGTAGAAAGAACCTATAGTGAAATGGTAAAAGCTCAATATACGAGATAGAGCAATTATAAAGATAGATGGACAGAAAGTGATAAACATGCACGAATATTCAAATTTATATCAAACTCGATTGTTCAATGCAAGGTATATTCTGGAATAAAATTATGTTTATTATTCTTTTCTTTAAGCCAAGGCTTTTCAAAGATCGAGATCTTATGCTCAGAGGAATTATACAGATAGATAAGTTGGCAATAGAAAAGCCAAAATTCAACATTTGAAAAAATATTTAAAGAAATGATGGGTGAAAAAATTTCGTGTAAAAAGATATTGGGTTTGTCCAGGTGGTAATTGTCCGCCGATAAGGTGTCCAATGGAAGAAAGTTTCGATGGAGAAGAAAAAGTTTCGTGGAGGCATCACAGGAATGCGTTCAAAATGAAGTAAATCCAATGGTGAAAATTGAGTTCAACTCGTAGATGGAGCGCACTTATCTATCTGTATAATTCCTCAGATGATAAGATCTCGATCTTTGAAAAGCCTTGGCTTAAGGAAAAAATAATAAACATAATTTTATTACAGAATATACCTTGCATTGAACAATCGAGTTTGATATAAATTTGGACATTCGTGCATGTTTATCACTCTTCGCCCATCTCTCTCTCTCTCTCTCTCTCTCTCTCTCTCTCTATCTCTCTCTATCTCTCTCTCTATCTATCTATCTATCTATCTATCTATATTATTATTATTATTATTATTATTATTATTATTATTATATATAATAAAAAAAATATGAAATTATAAATTGTATAAATAACAATATTTATTAATAACCATTTATTTGCTAATAATATTGTAATTCATCCAATTTTTATTTTCATTATTTCCTTTTTCCTTATATTAATGCTCTCTCTATTATAATGAGCATTCTTTTATCACGATAAGATATAAGATAAAGATAAAATATTTATCTTTAATGTTTCATACATATATATATATATATACATATATATATATATATATATATATATATATATATATATATATATATATATATATATATATAATGTGTAACTTTGTTTGTTATTCCACTATGCTCTTAGAGAAGTGTTTTAAGGATGATTAGTGATGTATGAAGCATGAAGACGATATTGCTGATTTTGTAAATATTATAGTTTATTCTGGCATTTCGAGCAGTGCTCAGCTCTGTCAAAGATGATAGGAAATAAAGAAAAATAACCGTATCATTTCGTATCATTCTTTAAAAAAGAGCAGAAGACTGCTCGAACTATCAGAATAACATATAATATTTACAAAAATAAAATCGTTTTTATGCTTCATACATCAGTAATGATCATTAAAACACTATATACACACACACATATCATCTAATAGTCACTTTTATCCGATTTCATTACAATTATGATCATGCCGGACCATATCAAATTATCACCCCCGTAGTAAAAGCGAAAAAAAGCCAATACTCGGATGCTCAACTCGCAATATACATTTATCACTAGCCAATAGGTGTCATAAAACAATAAGAATTAACACTTAATTTTTGGACACGACCCGATTCATTTAAATAACAGGGCCCCTCCTCCTCCCTCCCCTTCGGCATCTGTAGTAAATTATGTAATTCCCCCTCCCAAGTTAAACTTAAGGATAAGATATGCTTCAATTTCCCCCTCTCTTTAAATATGTATTGGATGGGTTGTTACCACCTCTCTGTCCAATTATATTTGAATTGTCGAGTGTGAATTTAATTCTTTTCTTTCAGTTTCAAAAATGTAATCGCCTGGATCGGATGCTTGAAAATACCACAAGGTTGAAATAAATTATTGCATCGATGATTATGTAATTTCGTGTCATTATACTTCATTTTATTCTTGCTGTGTTAATCACATTGGGCTCTCATACCCGGATTTCCTCCTGGAATTATTCCATTATAACACACACACACGTATATGTGTATATATATATATATATATATATATATATATATATATATATATATATATATATATATATATATAGATAGATAGATAGATAGATAGATAGATAGATAGATAAAATGAATTATTTATAATTATTCGTCGTCCCGCCCCCAATCTAGGCTGGGCTCTGTAGTGGTGGTTTAAACACAGCCGTTATACATGTTCCTTTAAGCAGTAGAACACTTTGACGATGGCTGCCTTTAAATAGGATTAATCTCTCGCTAATTTACCGGGTTGTTGATGACGGCCGTGTGGGCTAAGACGCCTGAATTTAAGTTTAAAAAATTACTCGTGTTCCGGGGTTCGATCCCGGTGACTGGTATGAATAATCTTTTCTACACTGACGATAAAACGTATACGTATGTAGATAAAATCAAATATTTATAATTATATATATATATATATATATATATATATATATATATAATGTGTTTAATCGTTCTCCATTGTAATTGTAGGCTGAAATAAAAAGGTTATCTGACCCAATAGTTAATCAACAAAAATATCTTTTATGCATTTGCGCTGAAAAAGGAATTTAAAAGCTACATAGTCAGTCTTTATAAAGTGTGGCATACAGCTAAGTAAGATTGACCATTGGCAATTTGAGTAAAAACCAACGAAATACGTCTGCTCTGGAAAGTGTACTGGTTCCGTCTCTTGCAAAGGAAACGAAATCGCGTGGGTTGTATTAAGAAGTTTGACAATTTGTGTTCCTACGCCAGAGGTTCTGATTGGCTGGTGAGAGGCAGCCACTAAAATGACACATCTGTCCATTTACATCAAAGGAAAGTAGTACACAATACAATTAGAATATGTGACTGCTACAATGTATTACCGGTTATTTGAATGCGGAAACAACATTGTTACATATATTTGGGGTGTCATCAAGATGAGTAATTGCCAGTTGAAAGTTGAAGAATGTTATCGTCGAGTTGCTGAAAGGTCAAAAATGGATAAAGAGAGAGAGAGAGTTACTCATGTTTTAAGCACATCACTTAATTATATTAGCATTTTGTTAGACCGTTCTTAAACGCGTTTTCTAAGTTTAACACTGTAAAAGGTAAAATCAAATTCCAGAGGAAATAGTCTATTCATTTGTTCTTGTTTAATGTAATTGCTTCTATTATTCTAGCCACAAGAGGAAAAAGAAAAAAACATTTCCACGACTACTACTTAGTAACAACTAAACCGTGTTAACGAGAGACGAAAGAAAGACGAACAGCAGTTTCTGTCGGCAAAGAAGACGACAGACAGTCGATCGAAGAAATAGCACAGGCTACAATAGAATAGAAAATAATGGCAAATTCAGACAATATCATTTTGATTCTACAGTGTAAAAGCAAATGGGGTGTAACGTTGTATCGCCTACGTTCTTTGTGGATAAAACATACAGAAGTATGTATGCATGGCTTTTTTCAGTCTTGATAGACAATGGATACCCCTGTAAGGGTGGCTGCACGTATAGTTGTGAAGCAAGGGTTGCGCAATTCTCAAACACACCTCTCCTGGGTCGGAACTGCTTGATTCCAATGGTAAGGAAAAATTATGTACGACTGAAAACAATGCCGAGATACGTGAATAGTGCATACAGCACCCGGTATTCCTAAACGGTCACCCATTGTATTACTGAGCAGGCTCAACGATGCTTAAATCCGATGATCTAACGGGAACCGGCGTGCCGACGTGATTGTGTCGTATCTAAGTCTGTAATGTACATTAAATAGTCATGCGTGATGTTCCTTCTTATGGTTTTGTGTCACGTAGCTATTCCCCTCATTCGAGATATCTCCGTTACATAAAACTAAAAAGCTGTATTTTTTGTCGTACGTGCGTTGTTCATCTATCGTTATCTTAGCTTACCGATAACAATTATCGCTGCGTGTGTATGTATTGTTATCCTTCCGACCGAAAATAATTCCGTTAGCTGAAATAAAAGAACACGACATACTTGTTTTTTATTTTATTAATGAGCCATTCGAATATAAGGCTTAACGAAATGTAATGATTGTCAGTTGGAAGATGAAGAATATTAACGTCTGGTGGCTGAAAGATCAAAAAGGGGGGACGAGAGAGTTAGTTATTGTTTTAAGCTCATCGCTTGATTATATTAACGTTTTTGCTCGACTTTGCTTTAATTTCTTGTTCCCATCTTGTGAAATATTAACAGCAAGAACTCGTCTAGCTACAACAGGTGCAAATAACTTTCATTTCTCGTTTTATGTACCTAAAACCAAACGGAACTTAAATGAGCAAAGTTTATTTCCTAAAGCCTTCCCATCTATGGAACGCAATACCACGGGGCTGCTTCGAACTTGACTGCAACATGGTCGTTGTCAAGTCCAATATTAACAAATACTTCAGCCGCTTTCTTAATCAATAAAATTCTTCTCATTCAACCTATCAATTCCAATCCTTTCATAATTATGTTAATCGTCCAACTGAGAAACATATAAACCCTTATCCCTAAGTGGTGTACAGGTCCTTTTAGATAGTCACTCATTAGTATAAAAATATGCTGTCCAAAAAGTAGGACTGGATTAGACATATTCCCAGAAAAACATCATATAATATTAACCGGAAACTAGTAAAGGCTACAAAGGAATCGAAGACTTAAAAACATCTAAAACCATAACAGATTAAGACGTCTATTCGATTCGATGTTCAACACCAAGAAAAAGATATGACTCGTTTATTCGCCACGTACTACTCGGGACTTCCTGTACATAACGTAACAGATACTAAGGAATCGACGACCGTAAGACACATAGAGCCATAACATGCTGTTAATCTCTGTGTACGCCCTTTAACGTAAGATGTTACGGATATATATATATATATATATATATATATATAAAAATATTATACTAAGCCCCTTTAAGATATTAAAGTTTAGCACTCTCGGGGAAGTTAAAAATTAGACTGTCAAAAAGCTCTAATGCAAAGTTCCGAATACGTTCGTCGAACACTCTCGACCAGTCTTCTATCTGTGCCCGCTTCTAGGTACATATAGATCTTATTTTCCCTAAATTACGTGACAGTTTCCGTGGGCCGAGTGGATATGGCTGACTCTGTGTACCGGGTTTTCGCCTCCCTACCGTCTGAAATTGTTAATTCCCTGCACTGATGAGAGCAATAAGCTTGAAACGCTAGCGTCTGTAGGTATAAATAATTTAATATTTATTTATAAATATTATATATATATATATATATATATATATATATATATATATATATGTACTGTTAGCTTATCATAAAACGACAAAGAGTAAATTTGATACTGAAAACCGAGGAGGTCCTGAGCTTTAATCGCCCGGTGTTTATTCGCCACGTACTACTCGGGACTTCCTGTACATGACGTAACAGATAGTAAGGAACCGACGACCGTAAGACACATAGAACCATAACATGCTGTTAATCTCTGTGTACGCCCTTTAACGTAAGATGTTACGGATATATATATATATATCTATATATATATAGATATATATATATATGTATATATGTATATATATATATATATGTACTGTTAGCTTATCATAAAACGACGAAGAGTAAATTTGATACTGAAAACCGAGGAGGTCCTGAGCTTTAATCTCCCGGTGAATATCCGGTAGAACGTGCACTGTTCCCGAGATCTGTATCGGAAAAGGTGTTTTTTGCAGAAAAGTATACTACTTAATGAAGTTTCAGTGGCGAGCACATTTTTCTCAAGATCAGTATTGAAAAAGGTGTTGGAGAAAAGTCTACTACGTAATAGTGGCAAACGCGTTGTTTCACTGAATACGATGTCACCCGACAAAATGTACCACGTAACAAAGTTCCAGTGTTTAGCACGTTGTTTCCATCAACAGAGATCGTTTTTCCCTCCTTTTTTTCCTTTTTGCAGGGAGATGAGTGTGTGAATAAGCAAAAGAAGTTGCGCTTTTATTTTGCTGAAGAAAAAACTGAAATATCAACTGCCGAAAGATACCAAGTAGGTTCAGATTTACAAGCGAATCCCTTCAACGACTACGTGACACATAACGATAAGTGACAACGTCACGCATGACTATTTCAAATACATTACAGAATTACATTTTTGGACGCCCACCGGAAATAAAGAAGAGGGGCTACGTTACATATGTCTATTTAGGGATAAAGAGTAACAACAAGGCATGCCCCAACAAGGCAATAAAATAGGTTGTTAAATAATGTGGGGTCGCTTTTTACAACCACATTATCGATCTTTGTTGAAGTTAAGGTAGACAAGATAGAGAAGCCTCTATTTAATCCGATATTGGTAGATCTTTCTTATAAAAAAAGCTTTTGTGTAACACGATGGGGAATTTGCTGGTGCATTATTAATTCATTAACTGAGTTAAATTAATGATGATTGGCAGCCGTCAGTAAGCTTACCTTTTAATTGATTTTGATAAAAATAATCGAATGATATTTCGATATCACCCAAAAAGGTTGTAATTTTGATTAATTATTGAACCAGCTCATCGCCAGAATCTTATTAAACGAACGATTTAATTCAAAAGGTTATATTCTTTGTATTTGAGCGACAATCCAAATCGTCGGTTTTGATTAATAAATAAAATAGTTGAAAATCGTAATTTTGAGAGGTTGTACATGTTCCATCGATAAACCTTTATACCATAAATCCTTCACTCTCTGTTGTCATTATAGTGTTTTAATGAAAGCCATATCATAAGAAATACCTACAACGGAAAAGAAACAGCAACAAATGAAAATTATTACAAAACAATAACAATTGTAACAAACATAAAATGATGAAACAAAAACAATTCTGGTGAAAACGAAAAAAAAAAAATGAAAAAAGAAATTTAAGAAAAAATACGAAATTACTTTTTTCTTTTATTGAAAATAATTTTTTTTCATCACTTAAAATCAATTTGATGACATAAGTATTTTCTTCTAAATGACATACATCATATCTTTATTTGCATACATCTTATTTTCGTGACATGACTCCACCTTTGTGACATATATTTGAACTTTGTCGCTTGCATCGAATTTTTGTGATATATAACATATATTTGTGACATACAGCGTATTTTTTTTTGGGTTTGGTTTGCAACGTATTTTTGTGACATAACATATCTTTGTGACTTACATCGTATTTTGTAAACTTGCATAGTATCTTTGTGACATACATCGTATCTTTGTGACATTCATGGCATCTTTATGTCTGATCGTATCTTTATGACATATAACATATCTTTGTTACATACATCCTGTACTTGTGACATTCATCCTATATTCGTGACTTGTAACATATTTTTATGACATATATTTCGTCTTTATGGCTGGCATATCGTATTTTTGTGACATATAACGCAGCTTTGTGACATCCGTCGTGTCTTTGTGGCTTATATTGTACCTTTGTAGTACAAACTCTATCATTGTAGTTACATCATTTATCTGCTTGGCACGTATTATATCTTCGTGTCATAATCATATCTTTGGCAACCTACCAGACCATAACTGTCTGCCTAGACACCTACATCGTAACTCGAAATACAGTAAAGAACGACTGTTTCACAGTTGCTGTGCGGGCTGCGACGACCTGAACAGGCCACGCTGATTACTGAAGAAAAGAACCAATTCTCGCATCTTAAAGTTGGCTTTTTATTAAAAAAATGGTTATCTGATCTATAGTAGTATGTCCAACTGAGATACAATCTACACACACATAAAATAAGTAAATAAAAACTCTTATTACTATTAATAATAGAAATATTTTCAAAAGGTCCTGATCGATTTGGGTAAGATAATATAGATTATTTTTCTCTCACTGATTAATTATACATTCACTCCGTTAACAATGTAAAGTAGAATCCCGAGGTTTGCGGCTATTTGATGCTGATTAAATTCACCTTCAGATTAACATCTAATATGGTTCCTCTGAAACTAAAGAATTCTGATGCTATTTTGGTCGGTGTCATATTTAACTGGTGACACATAATAGGTATATTCATATATGAAACAACACAGAAAATCAATTATTGTAAAATATCGATATTTCACACTTTTACTACTGCTTTGTACGTCTCCGAGTGCTGGCCGTCGGCGAATAAAAGCATGTATGAATTGATTTTATAGGATGTCTATTAACCTCTTTCCCGTCTGTGTATGATCCCCCCTGTAAAACTTTAACAGTAAGTACACGTCTAGCTACAACCATTACAAAAATAGTTCCTTTCTTGCTCTTTGTATTTCGAAGTACACGTAATGTCCATGAACGTACTTTCTTTCTAAGAACTTGGACCACAATACCACATGAGTGCTTCCCTGCTGACTACAACATGGTTGTCTTCAAGTCCAATGTCAACAAATACTTGTTGAGTCATTCGCTTAAGTAATCAAATCTTGCCCGTTTCACCCATAGTATTGTTCTACAACCAATTGACAATAACATCGACCAATAACATTTTATTTTCAACTCCCATCTCCGAACCGATAAATTTAGTTTTTTTTTTAACATTTTCTTACATTTTTTATATTTTTAACATGTTTTAACATTTTTTAACATTTGTGACATTTTTTACATTTTTTTTACATTTTTTACATTTTTTTACATTTAAATTTTCTTGTTTTTGACTAACTATCATTTTCTGATGAGAGCTGCCTCTATTTTATTTTCGATTCACGCCTTCACTGAGTTTCAACTATGGGTATGGGGGGAAAGTAATTTAAGTGATCTAAAAATCTATTAGTTTAAAAAAGTACTTTATATTAATATTTATTTATTAACTAGCAGGATCACCCGACGTTGCTCAGGATTGATTGAGGATCACTACTATGTACTTTGTCACTAGGCTCATAACGATGCATCAATTGATTTGTTTTTACTCCCCTCCCTTCTCCCATTTCGCTCCCTAAAATAGTCGGAAGAAGCTGAAATCTTTAAAACCTCTCCGAATTAGTGTCTAAATAGACTGGTTTAAATTTTATTAAAATCAGATACACGTATTTGAATTTTAAAGATGGCTCTGTCCTCAAGGGTCACTTAGGGGTCAGGGTACGTAGATATTCCGCACGTAGAGGGTAACGTAGAACTCTAGGACGACGTCTTCCCGGGAAAATTTTATATATTAAAAAAAGTTCGGGACCCATAGCTCCCTTAAGAGGGCACTTAAAGATTCGGGACCACTTCCATTGTCTTCCCCAGAAAATGTTATACATATGATTTAAATTTCATAAAAAATGATATATTTGAAGTTTTAAAGGGGGGTTGTGTCCCCATAGCCCCACTAAGGGGTGCATTAGAGGTTCAGAAACACTTCCATTGTCTTCCCCGGTAAATTTTACATCAGAACAAACTTTTAGATTTTATGTAGATTCTCTATTCTATCTTTCTATAGGGAACACACAACCATCACACATACACACATACATTGAGTTTTATATATAGAAATTAATAGTTTTATTCATTAATTATTGCTTAATTAATAGTTTTATTCATTAATTATTACTTAATAGTTTTATTCATTAATTATTACTTAATTAATAGTTTTATTCATTAATTATTACTTAATTAATAGTTTTATTCATTAATTATTGCTTAATTAATAGTTTTATTCATTAATTATTGCTTAATAGTTTTATTCATTAATTATTACTTAATTAATAGTTTTATTCATTAATTATTACTTAATATTTTTATTCATTAATTATTACTTAATTAATAGTTTTATTCATTAATTATTACTTAATTAATAGTTTTATTCATTAATTATTACTTAATTAATAGTTTTATTCATTAATTATTACTTAATAGTTTTATTCATTAATTATTGCTTGATTAATAGTTTTATTCATTAATTATTACTTAATTAATAGTTTTATTCATTAATTATTGCTTAATTAATAGTTTTATTCATGAATTATTACTTAATTAATAGTTTTATTCATTAATTATTACTTAATTAATAGTTTAATTCATTAATTATTACTTAATAGTTTTATTCATTAATTATTGCTTAATTAATAGTTTTATTCATTAATTATTACTTAATTAATAGTTTTATTCATTAATTATTGCTTAATTAATAGTTTTATTCATGAATTATTACTAAATTAATACTTTTATTCATTAATTATTACTTAATTAATAGTTTTATTCATTAATTATTACTTAATAGTTTTATTCATTAATTATTACTTAATTAATAGTTTTATTCATTAATTATTACTTAATTAATAGTTTTATTCATTAATTATTACTTAATTAATAGTTTTATTCATTAATTATTGCTTAATTAATAGTTTTATTCATTAATTATTGCTTAATAGTTTTATTCATTAATTATTACTTAATTAATAGTTTTATTCATTAATTATTACTTAATTAATAGTTTTATTCATTAATTATTACTTAATAGTTTTATTCATGAATTATTGCTTAATTAATAGTTTTATTCATTAATTATTACTTAATTAATAGTTTTATTCATTAATTATTGCTTAATTAATAGTTTTATTCATGAATTATTACTTAATTAATACTTTTATTCATTAATTATTACTTAATTAATAGTTTTATTCATTAATTATTACTTAATAGTTATATTCATTAATTATTGCTTAATTAATAGTTTTATTCATTAATTATTACTTAATTAATAGTTTTATTCATTAATTATTGCTTAATTAATAGTTTTATTCATGAATTATTACTTAATTAATAGTTTTATTCATTAATTATTACTTAATTAATAGTTTTATTCATTAATTATTACTTAATTAATAGTTTTATTCATTAATTATTACTTAATTAATAGTTTTATTCATTAATTATTACTTAATTAATAGTTTTATTCATTAATTATTACTTAATTAATAGTTTTATTCATTAATTATTACTTAATTAATAGTTTTATTCATTAATTATTACTTAATTAATAGTTTTATTCATTAATTATTACTTAATTAATAGTTTTATTCATTAATTATTACTTAATTAATAGTTTTATTCATTAATTATTACTTAATTAATAGTTTTATTCATTAATTATTACTTAATTAATAGTTTTATTCATAAATTATTACTTAATTAATAGTTTTATTCATTAATTATTACTTAATAGTTTTATTCATTAATTATTACTTAATTAATAGTTTTATTCATTTATTATTACTTAATTAATAGTTTTATTCATTAATTATTGCTTAATTAATAGTTTTATTCATGAATTATTTCTTAATTAATACTTTTATTCATTAATTATTACTTAATTAATAGTTTTATTCATTAATTATTACTTAATAGTTTTATTCATTAATTATTACTTAATTAATAGTTTTATTCATTAATTATTACTTAATTAATAGTTTTATTCATTAATTATTACTTAATTAATAGTTTTATTCATTAATTATTGCTTAATTAATAGTTTTATTCATTAATTATTACTTAATTAATAGTTTTATTCATTAATTATTACTTACTTAATAGTTTTATTCATTAATTATTACTTAATTAATAGTTTTATTCATTAATTATTACTTAATTAATAGTTTTATTCATTAATTATTACTTAATAGTTTTATTCATTAATTATTGCTTAATTAATAGTTTTATTCATTAATTATTACTTACTTAATAGTTTTATTCATTAATTATTACTTAATTAATAGTTTTATTCATTAATTATTACTTAATTAATAGTTTTATTCATTAATTATTACTTAATAGTTTTATTCATTAATTATTACTTAATTAATAGTTTTATTCATTAATTATTACTTAATTATTAGTTTTATTCATTAATTATTACTTAATTAATAGTTTTATTCATTAATTATTACTTAATTAATAGTTTTATTCATTAATTATTACTTAATAGTTTTATTCATTAATTATTACTTAATTAATAGTTTTATTCATTAATTATTACTTAATTAATAGTTTTATTCATTAATTATTACTTAATAGTTTTATTCATTAATTATTGCTTAATTAATAGTTTTATTCATTAATTATTACTTACTTAATAGTTTTATTCATTAATTATTACTTAATTAATAGTTTTATTCATTAATTATTACTTAATTAATAGTTTTATTCATTAATTATTACTTAATAGTTTTATTCATTAATTATTACTTAATTAATACTGAGCAGCATTTAATTAAAATCGAATAATTCTCTGATTTTTGGTGATTATTTTAAATCCGGGGTATTCATTTTTAAATCCGGGGTATTCATTTTCAATCCGGGGTATTCACTTTTTAATCCGGTGTATTCTTTTTTTCAATCCGGGTATTCATTTTTAAATCCGGGGTATTCATGTTTTAATCTGGGGTATTCATTTTTTTTCAATCCGGGGTATTCATTTTTCTTTCAATCCGGGGTATTCATTTTTTTTCAATCCGGGGTATTCATTTTTTTTTCAATCCGGTGTATTCATTTTTTATTCAATCCGGGGTATTCATTTTTTAAAAATCTAGGGTATTCATTTTATATTTCAATCCGGGGTATTCATTTTATATTTATATCCGGGGTATTCGTTTTTGTTTTCAATCCAGAGTATTCATTTTTTAGTTAAAAAGCAACTTTCACTTTCATTGCGCGTCCCCTGTATTTTGAGAATATTGTTTCTACGTCCGATTACTTTTTTCAGTAATGGAAATTATTTCTATATCAAACACTAATACATTTGATTCACACTGTTTCTCTTCGGACTATTGTCTTCAACATTAATGTTTGTACTTTTTACTACATTTCAGCCGATGGGCACTCCAGCTTTCTTAAAGAGTACTTTTTATTTACGGAGATATTCTGCCTATATTTAAATATATTGGTAGTTCAAGAATTTCTAAGCCCCAGACAGAAATAATACTCTAGTTATAAAATAAGCAATCACCCGTAGATGGTAATTTCAGCTAGTTAAAAAAAAACATTTAGTCAGGTTCGATAAACTTACAATTCCCTCAAGTTATACAGGGTCTCAGAATTACCCAAAATTCTTCAGTGTTCCAGAATACACCCCTATGTTATTGTGTCTCAGTATCCACCTAAATTGTATAGTGTCCTCAAATTCTTCCACATTTTTTAGTGTCCTCAAATCCACCCATATTTTATAATTTCTCAGAATTCACCCACACTATATAGTTTCTCAGAATCCGCCTAAATTGTATAGTGTCTTCAAATTCACCCACATATTTTGGTGTCCTCAAATCCATCTATATTTTATAATTTCTCAGAATTCACCCACACTATATAGTTTCTCAGAACCCACCTAAATTGCATAGTGTCCTCAAATTAACCCACATATTTTGGTGTCCTCAAATCCACCCATATTTTATAATTTCTCAGAATTCACCCACACTATATAGTTTCTCAGAACCCACCTAAATTGTATAGTGTCCTCAAATTCACCCACATTGTTTGGTGTCTTTAAATCCACCCATATTTTATAATTTCTCAGAATTCACCCACACTATATAGTTTCTCAGAACCCACCTTAATTTTATAGTGTCCTCAAATTCACCCACATTGTTTGGTGTCTTCAAATCCACCCATATTTGATAATTTCTCAGAATTCACCCACACTATATAGTTTCTCAGAATCCACCTAAATTGTATAGTGTCTAAACAATGACACAAATTCTGTTGTTTTATAATTCATACATATGTTATACGCTTAGATTTCACCTACATTTTAAAATGCTTCAGATTTCGCCCAAATAATATAATGTTAATATTATAGTTTCTCTGAATTCCACGAATTTCATGATGTCTTAGAATTCAACCAAATTTTATAACGTCTCAGAATTCACCGAAATGCTACCGTATTTTAGAATTCGCCGTAATTGCATAGTTCCAAATCTACCAAGATTTAATAAAGTTTCCAAATTCACCCAAGTTTTATAGTCTACATTCTATATAATCACATGAGATACTAATTTATACAGTGTATTATTATATTCTAGTTTCTAATATTTCACCCAGATTTTAAAGAGATTTACACAACTTTCAGAATGAACTTAAATATTATAGTTTCTCTGAATTCACTCAACTTCTATAATGCCTTAAGATCTACTCAACTTCTATAAAGCCTCAAAACAGTTTATAGTGTCTCAAAATTCATCCCAAATCGTATTGAGTCTCAAATCAATCTATATTTTATAATGTTTCAAAAATCATCCACGTTTGATTGTTTCTTTGAAATTTACCTAAATTGTATAATGTCTCAGAATCCATCCACATAAGCTTTCTAATATTATAGTAACTTAAATTACATTGATATTGTACAGTGTTTCAGAATTCACTCAAATATTATAGTGTTTCAGGATGCATCCAAATATAATTTCTCTGAATTCACCCACATTTTATAGTGTCTTAGAATTCACCGACATTCTTTAGTGTCTAAGAATTAATTGTAAAGTATTTTTGTGTCTCAGAATTCAATCTAATTGTGTAGTGAGTCAAATCCACTCACATCCTATGAAATTTCAGAATTCACCATAATTTTATAGTGTCTTAGAATTCACCGAAATTCTTTAGTGTCTAAGAATTAATTGTAAATTCAATCTAATTGTGTAGTGAGTCAAATCCACTCACATCCCATGAAAACTCAGAATTCACCCAAATTTTATAGTGTCTTAGAATTCACCGAAATTCTTTAGTGTCTAAGAATTAAGTGTAAATTCAATCTAATTGTGTAGTGAGTCAAATCCACTCACATCCAATGAAAACTCAGAATTCACCCAAATGTTATAGTGTCTTAGAATTCACCGAAATTCTTTAGTGTCTAAGAATTAATTGTAAATTCAATTTAATTGTGTAGTGAGTCAAATCCACTCACATCCTATGAAATCTCAGAATTCACCCAAACGTTATAGTCTCGCAGAAAAGACCTAAATTATATAATATCTCGAAATCACCCAAAATGATATATATTTTCTCAGAATTAACCCACATTTTTAGTGCCTCAAAATCCACCCACATTTTATACTGTCCCAGAATTCACTTAAGTATTTCAGTATTCGCTCAAATTTTCAAAAGAAAACATGTCAATGTTTTTGCTGCGTTGGGTGTTGATGTTTAATAAAAGAAAGAAAATGTTGATAATAAATCATAAAAACGTACATAACGGCAAACAAAATGGATACAAGAAATTTGTGTTTGTTTAACATGATTAAAGGAACAAACAAAACAGACAAACATAAAAGTCATACAGATTTTTTTTTTTTTGAATAGAACCATTTGGTTTTCCACCGATTCCGTAGATTTCAGGAATTGTGATCGTTCTCTGAATTCCGCGGGTCTAAAATGAAAATAATGACAGCATAAAAATAATATCGGAAGCAAACGATGAAACTAGAGATTGAAGAAGTTGAGAAAGAAACGAACTACATTTCCCACTCTTATTTTCATAGAATCGCAAGACGAAAGAAGGTGACCAAAAACAAACACAGATATTTCGACAGTTTAGGATAAGCATATATATATAGATCTATCGATATACATTTTTTCAGCAGTATTGTCAAAGCTCCTGTTTGGTGACTTCATCAAATTGCAGAATTTTCCTCTGGCTTTCGAAGCCGTTATGAGCTGGCATTGCGTTGAACCGTGTGATCGTATCAAATCTTTTTTTCTCAATCTCCATAATTTCCTCCATGTGAAGGTGCACGTTGTGGTCCGGCTGACCGATGTTGGGCAAGGTGTATCGGAACTGGTGGTTGACGGTGAAAAAGAAGTGCAGAAGGTTGGGGTAGTTCATCTCTCCGAATGCGTCCTTCGTGTAGAGCACAGCCTTGAATTCGGGGTTTTTGGCAGCGTCTATAGAGTCGGTGACGAGGATGAGGACCGTCGGCACGTCGATGTAGGCATTTCCGGTACCGAGTCTTTCGAAGTCTTCGGGAGACGGCTTCACCAATCGGGCAAAGTTGAAATATTTGCCGAATCGTAGGGTCAAAGCTTTAAAAAGTGGACACGTTTCTTCTTCTTCTGAAAATAGAAAAAAAAAAAATTATTATACAAAATATTTGTCTAATTCGTGATATATTAAGGCTATTAAATGCATACATTTTCAAGTAAGAATTGTATATATATATATATATATATATATATATATATATATATATATATATATATATATATATATATATATATATATATTAATATTTCACTTTAATACATTCTAATCCGTGCTTCAAATATGTTAAATTCCTTACTTAAAAAAGCGCCAATCTGCGCATAACATCGCCAGGACTACACTTATCCTAACGTCTTAAGAACTTGACGTCTCTTTCTGCTTGTGTCGTGATTCGACCTCTTGGGGTTAATACCATCAAAATGAGGAGGAAGAAAAGAAGAAAAAAAACTATAAGACAGTCTCGCCTGACAAAGTTGTTCTACAACGAAATCTCCCCCCCAATTAAATAAATGAATGTTTCATTTAAAATTGCACGATAGTTGATTTTCAAAATATTTCACTTTAATATATATATATATATATATATATATATATATATATATATATATATATATATATATATATATATATATATATATATATATATATATATATTAAAGTGAAATATATATATATATTAAAGTGAAATATATATATATATATATATATATATATATATATATATATATATATAAGATAGATGAAAGAAGAGGGATAAAGATGTACGAATAACAAATTTATTTCAACTTCGATTGTTCAATGCAAGGTATAGTCGGTAAAAACATGTTTATTATTCTTTCCTGAAGCCAAGGCTTTCCAAAGATTAAAATCTTATCATCAGAGGAATTACATAGATTGATAAGTTGGCAGTGGAAAAGCCAAAATTCAAAATTTGAAAAAATATTAAGTAATAGAGAGTGAGAATGTATGTGTAAAAAGATATTAGGTCTGTCCAGTTGAAATAGATTTGTCATTCGTACATCTTTATCTCTCTTCTTTTATTTATCTTTATATATATATATATATATATATATATATATATATATATATATATATTGGCGTTGAACAATCGAAGTTGAAATAAATCTTGACATTCGTACATTTTTATCCCTCTTCTTTCATTTATCTTTATAATTGCTCTATCTCGTATATTGAGCTTAAACCATTTCACTATAGGTTCTATCTACTAAAGGTATACTTTGAGTTTTATATTTTATATATATATATGTATATATATATATAATACTTGAAACACTGGCGTATGTAGGTAAAAAAAAATTATTTACTTAAAATTAATATTGTTATAAGCCCCTTTAATAAGATTAAAGTTGAGCCATGTTCGGCGAAGTTAAAAATAGACTGACACGTAGCTATAAAGCATATTCTGACAACGTTCGTAGAATCTTTGGTCAGTCTTTCTAGATATGCCGCCATTCGCATAAATAGAACTAAAATTCTCTTCTTGAATGTGATAATGTCTTGTGGCCTAATGGTTATGGCGCTTGCTTATGAAGTCTAGAAATAAGGAATAAGAAAGAAAGATAACTTCTAAAACTGAAAAAAAAATGAAAAAATGAAAATAAAAGAAGAAAACTGTATCAATCAGTATAAAAAAAATGAAAAAAAGAAAAGAAAACGTCTCATTATGGAAATAGATTGAAGGATTTGTTTCCGGTGGTTTATCTAAATTGTTATTTGCTTCTAGGCTAAACATTTGAAATGGTTGCGTCTAGTAGTATTTTACAAGCGAATTTTTGCGTAACGGAATTGATATATATATATATATATATATATATATATATATATATATATATATATATATATATATAAATATATATATATATATATATATATATATATATATATATATTTATATATATATATATATATATATATATATAAAATTGAAATATAAGGCTAATTAGCAATACAAGATTAATTTATTATTTTTTTTTTACATTAATCCTATCGATTACGGAATAAAATTCCTTCTTCAGGGGTGACCAGTATTGAGTCATTTTTTTTTTCATCAAAAAACAAGAATAAAGAAACTTATTTCTTTGTTAATTTGATAAACGTCCTTGGTGGTACGACGTCATCGCCGTGCTGTTAAAAATTGGCGGTTAGGATTCAAAACCGGTGTCGAACGAGAAATGCGATGGCACGCTGTCAGGTAAAGTGTGTGGTATCGTTCAAGTTTCAAAGTATTGCATGGAAAGTTAATAAAATTGAAATATAATCCAAATTAGCAATACAAGATTAATGTATTATTATTATTTTTTTTACATTAATCCTATCGATTACGGAATAAAATTCCTTCTTCAGGGGTGACCAGTATTGAGTCATTTTTTTTTTCATCAAAAAACAAGAATAAAGAAACTTATTTCTTTGTTAATTTGATAAACGTCCTTGGTGGTACGACGTCATCGCCGTGCTGTTAAAAATTGGCGGTTAGGATTCAAAACCGGTGTCGAACGAGAAATGCGCTGGCACGCTGTCAAGTAAAGTGTGTGGTATCGTTCAAGTTTCAAAGTATTGCATGGAAAGTTAATAAAATTGAAATATAAGCCAAATTAGCAATACAAGATTAATTAATTATTATTATTTTTTTACATTAATCCTATCGATTACGGAATAAAATTCCTTCTTCAGGGGTGACCAGTATTGAGTCATTTTTTTTTTCATCAAAAAACAAGAATAAAGAAACTTATTTCTTTGTTAATTTGATAAACGTCCTTGGTGGTACGACGTCATCGCCGTGCTGTTAAAAATTGGCGGTTAGGATTCAAAACCGGTGTCGAACGAGAAATGCGCTGGCACGCTGTCAAGTAAAGTGTGTGGTATCGTTCAAGTTTCAAAGTATTGCATGGAAAGTTAATAAAATTGAAATATAAGCCAAATTAGCAATACAAGATTAATTAATTATTATTATTTTTTTACATTAATCCTATCGATTACGGAATAAAATTCCTTCTTCAGGGGTGACCAGTATTGAGTCATTTTTTTTTTCATCAAAAAACAAGAATAAAGAAACTTATTTCTTTGTTAATTTGATAAACGTCCTTGGTGGTACGACGTCATCGCCGTGCTGTTAAAAATTGGCGGTTAGGATTCAAAACCGGTGTCGAACGAGAAATGCGCTGGCACGCTGTCAAGTAAAGTGTGTGGTATCGTTCAAGTTTCAAAGTATTGCATGGAAAGTTAATAAAATTGAAATATAAGCCAAATTAGCAATACAAGATTAATTAATTATTATTATTTTTTTACATTAATCCTATCGATTACGGAATAAAATTCCTTCTTCAGGGGTGACCAGTATTGAGTCATTTTTTTTTTCATCAAAAAACAAGAATAAAGAAACTTATTTCTTTGTTAATTTGATAAACGTCCTTGGTGGTACGACGTCATCGCCGTGCTGTTAAAAATTGGCGGTTAGGATTCAAAACCGGTGTCGAACGAGAAATGCGCTGGCACGCTGTCAAGTAAAGTGTGTGGTATCGTTCAAGTTTCAAAGTATTGCATGGAAAGTTAATAAAATTGAAATATAAGCCAAATTAGCAATACAAGATTAATGTATTATTATTTTTTTTTTTACATTAATCCTATCGATTTTCCCAAAATTCCAAATTTCTGTCCGTTTCATTTGTTTTGTGCCAAACAACATTTGTATGTCAATATCGTCTCTGCAACACTACAAAATCATCAGAAAAAGTTCACAAATAATAAAAGAGTTCTTAGATTAGAGTGTCTTGAAAAAGACCCACATCATACATCAGTTTCATTTTAAGGTGAAAATAAACAAAAAAAACAAACACATTTTTTAGAGCCAACACTCACACGTGTGCGATCAAACTAATCTGCCATTTTGATTTTGATTTTTTTATCGTTCAAAGCTAGTATCTCCTAAAAGAATTAGTGCGAACAGTTTAAAAAACTTTAATTCGGTAATATTTGTTAAAATATTTAATATGTACTATATATGTACTATATATATATATATATATATATATATATATATATATATATATATATATATATATATATATATAAGCAAACATTATAAATAATACGGAGTGTTTTTGCTTAATAAGACTTTTTTTATTCTTTCAATTTTCCGAATGGTCCATTTAGTGTTTCAGTCAAATTTGTGTATGTAAGTTCCATGTGTTTCTTGTTCCATTTTCTTTCCTTTTTCGCGAGTACTTTCGATTTGATTCGTCAAATCATCTTCAGGTGGTGTTAGTCTTGGTTTCTTAAAAAATATGTCTGTTCTGTTGAGTTTTTTAAAATAATAATAATTATTATTATTATTATTATTTACTCACTAGGAGTTATCACACTGGTCATCGTCAGTGGTCGCCCACTGCCGACAACCTGTGATATTCCCTGGAGTCCGAGTGACAACAAGTCTCCTCAGGCCTCCAGTATGCTCCACCTCTTTTCGTTCATCACCGCTGATGACCTTGCGGTAATCGCAACAGCCACCTACCAACGATTTCCCGCTGATAAGGGCCATTGGTCCCCTCTGGGGCCCGAGTGGCAACAAGCCTTCCCAAGGTCCCAGAGCTGTCCGCGCTCTTCCAGTGGAGGTCTGGTTTGCGCTTTCCCTCCTCGACCCTCTGTCCATAATTTTTGTGGCGTCAGCCTATGCTTGCGCCTCATTCGTGCGGTTGTATTTTCCTCGGTTCTGTTGTTTTGTTCTCCACTCGTTGCTTATGTGGGTTGGTTTCCGCATTCGAGGACATTTCTCAGGATTGTAGCTGTTTTGATCATTACTGTCCTTTGTATGGTCTCAGTTATCCCTTTGATTCCGATTGCTCCTAGTTTTTTCTCCATGTTTTTGGGGACTGTTCCTAGTGCTCCTATGATTATTGGTGTTATACTGACTTTCTTCATGTTCCATATTCCTTTCAATTCTCTGGCAAGTTCAGTATATTTGCTTCTCTTTTCCGTCTCTTTGATCTTCACTCTGTGGCTGCTGGAACGGCAAAGTCCACGATTTTGCAGGATTTTTCTTTCTTGTTGATTATTATCATATCCGGTCTCCTTGCTATTATTATTATTATTATTATTATTATTATTATTATTATTATTATTATTATTATTATTATTATTATTATTATTATTATTATTATAACGGCCAGTAATTTACAACTTAAATATTGAGATTTTACATGAGAGCGTGATTACGTTCTAACAGCGCGCAACATTCAAACACTAAATGGACCATTCGGCACGTGTCTTTGATAAAAAAGAAGATTCGCCCTTTGAAAACGTTGACTTTGTAAGGATTTGTTCTTTGGCTTTAAAAAATCCTTCTATTTATCTTCCTCCCACAAGGTAAGATGTGACACAAGGTCGGGAAAGTGGGGGAAAACCAGCGCTCGAGAATTTGAGCACTCTGGCTGTTTAAAAATTGCCTGGGCAGCCCCGTCGACATTCCTCGGTAGGGGTGCCCCAGGCGATTGAAATCCTTACTTTCAAATAAATCAACGCGCGAACCTTTCATTTTTATTCATAAACACGTGCCAAGGTGAACTCGCACACAGAACTAGACATTTAAAAACCTCAACCGTGATAACTACACCACGCAGAGTCCTATTCGCCTGTTACAATACGGATCGGACAAGAATGATTAAGAAAAAAAAGAAAAAAAGGTATTAAATGCCAAATTACTTTTGATAAAGGTGATTCTAGGCACCGAAAGTCTCAATACATTAAAATAAATAAATGTTTATTCAATATAAACAAAAATTTCTTAACGTTGTTATTTGGCTTAAAAAAAAACTTATATACAAATAAATAAACGTTTTCAAAGTGCGAACCTTCCGATATATATATATATATATATATATATATATATATATATATATATATATATATATATATATGTATCAGTAGGGGTGTGTAGACATATTTTTTAAACCGTTGTTTCGTATTATATATTTTTTTTGAAAAAGTTATAATAATGTGTAGTGTTAACATAAATTAAAATTTAACTTTGAAATTTTAGAAACAGTTAACATGACGCGAGGTTTTGTTAAACAAATGAAATATTTATTAAATCATTTTTTTTTATCTAAATTCTCGGTTTTAAAAACCTTATTTATGGTACAGACAATATTTTCCTTTTTTTCCTTTTTTTTTCATAGTCGACGTCTTACGGCTTGGCCGAAGATCGATCTCCTTTTTTTATGTATCCGATCTGTAGTGTAGCGCACATGATGAAATTTAAATTTTTACTACAGCTTAGAAACGTCGTTGAGACGATAACTTTTACATTTTTAGAAACAGTTAACATGACGCGCAAGACTTCGGCTATGAAAAAATAAAAATAAATAAAATTTATTTGAATCTGATCTTTCGAGAAATAACATCCTCCTTGTCAAAGCAGTATTTTTCTTTCTTTTCTTTCTTTTCATCGTCCGATGGCAATGGACTTTTGGGTTAGAAAATCACGTTATGTCTGTATAAACGCGGCTACGCTAGTTGAATCAGATATATTTTTTAAACCATTGTTTCGTAATAGTATTATATTATAGTATTTATTTACCTCCTCTCCAGGAAGTTGGGCACAAGCCCAGTTTTATTTTACTCCCACAAGGTAAGATGTGACCAAAGGTCGGGTCCGGAAAGTGGGGCTTGAAAAGCCAGCGCCCGAGAAGGTGAGCACTCTGGCCATTAAAAATTGCCTGGGCAGCCCCGTCGGTATTCCCCGGTAGGGGCGCCTCAGGCAGTAAGCAATAAACTTACTCCTCCCTAAAGAGGGGAGGCAAAGCCAGGTAGGGTGGACCTCCTAGAACTGCACAGGACAAACCCATAGACCGGCGGAATCAAGCCCCGAAGGCCAAGACGATACCAGTCTATGGGGTGCAGTATCCATCGGAACAGATACTACACTTTGATCTTGGCCAAAAGGCCAAGAGTAGCCCAGATTAAAATAAATCTTATTTTAATACTACACATTGTTATTGTTTTTTCAACAAAAAAAAATAATATATATATATATATATATATATATATATATATATAAGGATCACTGTCTATTTTATATACTGTATGAGTTACAACCCAACAAACACGGAGAGATTAAAGAAAACTGTATAATTAAAAGTCATATCAAACTATTAGAAAACAAAAACAAAATGTAAGTGTTGAAAACGCTAAAAGCAAGAAGTCGCAAAAACAAAATGGATTCTCCGCTTGTATGCCTACGCGCATATACGCGTCCCTAATGCATTGTGTCAGTTGACGCCATTGCAGATGTTTATGGAGCGTGACGTAAGATACGCATGCGCAGTGAATGCAATGGTCTTTGGCACGAGAGGACGCTCCAGTTCTTTGGCGCACATCGCATATCTGCTGAAATACCAAGAAGATAATTTAAAAAGGTACGAAACAATAGTTTCCCGGGCCAAACACGACCCACACAATGAGATCAAAAGAAGCGTTCGCTGATGCCTTGGTTATTGAATTGGGGAATGACAATCCTACGAACAGAGTTTGATTACTCTCTCTCTCTATATATATATATTTATATCTATATAATTTACTGTTTATAATACACTTACATTTTGTAAATAATATATCATGTATATATTTTTTCAGTATTAACTTCAACAGTGCTCGCTAGTGCTACCAGATCAGGCTGTCTGAAGATATCGGCTTCCTGACCCAAAATGCACCAAACATTGATGTTTTATTGTTCTTTTTTTTCTTTGCAAAACTCAATCATGTTCTGCAAAGCAAAAAACAAAAACCAATAATCTCCACATTACCCCCTTCCCATAATCCTTCACTCCTCCCTTCCCCAAAACTTTTACCAAAATGACCGAATTCAACATAAAATAACCCAAAAAGGGTTGATATGCCGTAAAACAAAATAACCAAAACAAACACCATGAATAAATACTTGAACATACAAGGAACTTGAAGCATGAAAACGTCTGCCATAATAACCGAATTCAGCATAAAATAACCCGAAAATGGTTGATATGCCGTAAAACAACCAAACCAAACACCAGTAATAAACATTTGAAGAGATAAAAAACTTGAAACATAGAATGGTTTTACCAAAATGACCGGATTCAGCATAAAATAACCCGAAAAGGGTTGATATGTCGTAAAAGACAATAATCAAATCAAACACCATGAATAAATACTTGAACATATAAAGAACTTGAAGCATACATTTTTTTAACCATTCAACAACTTGTTTTGACATTAAATGACCCATAAGAGGGTTATATACTGTAAAACAGAATACAGCAAATAAATCAACAGTGCTCAATACATAGTAAGTAAGGTACACAAAAACGTTTGTGAGTCATTCTCGAGGGACATTATCAGGTTAGACATATATATATATATATATATATATATGTATATATATATAATATTTATAAATAAATATTAATTATTTATTACCTACAGACATCAATGTTTCATGCTAACGCAATCTTCAGTACAGGAAGCTAATTCTCAGAGGAATTTAACTTTGTAAATAGCAAGTCGGCGGCTAAGCAGTTAAAGTAATCAACAAACTGTTTGGATTTTTGCTTGTTATTAAACTCAATCAGAGGGCTTATAATAATATTTATAAATAAATATTAATTATTTATTACCTACAGACATCGATGTTTCATGCTAACGCAATCTTCAGTGCTAATTCTCAACGGTCGGCGGACGCGAACTCCAATCACAAATCGCCACTGATTTGCAGTCAAGAGCGTTAACCCCTCGGCCATAGGGAATCTGATATATATATATATATATATATATATATATATATATATATATATATATATATATATATATATATATATATATATATATATATATATATATATATATATATATATATATATATATATATATATATATATATATATATATGCAAACATTGTTAAAAATAACAGAATTCGTTTGTTTAATTATACCTTATTTATTTTTTCAATTTTTCTTGATAATCATTTTGTATTAAAATCAAAAACATTAATAAATGTTCCATAGGTTTCACAGGTTTCATAATGCCATCCAGCGTTGCTGAATTTAAATCGTCAACGACTTCCTGGAACAATGCGAAAAACGTTCTCTGCGCGTTTCTCCGCTGTGTATTTTAAATTCTCTTCTTTCTCCAGCCTTTTTTGTTACCGATCCGTTTCGTTCAACAGAAGACCAATCGACATGTGTGTGCCAATATCGTATCTTTCTTCCATTGACTCATCAGAAAAACAGAAAGTTCTCAATCAGAAAAAAATACATAGCAATGCGGTAAACTAAAGCCCCCAAACAAACAAATCACGTCGGATTCACCACAATCTAGATGGATTCAGAAATCGGTACCTAGAGAAATCATCCATCTTTTTATCTGAAGGGGAGCTATAAAAAATACACACAACATTCTCCTATAAAAATTGCTATAAGAGCTTATAATTAAACTTGATTGAAGAGTAATTACAATTTATTTAATAAAAAACACTTTAATCAATATTTAAATAAAAATCATTGTATAATTTACGTAATTTAAAACATAGAAGTACAAAACTAAAATATACGAATTATCATGGAGAGAAGTGTTTTTTAAGGGGACCAAAATTACAGTGAATTAGTGTATAAGCATAACTAAATTAAAGAGAAAATTATGAAAAATATGAAAACAACATTCAAATATCTTTAGTGTGATATCTGAAGTTTTAAAAAAATACTATACAATGAGCATGATAAAAAATAAAATAACCTTCAACTATAATCAGCATATGATGTACTATAACCTTTACTTTGTTCTGAGTTATTAATATAATCTATCATACCTTCGTATAAGTCTACGATTAAGGTGATAAAATTGAATTACTATTTTCTAAAATATATATTAAATTTATTTTAAGAACCTCGTGCTCAAATATTCAAGGTACTGCCTGCGAGTGACCATAT
>OY744526.1:12971627-12974127 GCA_963556195.1 Sepiola atlantica | reverse complement strand
ATGAGCAAGTGTACAGCCGTGCTGAGGGGATCTTATTTGTGCTGCGGATACTATGTAATTTTGAATATTTGGTCAGGGTTTACTTGTAGGGGTAAGTATCCTCATGTCAGGTTGTCCTGACAAACCCTTGTACAGAGAGACCGAAGACACTCGAGGATAGTGTCTAGTAGGTAATTAATGTGTGTGTGTGTGTGTGCGTATTGAGGAGTGTTAGTGGGAGATGAAATCTCGTGTGAGTGTGACGTCACTTCGACGTGGAGTCTGTGCAAACGTGAGAAACATTAGTTGCTGATGACACAAGACCGAACTCCATAAAAGGAAAAGAAAAATATGAAAAATGAATACCATGATCATTCAGAAAATAAAACAAAATAATCGATCCACATGACATTTCTCAGCCAACCACGTTTTAGACAGCATCAAGACGGACAGCTTTCGGAAGACGGACACATAATACAGCGATGAAAAGGCTGGAGAGTATAATTCAATTCAATAAATTAGCGAAATTTCACACAAGTATGCTTCAGTTGCTATGTAAGAAAGGGGGTGGGGGGGGGTAGAAATATATTCAGAAGAAGATACAGTTGACCAGCATCTATCTCGCCTGGAATTGTTGCGTTGTTGGCGCATTTACTACATCTCCTGGAAGTCCATTCCAAGGTCCGCTGATTCTGACCGGAAAAGCGGCCCTCTTCCGGTTCAATCGATATCGGTGTTGAAACTCTACAGACCTCTTTTGGAACTTCTATTTATCTTCCTCCCACAAGGTAAGATGTGACACAAGGTCGGGAAAGTGGGATTTGAAAAACCAGCGCTCGAGAATTTGATCGCTCTGGTCATTTAAAAATTGCCTGGGCAGCCCCGTCGGCATTCCCCGGTAGGGGCGCTTCGGGCGATTAGCAATAAACTAACCCCTTCTCAAAGGGTGAGAAGGCAAAGCCTGAAGGGTGCACATCCTAGAACTGCACAGGACGGACAACCGATAGACCGGCGTAAATCCAGACCCGAAGACCCAGACAATACCGGTCTATTGGATGGGGTAAAAAACCCCGGCTGAACTTGTTTTGCTGCTTGTTCAATATCAAAACACACTGCACATTGTAAATTATATATTTGAAACTACCCATCTTCGTCTTTTGGCTAGGATCAAAGTATAGTATCTGTTCTGATACTACACTTAATCTTTTCTATCCTTTGTCAGTGAAGGAGAAATTTGTCTCAATCCAGAGTTCGATTTTTTTGTAGATCTGGATTAAACCCCAACCGTGTATCTAACTCTGCCCTTGTGAAAGGCTAAGTAAATAGGGATTAATTTAATAAGAATGACTATTTTACTCATAGCTGTGCGGGGGGTGCGGGTTCATACTTTTCACGGTAGCATTTTGAGTGCATAGATTGAACGTACAAGATCCGATATAATTTGAATTCGGCTTGCCGATTTTATAGTCACTGTCGGTATCGATCAGGTAACTCGCACCTCGTTCGCTTAACGAAAATGGACGAACTAATGAGATAGAAATAAATAAAACCATAAAAGCGATAAAAAGCAAGACAAAAAGCACAAACAAAAAACTAAACAAAAACAGAAACATTAAACAAAATCAAAATGGCGGAAATAAGGGACAAAACAGGGAAACAATTTCTCAAATGAAAGAAATTTTTTATGCCAAAACTAATCTCAGATGATAATCTAAAATTGTTTTCTAGAAAACTGGATACATAGACTGGCGAGATAAATGTATAAATAGATTAACGGCTCGATTTTATACACACACACACACACACACACACACACACACACACACACACACACACACATATATATATATATATATATATATATATATATATATATAAAAAGTTAATCCAACAAAAGATATAAGAGACAACTAATATCTTTAAATTAGTGAATCATCCGGATAAAGACTGAAGCTCAATATACCGGATAGAGCATTAATATCATGATATAAAATGAAAAAATAAAATAAGGTGCGAAACAAATTTTATTAGAATTCAAAATTCAGGCAAAGTATCTCAACGTCCTTAACTCATGAGTTTTCAAAGATAAATCTTCTCCTCAGAGGACCATTACCGCAGTGACGTTACCGCAGGTGATGAAATTACACTTTGAAAATATATAAAAATATATACAAAAATACATAAGAGTACATAACACATCAAATATATCAAGCCAAAAACATACTTATTTTGAATTTTAATAAGATTTGTTTCGCACCTTATTTTATTATTTCATTTTATATTATGCTATATATATATATATATATATATATATATATATATATATATATATAGTATGAAAATATATCTATTATAAGTAAGCCACACAGAGCCGTCCAGGTTTCATCCCTGTATAAAAAACATCAGGCTAAATGCGCGGATTTATTGTTAGCGATTTTGATTATATCTAAATAGTGTTTACTCTAGCTAACTAATCAATATATTCGCTGTTATTGATTCCTACTTGCAATAGATATATTTT
>OY744526.1:12959127-12969127 GCA_963556195.1 Sepiola atlantica | reverse complement strand
ATATAAAATAAAAAATTACGAGTGAACCCTAACACTAACTCTAACCATAACCCCTAAGTTTGAAGATAAAAAATTGTTTACATTTTCATACGGCAATTTAAATTTTTAAATAGTGAATGTTTATCAAATAACGAAAAGGGGGTAAAAACAGAACGAAAAGGAGGTAAAACCCCAAATATGCAACAAATAAATGTTACCAAAGTCAAGAGTAGTTACTATTCTTACCTACCCTGATCAGTTTCTTGTGTTTTAACTTAGTTAAAAAATTTTTTTTACTTCAATATGTTAGAATGAAAGAAAAATTGACGTAAGTCACCACATAATTCCTTGGGAATCGCCACATAATCGGAAATTAAACATCAATACAGCCCATCAAATATAAAGTTCGGTTGAACATAAATTTCCGCTCGATTGGTGATATTTATTAATTCTTCTTTGTTTAATTTCCGAATTTTAGGAGATTCTCTAGGCTTCACGTGGTGACATGTCGCCATTGTTTTTCATTCTAACGTGATTTCTTCTCATCTTACTTTTCATTGAAGAAAAATACGCTTTAAAATAAGTTAATACACAAAAAATATCCAGGTATGTAGAAGAGTAACTTATCTTGCCTTTGGTAACATTTATTTGTTGTATATTTGTTTTTTTATACCCTTTTATTCTGTTGCCTTCAGTTAAAATACGCACTAAATAAAATGACAATTGAAACAACGAATTATTTAACCCTAACCCCAAAACGAGAATTTATTTTGGCAAATATCTTTCTAGATACATATTCGGATTCCATATAATCTTTATGACTGTGAAAGTTATGACTAAGTAAACCCGTTTTATTCTTTTTCTATATGATAACAACCTAAGACAGTTTAACGTGTGTACGTACGTTATCACTCATCATTTTTTTAAAGATGCGATAGTAATTTTTTAAATTACCATTCGTTTTATTAATTTAAAGAATATTTATCTGACATTTTTTACGGTAAAAATGAAGAGACTATGATATTGGCATGTATCCTAATCCTATAATATCAATTGACCAATGGCATATGCGAAAACACACAATACACGCCCAAAAATTAGATGTAAAAAAAAAAGATTTTTCTTACAAAACAAGCATATTGTTTCAACTACGTCCGCAACACTTCGGCGATAAAAATCCCCTTTTCGCGCTCAAAATAAAAACATACAATTGAATTAAAAGCGAATATGCATTTTTTGGCTCTCGTGTTATATAATGTAATAACAATCTATTTTGTTCTTAGAGGAGTTTTATGGATAAATATGAATCTTATTGGTTAATGTATTAAAATATATAACAATATTCTATGAATAATCTATTAAAAGTCCAAATATGACAACAAAGGTCGCTTGTAACATTTCATTAAGACAATATACAAAATAGGCTTTCGCAAACAAGTTATTTTACATAATGTTGTGGCATCCAAATAAGTTAAAGAAATAACTAGGTTAAACCTATATAAAATGTATTTGTTTATTCAGGTCGGAAACAGGTAAAGAAATGTAGACATTTCTTAAGTGGCTGGTGCTGTTTAGGTCATAAACGAAAAATGGCGCTAGTCTAACAAGCTTCCTATGCTGAATATGTTTATTTATTGAAAGACACTCACACGAATTACATTTATAATGTGAAGAACACACTGCAAGGATAAAAAAGGAAGAAACTGCTAGTCAGAATCAAATATCGATTTATTAGATGTAATGCTATTTAGGTCGAACTTCGATAATCTGACTGATTTTTTTATATATTAGATTAATATTATTTGTTATTTAATAAAATTTTACGTATTTATATATTACTAGCAGGGTTACCTGGCGTTGCCCGGGACAACTAAAAACAACATACGAGAGGTTTAAAAGTGTAACATATTACTATTAAGCATTCTATCGCAGTAACTCTATTTATCTCCTTCCCCGCTTACCTTCTTCGTCTTCCAAACCCCCTATTTCTCCTCTGCCCATACAGGGTGAAACAACAAGGAAGCTTTTAGAGCGCTACTGAATCCACCCAAATAAAATTAAGTAGGCCTCCAGAGCACTACTAAAACCACCATTTTCAAGTATCTTGCTCCACTTCTCCCCTTTGAAGAGAAATATGTTGATAATGATAATAGTTCGAAGAGAACATTAAGGAACGATAAATAAAATCCGAAGTTAGCGTCTAATAATTTTGAAATTAGTACATAATAATTTTGAAATTAGTACATAATAATTTAGAAATTAGTATATAATAATTTTGAAATTAGTACATTATAATTTTGAAATTAGTACATAATAATTATGAAATAAGTACATAATAATTTTGAAATTAGTACATAATAATCTTTAAATTAGTACATAATAATTTTGAAATTAGTACATTATAATTTTGAAATTAGTACATAATAATTAGGAAATTAGTATATAATAATTTTGAAATTAGTACATAATAATTTTGACATTAATACATAATAATTTTGAAATTAGTACATGATTATTTTGAAATTAGTATATTATAATTTTGAAATTAGTACATAATAATTTTGAAATTAGTACATAATAATTTTGAAATTAGTACATGATAATTTTGAAATTAGTATATAATTTCGAAATCAGTACATAATAATTTGGAAATTAATACATAATAATTTTGAAATTAGTATATAATAATTTTGAAATTAGTACATAATAATTTTGAAATTAGTACATAGCAATTTGGAAATTAATACATAATAATTTTGAAATTAGTACATAATAATTTTTATAATTAGTATATAATAATTTTGAAATTAGTACATTATAATTTTGAAATTAGTACATAATAATTTTTAAATTAGTATATAATAATTTTGGAATTTTTACATAATAATTTTGAAATTAGTACATGATAATTTTTCAATTAGTATGTAGTAATTTTGAAATTAGTACATAATAATTTTGAAAGAAGTACATAATAATTTTGGAATTTTTACATAATAATTTTGAAATTAGTACATGATAATTTTGAAATTCGTACATAATAATTTTGTAATAAGTACATAATAATTTTGAAATTAATACATAATAATTTTGAAATTAGTACATAATAATTTTGAAATTAGTACATAATAATTTTGAAATTAGTACATAATAATTTTGTAATAAGTACATAATAATTTGGAAATTAATACATAATAATTTTGAAATTAGTACATAATAATTTTGAAATTAGTACATAATAATTTTGAAATTAGTACATAATAATTTTGAAATTAGTACATAATAATTTTGGAATTCGTACATAATAATTTTGAAATTAGTACATAATAATTATGAAATTAGTACATAATAATTTTGAATTTAGTACATAATTTTGAAATTAGTACATAATAATTTTTAAATTAGTACATAATAAATTTTAAATTTGTACATGATAATTATGAAAGTGCCTGAAAAACCGACCACTTTTCTCGGAACATGGTCCAGTGTACCCTCAAAGAATTAATATTTTTTTAATTGTTAGATATTATTGATCCGAGGCTTTTGCTTTCAAGAATATACCAAATTTGTGTTTGTTTTGCTGTTTTTAACTTTTTGCTCGACATACAAACACAGACAATTTTTTATTTAATATTATAGAAGATGTATTTTATGTATTATTTACTTTTTAATATTATAGAAGATGTATTTTATGTATTATTTACTTTTTAATATTATAGAAGATGTATTTTATGTATTATTTACTTTTTAATATTATAGATGATGTATTTTATGTATTATTTACTTTTTAATATTATAGAAGATGTATTTTATGTATTATTTACTTTTTAATATTATAGAAGATGTATTTTATGTATTATTTACTGTTTAAGATTATAGAAGATGTATTTAATGTATTATTTACTTTTTAATATTATAGAAGATGTATTTTATGTATTATTTACTTTTTAATATTATAGAAGATGTATTTTATGTATTATTTACTTTTTAATATTATAGAAGATGTATTTTATGTATTATTAACTTTTTAATATTATAGAATATGTATTTTATGTATTATTTACTTTTTAATATTATAGAATATGTATTTTATGTATTATTTACTTTTTAATATTATAGAAGATGTATTTTATGTATTATTTAGTTTTTAATATTATAGAAGATGTATTTTAATGCATTATTTACTTTTTAATATTATAGAAGATGTATTTTATGTATTATTTACTTTTTAATATTATAGAAGATGTATTTTATGTATTATTTACTTTTTAATATTATAGAAGATGTATTTTATGTATTATTTACTTTTTAATATTATAGAAGATGTATTTTATGTATTATTTACTTTTTAATATTATAGAAGATGTATTTTATGTATTATTTACTTTTTAATATTATAGAAGATGTATTTTATGTATTATTTAGTTTTTAATATTATAGAAAATGTATTTTATGTATTATTTACTTTTTAATATTATAGAAGATGTATTTCATGTATTATTTACTTTTTAATATTATAGAAGATGTATTTTATGTATTATTTACTTTTTAATATTATAGAAGATGTATTTCATGTATTATTTACTTTTTAATATTATAGAAGATGTATTTCATGTATTATTTACTTTTTAAGATTATAGAAGATGTATTTTATGTATTATTTACTTTTTAATATTATAGAAGATGTATTTCATGTATTATTTACTTTTTAATATTATAGAAGATGTATTTTATGTATTATTTACTTTTTAATATTATAGAAAATGTATTTTATGTATTATTTACTTTTTAATATTATAGAAGATGTATTTTATGTATTATTTACTTTTTAATATTATAGAAGATGTATTTTATGTATTATTTACTTTTTAATATCATAGAAGATGTATTTAATGTATTATTTACTTTTTAATATCATAGAAGATGTATTTTATGCATTATTTACTTTTTAATATTATAGAAGATGTATTTTATGTATTATTTACTTTTTAATATTATAGAAGATGTATTTTATGTATAATTTACTTTTTAATATTATAGAAGATGTATTTTATGTATTATTTACTTTTTAATATTATAGAAGATGTATTTTATGTATTATTTACTTTTTAATATTATAGAAGATGTATTTTATGTATTATTTACTTTTTAATATTATAGAAGATGTATTTTATGTATTATTTACTTTTTAAGATTATAGAAGATGTATTTTATGTATTATTTAGTTTTTAATATTATAGAAAATGTATTTTATGTATTATTTACTTTTTAATATTATAGAAGATGTATTTTATGTATTATTTACTTTTTAAGATTATAGAAGATGTATTTTAATGCATTATTTACTTTTTAATATTATAGAAGATGTATTTTATGTATTATTTACTTTTTAAGATTATAGAAGATGTATTTTATGTATTATTTACTTTTTAATATTATAGAAGATGTATTTTATGTATTATTTACTTTTTTAGATTATAGAAGATGTATTTAATGTATTATTTACTTTTTAATATTATAGAAGATGTATTTTATGTATTATTTACTTTTTAATATTATAGAAGATGTATTTTATGTATTATTTACTTTTTAATATTATAGAAGATGTATTTAATGTATTATTTACTTTTTAATATTATAGAAGATGTATTTTATGTATTATTTACTTTTTAAGATTATAGAAGATGTATTTTATGTATTATTTACTTTTTAATATTATAGAAGATGTATTTTATGTATTATTTACTTTTTAAGATTATAGAAGATGTATTTTATGTATTATTTACTTTTTAAGATTATAGAAGATGTATTTTATGTATTATTTACTTTTTAATATTATAGAAGATGTATTTTATGTATTATTTACTTTTTAATATTATAGAAGATGTATTTTATGTATTATTTACTTTTTAATATTATAGAAGATGTATTTTATGTATTATTTACTTTTTAATATTATAGAAGATGTATTTTATGTATTATTTACTTTTTAATATTATAGAAGATGTATTTTATGTATTATTTACTTTTTAAGATTATAGAAGATGTATTTTATGTATTATTTACTTTTTAAGATTATAGAAGATGTATTTTATGTATTATTTACTTTTTAATATTATAGAAAATGTATTTTATGTATTATTTACTTTTTAATATTATAGAAGATGTATTTTATGTATTATTTACTTTTTAAGATTATAGAAGATGTATTTAATGTATTATTTACTTTTTAATATTATAGAAGATGTATTTTATGTATTATTTACTTTTTAATATTATAGAAGATGTATTTTATGTATTATTTACTTTTTAATATTATAGAAGATGTATTTTATGTATTATTTACTTTTTAATATTATAGAAGATGTATTTTATGTATTATTTACTTTTTAAGATTATAGAAGATGTATTTTATGTATTATTTACTTTTTAATATTATAGAAGATGTATTTTATGTGTTATTTACTTTTTAATATCATAGAAGATGTATTTTATGTATTATTTACTTTTTAATATCATAGAAGATGTATTTTATGTATTATTTACTTTTTAATATTATAGAAGATGTATTTTATGTATTATTTACTTTTTAAGATTATAGAAGATGTATTTTATGTATTATTTACTTTTTAAGATTATAGAAGATGTATTTAATGTATTATTTACTTTTTAATATTATAGAAGATGTATTTTATGTATTATTTACTTTTTAATATTATAGAAGATGTATTTTATGTATTATTTACTTTTTAAGATTATAGAAGATGTATTTTATGTATTATTTACTTTTTAAGATTATAGAAGATGTATTTAATGTATTATTTACTTTTTAATATTATAGAAGATGTATTTTATGTATTATTTACTTTTTAATATTATAGAAGATGTATTTTATGTATTATTTACTTTTTAATATTATAGAAGATGTATTTTATGTATTATTTACTTTTTTATATTATAGAAGATGTATTTTATGTGTTATTTACTTTTTAATATTATAGAAGATGTATTTTATGTATTATTTACTTTTTAATATTATAGAAGATGTATTTTATGTATTATTTACTTTTTAATATTATAGAATATGTATTTTATGTATTATTTACTTTTTAATATTATAGAAGATGTATTTTATGTATTATTAACTTTTTAAGATTATCGAAGATGTATTTTATGTATTATTTACTTTTTAAGATTATAGAAGATGTATTTTATTTATTATTTACTTTTTAATATTATAGAAGATGTATTTCATGTATTATTTACTTTTTAATATCATAGAAGATGTATTTTATGTATTATTTACTTTTTAATATTATAGAAGATGTATTTTATGCATTATTTACTTTTTAATATTATAGAAGATGTATTTTATGTATTATTTACTTTTTAATATCATAGAAGATGTATTTTATGCATTATTTACTTTTTAATATTATAGAAGATGTATTTTATGTATTATTTACTTTTTAATATCATAGAAGATGTATTTTATGCATTATTTACTTTTTAATATTATAGAAGATGTATTTAATGTATTATTTACTTTTTAATATTATAGAAGATGTATTTTATGTATTATTTACTTTTTAATATTATAGAAGATGTATTTTATGTATTATTTACTTTTTAATATTATAGAAGATGTATTTTATGTATTATTTACTTTTTAATATTATAGAAGATGTATTTTATGTATTATTTACTTTTTAATATTATAGAAGATGTATTTTATGTATTATTTACTTTTTAATATTATAGAAGATGTATTTTATGTATTATTTACTTTGCGTATACAGTTCCTGACCAAATTCTATTAAAACTTATCGGATTAAAAATAAAAACTTAGATGAATCATTCGAAGGTGTATCCTAATTTTGATCGAATTCTTCCTTTGTCCAAGCTTTAACAATTTTATAAAATTATGATCTGAATAAAAAAAGAAATGCAAGAATTATTGGATGGAGTATTGCTTAAGAAAATCCATCGATCAATGTTTAGTCATCGAATCAACGATACTTCATCGACAGATAACGGGTTTTTGTCCACAGATCTTTCGACGTATGAATTGAGAAAAGCGAACACTAGTTAGTCATGACGACAGATGACAAAATAATTATTGGTAAATCTAAGAAAATGAATACTTATTGACAGATTGACCAATCGATAATATTAATAGATTTCTTTCTGTTTTAATGTTACTTTTAAAAAAAGAAATATTCTTATCCAATTCCATACACTATTATCATAATTATTATTATTATTTACTCACTAGGAGTTCTCACACAGGTCGTCAGTGATTGCTCACCGACAACCGGTGGTATTCCCTGGAGTCTGAGTGACAACTAGTCTCCCCAGATTTCCATTATTCTCCACCTCTATTCGATAGCCACTGCAAATAACCTTACAATATCGCAACAGCCGTTTACAATTTATTTCTCGCTGGTAAGGACCATTGGTCTTCTCTAGGATTTGGGTGGCAATAAGCCTCCCCAAGGTCCCAGCAGTCTCTGCACTTCCAGTGGAGGTCTGGTTTGTGCTGTCACTTCTCGGTCTTCTCATCCTCCTTGACCCTATGCAAATATTTTGTGTGGTGTCAGCCATGGCCGGCACCATTTTTATATATATTAAAAAACAACAACATTATTTTAAAGAAATTTAAAATGTGTTTTGAATTAAAAATTAATTCCTAAAATGTTTTTTTAATTAATTTTTGTTTCATATTAAAACTTATATTTTGATGCAATGTTAAAGTTTAAACTTTTTTTTTGTAGAAGTTCAGTCGATTCATTTACTATATAAGAACTTATTATTATTATTATTATTATTATTATTATTATTATTATTATTATTATTGTTATTATTATTGTTGTTGTTATTATTATTATTATTATTATTATTATTATTATTGTTATTATTATTATTATTATTATTATTATTATTGTTGTTGTTGTTATTGTTATTGTTATTATTATTATTATTATTATTATTATGTTATTATTATTATTGTTGCTGTTATTATTATTATTATTATTATTGTTATTATTATTATTATTATTGTTGTTGTTGTTATTATTGTTATTGTTATTATTATTACCATTATTATTATTATTATTATTATTATTGTTGTTGTTGTTGTTGTTGTTGTTGTTGTTGTTGTACACCCTCAGCTAAATCGTCCCACCTAAAAAGATGAGATACTACGTTTTTAGGCGATTACGTGTGAACACACTGGAAAATTTGGCGTGAAGAAAAATGACAAAAAAACAACAATTAGTTTAGAATTCAGAGTGGGGGATTAGTTTCACATGTACATTTAATGCAAGATTGACCCTCATTTTCGGGCCATTCTTTTCACCTCCCCACGGTCTCGGGTGAGAAAGGAGAATCTCGCGCTTGAGTTAGCTACGTCTTGGCCGATGACGCGTACGATGTGTTGTTTCATAGATTCGCTGACGTCACCTTACAATGTTCCTCTGTCCACAAGCGCATATACAAATAATTCGCCTTCTCTTGCTTCGCCAAGATAAGTCTCCATCACAGATTTAGAAATTGAAATAAAATAGCAAAACCCACGAAAAAAACCCCCAAAAAACCGTGAGAATTGGCAGCTCTGAAATCAACAAATTCTGACTCTCCTGATAAATAAATTTCATTTCAATTTATTTTATTTTATTGCCTTTTTCTTTAATTAGGTTCTTCGTGTTAGACTTTCTTTCTTTTAACGATAAAAACTCCCAATTACTGACTTATCTCCCCTTTTTGTCTTTCATCTTCCTCTTCAATTATCCACGCAATTTCGCCCCTTATTTGTATTCGCTTTTATTTTTCTCTTTCTCGCATGTATAAGGTCGACTGCAGAGACGGAGGATGAAAGGAACCATAAAACATAAAAAGGTTATCCCTTTTCTTTCTTCTCGTGGTATCTCAATGGATAAAATAAATCATTGCTTCTCTCCGGGCGCACCACCTACATTGCTTATCTTGCTTGCCTTTTATTCTAGCCATGTACAGATGAAAACAA
>OY744526.1:12944127-12954127 GCA_963556195.1 Sepiola atlantica | reverse complement strand
ACTTGAACAGGGAAACGGAATGTTTCCCTGTTCAAGTGTCCTTTTATTAGCCATGCCCAGTTATTTTCGTTGGATACTCCTATTGTCAGTCTTATGAAGTGTCCATGTAGTTGATTTTCTTCCCACTTTTCTTTTCTTGTTTTTGTTTTATTTCTGGTTTCGTTTCTTCCCGAGTTGTTTGTTGGGACGATGTCTGCTGCGTCGATTAGCCTTTCCGTGTTCTGGGTTATATATTTCTCCAACTCTTTTTTGCGTCTTCCACAAATTCTTCTATCCTTACCAGTCCTCTCCCCCCTTTCGTTTCTTTTCATGTAGAGTCTGTCCGTATCGTCTTTTAGGTGTAGTGCGTTGTGCATGGTCATTGATTTTTTAGTCCTCTGGTCAAGGTTCTTGAGTTCTTCTTTATTCCAGCCTATGAATGGCCCAGAGTATCTTATTAGTGATACTTCCCAGGTGTTTATTCCTTTTACTAGATTTCTGCTATATAATTTTGCTTCTAAGAGTTTCTTTGTTCTTCGCAAATATATATTTTTTTAATCTTCTCTTTCATTTCTGTAGATTTGATTGTGTTGCTTCTAGAACTCCCAAATATGTATAGCTCTCCTATTCGCCTAGCGCCATCACCGCCTCTTGGTTGGGCAGTTCCATGCTCTATGTTGTCTACAGTTTTCCCCTTTTCATCTCTAGCAGTGCACACTTTTCCATGCGCTCCGTAGCAGTGCACACTTTTCCATTCTTTTATTATTATTATTATTATTATTATTATTATTATTATTATTATTATTATTATTATTATTATTATTATTATTATTATTATTATTATTATTATTATTATTATTATTGTTATTGTTATTATTATTATTATTATTATTATTATTATTATTATTATTTACTCACTAGGAGTTATCACACTGGTCATCGTCAGTAATCACCCACTGCCAACAACCTGTGGCATTCCCTGGGGTCTGAGTGACAACAAGTCTCCTCAGACTTCCAGTATGCTCCACCTCTTTTCGTTCATCACCGCTGATGACCTTGCGGTATCGCAACAGCCACCTACCACCGATTTCACGGTGATAAGGGTCATTGGTCTCCTTCGGGGCCCGGGTGGCAACAAGCCTCCCCACGGTCCCAGAGCTGTCCGCGCTCTTCCAGTGGAGGTCTGGTTTGCGCTTTCCTTCCTCGACCCTCTGTCCATAATTTTCGTGGTGTCAGCCTATGCTTGCGCCTCTCTCTCGCGGTTGTATTTTCCCCGGTTCTGTTGTCTTGTGCTTCCATGTGTTTGTTCTCCATTCGTTGCTTATGTGGGTTGGTTTCCGCATTCGAGGACATTTTTCAGGATTGTAGCTGTTTTGATGATTACTGCCATTTGTATGGTCTCAGTTATCCCTTTGATTCCTATTTCTCCTAGTCTTTTCTCCATGTTTTGGGGACTGTTCCTAGTGCTCCTATGATTATTGGTGTTATACTGACTTTCTTCATGTTCCATATTCCTTTCAATTCTCTGGTAAGTTCAGTATATTTGCTTCTTTTTTCCGCCTCTTTGATCTTCACTCTGTGGTCCGCTGGAACGGCAAAGTCTACGATTTTGCAGGATTTTTCTTCCTTATTGATTATTATCATATTTGGTCTCCTTGCTGTTATGGGTTTGTCTGTTTGTACATTCATATTATTATTATTATTATTATTATTATTATTATTATTATTATTATTATTATTATTATTATTATTATGTTTACTCACTAGAAGTTCTCACACAAGTACTTATCAGCGATTGTTCGTTGGCAATAAAAAAACTGGTGTTCCCTAGAGTCTGAGTGACAACCAGCCTCCCCAGAACACACTTCGCCTGTTTCGATAACCGTTGCAAATTATTTTGAGTCATCGCAACAGCCATCCACCATTGATTTCTCGCTAGTAACGAAAAAAAAAAAATTGAGCGGCACAAAGCCTCTTCAAGGTTCCAGTGGAGGTCTGATTGGTGCTCTCTTTCTTCCGTCTTTCCATCCTTCTTGGCTCTTCACGAACACTTTGTCAAAGCTGGTGCCACCACATGTGCGTGTGTGTGTGGGTTCCTTTTCTTGGTAGTGTGTAGATATCGGGCAGTTTCAGTTTCCTTGGGATCGTGTATACTACTACTACTACTACTACTACTACTACTACAACTACTACAACTACTACTATTAAGAAATGTTTGACAAATCACTTAGTAAAAAAGTTAATATTTTAAAGAAGCAAGTTTATTTTATTGTTAAGTAACTTCGCTCTGAAGAGACAGGTCAATACTCTTGGCAACGTCGATGTAAGCAACTCAATATTATAATTGCTCTAATTTTTATAGTCTGGGTTCAATATATTGTACTAGTTTATACTTATTCCTTGAGGAGTATTGATACAGTACCTGAGTATACCAATTACTTTATTTTCCTAGCTTCTACTGCTTTATGGCTCGTCCGAAGTAAAAAATACAATACTTAGAGAGTAAGTAACTACGATGTATTGATTTTATTGACAAAAGAATTAGAAATTATGTTTTTAAGCAAAAGTAATTAATTTTGAACTAATGCCGAATATTCTTTATGCCAAAAGTTTTGCGGATTATAAAAAAGTTCACCTAGTTTAAAAAAAATAATATTTATGTAACGATTTTATGTGATTATTTTATTTTAATTTGTTTAAAATTATAAAACACTTATGCGTTTAAAAAAAAAACTCTGTTAGACTTACGCGAGATTCGAACCCGGGATTGACATCATGGAAACTACCGCCTTATTAAAAAAGTAAAACGAAATCGGGGAAACCAATGCCAACAGGATGATCAAGCACGGTCGAAACAAAAAACATAACATGCTAATTCATACGAAAAGAAATGAATATTTTTAATAAATAAGTTTATTTTTATGCGTTAAGTTACTTGGCTCTGTAGAGACGGCTAGGTCGAAACCTTGGTAACGTCTATATAAGCCAACCAATACAATCATTATACTTGCTCTAATTCTCATAGTATTCTATGTGTTTGGATTCAAAATATAATATTAAATACATATAACAACTTTTAGAAAGTTCACACTCCCAGGCTTTACCTTCTCGCTCTTTAAGAAGAGGTTAGTTTATTTCTAATTGCCTGAAGCGCCCTTACCGGGGAATGTCGACGGGTCTGCCCAGTCAATTTTTTTTCCGCCAGAGTGCTTTTCTTCTAAGGCGTTTGGCTTTTCAAATCCCACTTTCCCGACCTTGTGTCACATCTTCTAGCCGTGGCAGAGAGATAATGAAAAAGCAACTTTTCCACAAAAAGCCACCAGGTGTCCCAAAATGTTCATGAATCTCATTTATCTAATCTTTAAAAAAAAAATTTTTTTTTAATAATTCATTGAAATTGTTTGTCAAGGGAATTCTTTATTTACTCAGGTTTTACTCGTTTGCTGTTCAGAGTAAAATCACTGTTTTTTGTCTCTTCTTGGTGCTCTGAACGTAGCTGATAGAAAATTGATATTTCGTGCCTGTTTCTTGGGTCTAAATGCATCCAGCGTTTCTCAAAAGATTCGTAAAGCACTCGGGGACAATACAATAACGGAAAGAACAGCTCGAAAGTGTTTTTCATAATTTCCTTCCGGAAATGAGACCTCCGGGAGATTTACCACGATCTGGCAGATGAATTTAAAAAAAAAATGATGACGATTTAAACAGTGCCATCGAGTCGAATTCAAGTTTAACATGTCAATAACGAACCTTGCAATTTGATGTACGTCAAGCAATATTAGATTTACACCAGCCGGGAAAGGGATACAAATTGAGTAAATGGATAACTAAAGAGTTGACATTGAACAAGAAACTCCAGAAACTTTTCATAAGACATTTTTGTGTCGGATATTAAGGACATTTTTTTGAATCATATTATGACTTATGATAGAAGAGTGCGTGATATGTTCAAATTCCAGAATGGAAATTTCATTAGTTATCTTTTTTTCCATAAACTTCAAAAGCAGAATTATTCCCCAAAGAAACGTTTATTCTGTGTTTGGTGGACATGTCAAAGCGTAATCCGTTATTAATTCTTAAATATAAGAGAAAGAATAAATACTAATATATATCGTGCTCAATCGAAATGCGTTCTTTTCCTCTAATAACTTTTTTTCCTCTGACCGCTTGCCTTCAGAATTAACTCTCTGCTTCCCGTTTCCCCGACTATACAAACATGCAGCAATTTAAATGTAATGTGAACAAACATCTTGCTATACAGCTCTACACTATAGATCTGGCCTCTAATCACAATAGCCCCTTATGGCTTAGTGGAAAGTAAAACTGTTAAAAACAACCGGCGCTAATAAAGAGGAAGAGAGTTATTTTCTTTCAAGATAATGCGCGAAAAATGTGAAAAATGGCTTCGGAAAGATATCGGAACTTAATTTGAAACATAATTTCTTATCAATCTCTCGCCAATAGATTATGACCCATCCACTATATTCGCAAAATCTCTCACTAACAGATCATGTCCCATCCACCATATTCTGAATATCTCTCACCAACAGATTATGTTCCATCTAACATTTTAGAAAGATCTCTCACCAACAGATTATGTCTCATCCACCATACTCGCAATATTTCTCACCAACAGATTATATTTCATCCTCTATATTCTGAAGATCTCTAACACACTGATTATGTCCAACCCACCATATGCAGAACATCTCTCACCAACAGATTATGTCTAATGTGAACAAATACTTGTTGAGTCGTCCTCTTATATAATCTTCTGTTCATCGCGTCCATTGTTTCCGGTCTTCTCGTGGAGGCGATCATCTACCATATCGCAAGATTTCTCACAAACTGATTATGTTCCACAACAGATTATGTCCCATCAACCATCAACCATATACGAAAGATCTCTCACCCACAGATTATGCCCATCTACCATATTCTGAAGATCTTTTACCAATAGATTATGCCCATCCACCATATTCGAAAGATCTCTCACCAACAGATTATTTCCATCAACAATATATGCAAGATCTCTCACCAATAGATCATGCCTATCCAACATATTCGAAAAATCTCTCACCAACTGATTATGTCCTATCCACCATATTCTGAAGATCTCTCACCAACTGATTATGCCCCATCCACCATATTCTGAAGATCTCTCACCAACTGATTATGCCCCATCCACCATATTCTGAAGATCTCTCACCAACTGATTATGCCCCATCCACCATATTCTGAAGATCTCTCACCAACTAATTATGTTCCATCCACCATATTCTGAAGATCTCTCACCAACTGATTATGGCCCATCCTCCATATTCGGAAGACCTCTCACTAACAGATTATGTCCCATCCACCATACTCTGAAGATTTCTCATCAACTGATTATGCCCATCAACCATATCTGCAAGATATCTCACCAACTGATTATGTCCCATCCACCATATTCTGAAGATCTCTCACCAACTGATTATGTGCCATCTATCATATTCTGAAGATCTTTCACTAACAGATTATGCCACATTCACCATATTCTGAAGATCTCTCACCAACAGATTATGCTCCATTTACCATATTCTGAAGATTCATCACCAACTTATTATGTCTCATCAACCATATCTGCAAGATCTCTAACCAACAGATAATGTCCAATCCCCCATATCTTCAAGATCTCTCACCAACAGATTAGAATAGATACAACTGGTCTTTGATAAAATGTTCATGTTAGATTTTACTTTCATCTGCCCCTGTAAGTCTTACTAGTTCATACCAATGATAATGAAACACCGCGGAAAGAAGTGTAAACAATGTTCTAGTATATCTTGGCCTCATGTCAAACTTGAACGGTATCAAATATGTGGATGTCATAGGGAAAAAAGATTACGTTTAAGGATTTTTATTTGTTGTTTTCGTTGTTTTTTGTTTGTTTTGTCTTCAGAAGGCTGTTTACATTCGCGTTTGAGGTCAACAATATGTTGACATGTATTTACCGAACATCGGGTTGTCAGTGATTTTGGTTTTAATATGATCAGTCGTGGCTGCTTTATCAGATAATTGTATTTTCATATTCAACGTCGGAGGTCAACCAATCCTCAGAGTTATCTGATCTTTTCCCGGCTTCCTTTGTTCTAGCTAGTTTGATTAGTTGGTCAAGTGTTTTTCATCAGTTCGCTGTTTTGATACCTCATTGTAATACAGCTTCCTATTCCAATAGCTTCTTTTCAAGAACTGCAGGCTGGTGGAACTCTATTCCTGCTCACTGTTTTCCTCCTACCTGTAGCCTGGGTCTTTTCAAGATTAAGGCCAATAGTCATCTCCTTTCTTTGCTATAATCATATTCCGTTCTTGTTAGCTCCTTACATCAAGTGGCTTCATGCCTTGTCTGGAGCGATTTCGATTAAACAAATGTAGAGGTGTCTACCTTCTTTTCTGTTAGTGTGTGTGAGTGGGTAGCAATTGACTTCTGTCCGCATGACTCTTGTTAGTGTGGGCGTATGCACAAGCGAGATGAGGAAAGCTGTGTGCGCGTTTGAGGGTTTCTTTCATCCCTCCCTCACAAATGGCGCTGGATGTAGATTGAGCAGACGTATCTGGTCTTGTTCCGATGTACGCCGGCCTGGATCTGACCGGTAGGTCTTGGGCTCTCTTCGTTTATTTTGTTTTCGCTTTTCACACTCGCTCGCCAATTCGGATCTTTTAAACGAGACGGAATCATTCTCATTAGCCGAAAATCATGTGTTAGCGACCGCATGTGAAAACACTTACTTGCATGTAAAAGTGAAGTGGAGAGTGCATCTAAATGAAACTGATAAAGAAAGAGAGTGACTATTCAAGCCAGTAGCTTTTTGGCGTTCATTCGATGTAAATCCCGACCTCACCACAGACTCATTACAATTCGGGATATGACTAACGAGTTGTGTATTTTCCTTAAATGCGCGGATATTCATTTATTTGAATAGCTGTTGCGTTATTATACAAAGGAATGACGCAGAAGACAAACATGTAGAGTGGAGGCGATCAGTCATTAAAGGGGTGTACTCTACATTCACAAATGCCCCCTAAAAAGGTTTATTTTCTGGAACGGCCCATCCGTAGAAACAAGATATCACGAGTCTGATTCCCAAACGACTACAGCATGGTCGTCTTCAAGTTTAATGTGAACAAATACTTGTTGAGCTATCCTCTTGGATGATCGATTCCCTTTAAATAATCTTCTGCCCACCACCTTAATCGTTTCTGAGCTTCTCGTCTAACTGACGATTCCTTAAATAGTTATCAGCGAGTGACCCCCGGGCTTTGATAAGTGGCCCCCCCCCCCCGGGATTTGATAAAAGGTAACCCCCGGGCTTTGATAAGTGGTACCCCCCGGGCTTTGATAAAAGGTAACCCCTGGGCTTTGATAAGTGGTAACCCCCCCGGGCTTTGATAAAAGGTAACCCCTTGGCTTTGATAAGTAGTAACCCCCCGGGCTTTGATAAAAGGTAACCCCCGAGCTTTGATAAGTGGTAACCCCCGCGGGCTTTGATAAGTGGTAACCCCCCGGGCTTTGATAAAAGGTAACCCTTGGGCTTTGATAAGTGGTAACCCCCCGGGCTTTGATAAAAGGTAACCCCCGGGCTTTGATAAGTGGTAACCCCCCCTGGGCTTTGATAAAAGGTAACCCCTGGGCTTTGATAAGTGGTAAACCCCCGGGCTTTGCTAAAAGGTAACCCCTGGTGTTTGATAAGTGGTAACCCCCCCGGGCTTTGATAAAAGGTAACCTCTGGGCTTTGATAAGTGGTAACCCCCCGGGCTTTGATAAAAGGTAAACCCTGGGCTTTGATAAGTGGTAACCCCCCGGGCTTTGATAAAAGGTAACCCCTGGGCTTTGATAAGTGGTAACCCCCCCCCGGGCTTTGATAAAAGGTAACCCCTGGGCTTTGATAAGTGGTAACCCCCCCGGGCTTTGATAAGTGGTGATCCCATTAGTAAAAGAAGAGTAGAAAGTGGACTTTGGATTTACTTACGGCAGCCTCGTAACTGTCGCTCCCCTTATTTTGTCCTTTAGTCCTAACATTCCATGAGCGATGTTTCTGACAAAGGGGGAAGAATTGCTGTTTTCTGGGGCAGAATCTATCCATCTAACACTCATCGTTGGATAGTTTTTGAGCTTGAAGTAGTATTTTTTAACTCCTTACATCAAGTGGCCTCAAGCCTTGTCTGGAGCGATTTTTATAAAAAAAATTGGGCTTCACAATCAGAGGCGTAATAAATATATATAAAAGGCGTATTGATAAACACAACAATCTTTGCCGTTTGGAGAAAAGTGTAGTATCTGTTCTGATACTACACTTCATCTTTCTGTCTTCGGTCAGTATAAAATAAATCTTTCTAGACTGAGGCAATTTTAATTTTGTGTTCCAATCCAGAGTGCTTCTTTTTTTTTTTTTGAGCTAGATTTTCCGCACATAAAAAACTGACCTTGTGTCTACCTTTGATTACGTGGGGAGGCAAGTAAATAGGAATACACCATTTAAAAGTTCTACTAACTGAATAAGAAAGTGTGGGCGGAAAAGGAAAAATAAACAAAAAAAATTGTTTTAATAGCATTTTATGTTTTTAATTTAATTTAATTTTGTGTATTTTAAAGAACTTAAATGAATTTGTTCATTTGTTTTTTCTGTTTTAGGAATATTTTATGTCGGTGTTAAAATAACTTTTATGTTTCTTCAAGAGATCACTTAAGTATTTCCGCTAATTTGTTTTGGTTTGAGACTATTTTATGGTGTACTTGAAACGGCGCATGCGCATTGTAACGGTATTTTTTTATACGCGTTGTTTTTAAAGAATTTTTGAATTGGCGTCATTTAATTATGTGGACTTAACTTTTTTTAAACGTTGAAGAATTAGCGTGCATTTTGTTCTTGGAATATAGTTTGCCCATGCAGGCATGGGCACATAAATAGCTATTCATTTTAAATGTCGAACTCGGGAATTTATACGGAATTTTGAACTTAACCTAACGTATTAATAATTTTATTATATATGTAAGTGTATATATGAAACACATATAGAGGAATGCATGCATTTGTTAGGGTGTATATATGTGTGTCAGTGTATATATACGATTCGTTAACGATATGTATATGGGTCTGTGTAAGTGTATACATGTGTATGTAGGTGTATATATGTAATTTAGTAAACGCTTTAAAGTAGTATATATATTCTTGTTTTCCTCCTATATTTAAATCTGTTTTCCGTTTGTCTTTCTCACACACACACTCACACACACACACCCACACACACATATATATATAGAGAGAGAGATAGAAGAAAAAAGAGTGATAAATATGCGACGATTGTCTAAATTTATTTCAAATTTCAATTGTTCAATGCAAGGTGTAATCAGTAATAAACTAGTGTTTATTTTTCTTTCCTTAAGCCAAGGCTTTTCAAAGATCGAAATCTTATCATCAGAGGAGAAATACAGATGGATAAGTTGGCTTTCGAAAAAACCAAAGTTCAAATATTTGAAAATATGAGAATTATTATTAAAAAAATTATTAAAATAATTTTTGTCAAAAAAAACGTATTGAATGAAAAGAAAAGTTCCGTGAAAAAAGATATGCAAATTGTCCGGGTGGTATATATATATATATATATATATATATATATATACAGAAGGTGAAGCTTAAACTTTGATACGTGCCATTTGAAGGTTAGTACTTTATTTGGTGCGTTTGTGATGTGAAAAGAATGTCTTTGTTCTTTTTTCGAACGAACCGTAGCTGTTAGAATTCAAAATATGTAATGCTTTTATGACATGGAATGAGTGTTTTTTTCAAACGACACATAGTCGTTAGAATTCAGAAAGTGGTTTTTCTTTTTTAATTTTCCATCACGTTGGAATAATATTTCCATAATTGTCATCATATATATATATATATATATATATATATATATATATATATATATATATATATATATATATATATCCGCCAACGTAATTTAGGGAAATAAAGATATATGGACAGCATTT
>OY744526.1:12934127-12939127 GCA_963556195.1 Sepiola atlantica | reverse complement strand
ATCTCCGGGGGGAACCGTCAGGCTAAATGCCTTTAACCTTACGACCCCCCCCCCCCCCGGGGATAGAACACGGGAGCCTCTGTGTAGCTTGATTGCCATATATATTTTCATTGCTACTACCTAGCTCTACTTACGTATCGAGACCTGTTGAAGTAAATACTGAAAACTAATACATAAAAAATTATATCTCCTTATAATATTTTATGTGAATACATAAAGTACTAAGATATATATATATATATATATATATATATATATATATATATATATATATAGTATAAATTGCTATTTATACAAACATTATTGGTTACATATGTGCAATACATGTTTCTGTTGTACTCTTCACAGAGTGTCCACCTCTTCTTTAGTCTGAAGAGGTGGACTCTCTGTGAAGAGTACAACCGAAACATGTATGCACATATGTAACCAATAATGTTTGTATAAATAAAACATATATACTAAAGAATTGCTCTACTTGTTATTGAGCACTTTTGATAAACACTGGAGTTTCAACCAATTTACATTTACAGAAACCAATATAATACATGTACCATATATATATATATATATATATATATATATATATATATATATATATATATATATATATATATATATATATAAGGAATACTTTATCTTTAGCCCTTACAGATTAAGGTCGGTTTTGACGACCGATATATAGGTTGTCTTTAGAGATATCTTTGTGTTATTATCTCAACTACTCTGTTCATATGCTTATCCACTCTTCCATATATTAACTACTAGCAGGTAGACCCGACATTGCTCGGGTTTTACTTTATTCAGTCTCAACTTCTACACAGTTATCTAATGTGCGCACTTAGAGATTCGGAAACACTTCCATTGTCTTCCCCGGTAAATTTTACATAAGAATACACTTTTAGATTTCATGTAGATTCTCTAACTGTTCGTTTTGTAGGGAACACGCAAACACCACAGACACATTGAGTTTTATATATATAGAATATTACACCCCCCACACACATATATATATATATACGTTTATTTTATATTCCGATAACCATGTTTTTATTTTATTATTTTTATTTAAATTTTTTCACGTTTCCAAAAAACATAAAATTTCTGTGAGATATATTTTTTACGGTCCGTTTATATATATATATATATATATATACTTTTTTATTTTTTATTTATGCAGACATGTACATAATCCGCGACAGAATCTATCCAAATATGATCTGAGAGAAGGATACAATTTTCTTTCCCCTGATGAGATCTCAGTTTCTAACAAGCTGTTGATCGATAATATCGACATGCCAGTGTCGCGGATTATGTACATGTCTGCATAAATAAAAAAAAAAACTTATATATAAAAGCTCTATTTAATATTGAGCACTCTTTATAAGCCTGGATGAAATTCGTTGATATATTTGATTGATTATGCTATCGATTTCTCCTGACGAGATGATAGTCGAAAGAACTCTAGAGAGTTTTCGGCAAATCATTTTCAAAAGAATTTTTATATATATATATATATATATATATATATATATATATATATATATATATATATATATATATATATATATATATATATATGTATATATATATACACACACACACACACACACACACACACACACATATATATATATATATATATATATATATATATATATATATATATATATATATATATATATATATATGGAGCCGCGGGACCCAATTAAATGCAGTCTTCCTATCCAAAGTTTATACCAGTCTAGTTATAATGCTATAAATAAGACGATTCAAAACTTATATATGTGTACGATGGCGGCGGGAGAGCTACTAATGAAAGAAAATGTGCACTTAAAAATTCTATTTCCGTTGATAGACAAACTAGATATATTTTTATTTCTAAAAAAAGAAAAAAAATGCGCTCTATCTCAATGTTCATAGTTATAAAGTTGAGCCATTTCTCGCACCAACGGTGAGAATAAAATGCCTTTTTATTTAAATCCACGCAACACAAAACAAACACATCCGCTCAGGTATATTCTATCTACGTCGTAAGGCTATCTAATTTTCATATTGATTTGCGAAAGTACATTTCATAAATTAACTATTTTTTTAATTGTTTTTTAAATTCAATGATGGTTTCGATTTCAGTATAACACTTACGTCCACGAAAACTGTTTTATTTCGTGCAGAAACGCTTAGAATTTGGGCCTGTCATTTATCTTCCGCCATTTTGTTTCTGGGCCTGTCATTTATTTTCCGCCATTTTGTTTCTGGGCCTGTCATTTATTTCCGCCATTTTGTTTCTGGGCCTGTCATTTATTTTCCGCCATTTTGTTTCTAGCGTTGCGATTCACTTCAAAAATGTAGGTTATAAAGAAAGTCAACCATCCACTCTATAACACAAACACTGTCGTCCAAACGAACAAGTAAGCCACTTTAATCAATTAAAAATAGGAATGAATTGCTTCATGACCTTTCGAAATTTGAAAGTATTTAACCTGTCGAATAGAAAGTATTTTAAACCGGCATTTAAATGTTTAGCAAATCTACATGTATCAAATACTGAATATTTTGGAAACAAATTGGCACTACTCTCGCTAAAAACCTTGAATAGCTATTTTATGAATTTTAAAGAAATTTCATACCCCCCCAAACAAAACCCTTTTAAACTACCCTATTTAAAAGAAAATCTTAGCAAATCCTCATCTAGTCAAATATTGACAGTCTTGGAAGTTTTTTTAGCTGTTTTTCTAAACCTACTGTCTGTCCATATACAAATAACTTTAAAAAATATCCTATTTAAAAAATATTTAATTACGAAATTAAATTCATCATATGTGAGGTATTTCCACGGTCCGATACCACACTGGCTTAAGGAAGGAAAAATACATTTCTTTTATTTGAAACATCTTGTTTTGAGAAACTGATGACGTCATAGATATTGTACGTTTACAATCTTTACTTCTCTCTCTTTCTCTCTCTCTCTCTCTCTCTCTCTCTCTATATATATATATATGGGCGTCACCAGCGGGGGGGGGGGGGCAAGGGGTCCAAATGCAACCCCGGAATGTACTTGGCCTTACTGAAAGAAGGAATGACAAAAAGAGTGTGTTATTTTTTTTTATGTCATGGACAATAATTATTGAATAGCCTTATATCAGCAGCCAGCAGCGAAGTTATTTTGCTCTAGGCATGTGGGAGCTATTTTTAGATATCGCCAAAAACTGTTAGCCCCCTCCCCCTATTAAAAATTCTGTCGACGCCCATGTATATATATATATATATATACATATATATATATATATATATATATATATATATATATATATATATATATATATATATATAGAGAGAGAGAGAGAGAGAGAGAGAGAGAGAGAGAGAAGGAAATATATAGAGAGTCACAGAAGAAAGAGCAATAGATACCGAATAAAATAAGAGTGAGGATAAACAAATACAGTCAGAGAGTGTGAGATACATAGAATCTTAACAAAGAATTAATTGCAAATTACGGCTAATTAAAACAATTAAAATGAGAGTTTGATTCAAACATAACTCAATCTCAAAACTGAGGAATATTTTAGTATGTTATTTATAGGATATAAAGTACAGGCCAGTAGAGGCCAATTGCGTGTTAACAAACCATGATCATCTCAGCTTTAATGCAGTAATAGATTATATAATATATAGATTATATATATTGTCGACATGTTCGTTACCAGGCGTTTCCGAACAGTCTGGCAGTGAATATGAGCTTATATTACCAAAAGACGTGTCCTTCATCACGGCGAACATATTGTTGTGAAATCAACTTAGGCGTTAACGGTTTAATATCACGCATGTATGGAAATAGACTGCTCGTTCAAAGAAAATGAAACACTATACAAAGTTGAAATGCAATCGCTGAACAATATCAGGGCCAGTCTTAATAAAAGAACTCTATCAGAATAGTAAAATACCGCTTCAAACACACGTTCTACGCCTACAACGCGCCATTAAGACACACGGAACACCGCACAGCTGAAGCAATCGCTAGCTGTATGCGTACCCCATAAAAGTTTATTAAGAATTCTATAGTAGTATATACTGTATTCCTAAAATTAACTCAATAGGAAGTCCGAGACGCTTAAGTCTTGCCCACACCAAACGGTACACCTACTTTTATAATAAACTCATACGAACATTATCGATGACACATTAGATTACACATCATCAGTATGATTATTTACGAAATAAAAAGCGGTAATTCGGATTGTTTTTTTTCAGAAAAGGTAATTAAGTTAACATTGACTCAATTTACTTTATTAATATTATATTTACTTAATTAATATTAATTATTAACATAATCTTTCGCGAGACTTCAGCCGTGAACGTAAATTTTCATTCAACAACACTAAATATATCTTGGGGTATATAAGCATATATTCTCCACTCGCATCTGTTCGCAAACAGCTAAGTCCTGTAAACAATGTAGTTTGTTAAATAAAAAACAACAACATATCATTGCTCTTTTAATTAAACAATCGTTTTTCAACTGTTTCATCCATACGGACTTTATTTAAATCAGATGCGCATATACATATATATATATATATATATATATATATATATATATATATATATATATATATATATATATATATATGTATTTATTAATTTTATACGTGCATAAAAGTAATCCATGGACACGTGTTTCTGGATACTATCCGTCATTAGTATTGGTCAATGTCTATAGCCTGGAGTTTACCTTCGGACCATATGTACGACTTTTATCACCTAAATATTTAATGTATTTGATAAAATTATGTTTTTTTATTGGTGATGGGAGCGTTTGTTGCCTTTCTTCTATATGCTTTAACTTCCTAAGTGATGAAGACTAATGCAAAAGATTACATTTTGACGATTGCCACTTATTAACAGAACAAGGCCATCCCTACAAGATTGCAATGTCCGGTTTTGGGCACTCAGATAGCTCAGAAGGCTCGACTTCTTTTTGCAAGTCTTTCTGCAGATATGAT
>OY744526.1:12929127-12931627 GCA_963556195.1 Sepiola atlantica | reverse complement strand
ACTGCACTGATGCTGCACTACTCTCTACCCCCTATCTCTTCATCTCTTTCTCTCTCTCTCTCTCTCTCTCTCTCTCTCTCTCTCTCTCTCTCTCTATATATATATATATATATATATATATATATAGTTCTGACTGCGCATTTGAAGTATTGTGTGTCCTTCAGTATTTACTGTGGGGTGGTCTTTGTGTAGATATTGTCATCATTTAGTCGGAGCTTGATTTTTTTGTTGGTATACATCTGTGTCAATGATGATAACACCGCCTACTTTATCAGCATGGGTGATGTAGATTGTTTTTAGCAAAGTTCACCCCAAACAAGGCAAGCTGCCACTGTAGACGTAAGGGTCTGAGAATTAACGTGAAAGTTTAGGGGGTCATCCTAAATTGGGAGCTGTGCAGCGAGATGCTTGTTCACATTATTTTTAAATTTCTGCATTTCGATGCAGTCAGATAAGCAGGGAGCAGGGAGGGAGTTCCAAAGGTTGACAGCACGAGGAAAGAAGCTATTGGAGTAGAACGCTTCCCGGCATCTGAGGATTTCCACAGTGAATATATGGGATTTAACTGATTGTCGGGTTGGTCAAGTGTATTTACGTCGATGGGCACCAGAGCAGCAAGTTCATTGGCGCACTTTCCATTGAAGTATTTGTAAAACAAGCACAAAGATGCAACATTGCGGCGATCTGACAGGGGCTGGAGCTTGGTGGATAGTGAGGGACCTATTAATTTCGCGACTCTTTTTTGAACATTGTCTAAGAGGGAGAGACGATGTGATGGTGCACTAGCCTAGATGTGGCAACAATTCTCCATGCATGGGCGGATAGTGGCTTTGTATAGATATAGGATACTGTCAGATGTGAGAAGTTTTCTAGCATGGTAAAGGAAGCCAACATTCTTTGCAGCAGATTTTGCAATGTCTTCTACGTATTTATTCCAATTCATGCTAACTGTGAATGTAGACCGAGGAGTTTGAACGTTTGGTTTTCAGATAGGGTGTTATTTGCCATGGAAGAGGTTTCTTGTAGTTGTTGAAAGAAAGGAGCTTTGTTTTAGCAGCATTAAATGTTACCATCCATTTATGCCCCCATTCCACTACAGACTGATACATGCATTCAGAGATGACCTTTAGGATATCCGCAGTAGACCGAGCTTGCCAAAATCCATACCGATGGTCAGAAAGAAGCTTAACATTAACGAGGTGCCAGACTATCGCTAGATTGATTAAGAATTCAAAAATCTTAACGAGGAGCCAAGTAGACTGATAAGGCCATGATTCTGAGGGCTAGTTTTATCTCCAAAATTCTTGAAGACTGGTACCATAGAGGCAATTTTACAGCTATCACAGAAGCAAGATTCGGTAAGTTGGAGAGAGAACAGGGGCCAGTTCAGCAGAGCTTTTCTTTATTCATATTACTGATATGAGATCAGCCCTATCTGCTTTGGAGGTGTCAAGATTTTGTATGATGTCTCTGACACGAGATGGAGTAATGACTAACGCATCGAGTGTTTCTTCAGTACGCAATCGAAATGTTGGGAGGGAGTGGTTTGTGGAGTACAAAGTGGTCAGTGTCACACCATCACGACGTTCTACTTATAAACAAAAGTAAAGTTTGTTTATTTTCTAAAAAAAAAAAAAAATACATCTCTGATGATGAAGGTTGTATGCTTCGAAATTAATTGGAAAAAAAGAAAAAAAAAGAAAAAAATCTTTCACGCATTGTTAAAGTACGCAATCGAAATGTTGGGAGGGAGTGGTTTGTGGAGTACAAAGTGGAGTTTAAGGCGAAACGCAGAGTAAGTAATTCAGCCCAATCAGTTTCTGTGCAAACCACATCATTGTGGTTTGACAGCGGGGAATTGTTGATTATCCCTTGTTCACCACACTATCGTAGATTTTCTAGAAACCCCAGGTACCTACTTTCTGCGACTGAATGCGATTACTGGTCATAACTGTATACCTTTTCTTTGCTACACCTATCACAGCCTTGCAATTTTTTCTTGAAGATATGAATTTCTGTCAATTCGTAGTTGACTTATGGCGACCGCATTGTCGGAATGTGTGTTGCCTCTGAACAATAGCAGCTGCACAATCCGAGATGAACCATTGTGTAGAGTGGGGCTTGCTGTAGAATTTACGCATGGAGACATATGCTTTAATACCTGCTTTGACCCATTCGGTTAACTTATTTGCGCACTGACCAGTAGGGAGAGAAAAAAGTTTCACTCCATGGGGTATCATTCATGTGATTTCCGATAGAATCCTAATCAGCCTGCTTGAAGTATCTCGTTGTTTTGAGCAACGGCTCATCAGCTTTGGGACGAAATTTTAGAGTCATATCAATTATTACCACAAGGTGATCAGCATTCCCGAGCGGGCTATGGGCATTCGTCACACAAGCCTCGGACAGTGAGGTCAGGAACAGGTCGAGAAATGAGGCTCGCTGGTCTACACGATCAGGGTCACGGGTAGGGAAAGTGACAGTCTGTGAGAGTGAGTGT
>OY744526.1:12879127-12921627 GCA_963556195.1 Sepiola atlantica | reverse complement strand
CTATCTATCTATCTATCTATCTATCTATCTATCTATCTATGTACTTACCTATCTATCTATCTATCTATCTATCTATTTATCTATGTACTTACCTATCTATCTATCTATCTATCTATCTATCTATCTATCTATCTATCTATCTATCTATCTATCTATCTATGTACTTACCTATCTATCTATCTATCTATCTATCTATCTATCTATCTATCTATCTATCTATCTATCTATGTACTTACCTATCTATCTATCTATCTATCTATGTACTTACCTATCTATCTATCTATCTATCTATCTATTTATCTATGTACTTACCTATCTATCTATCTATCTATCTATCTATCTATCTATCTATGTACTTACCTATCTATCTATCTATCTATTTACCTACTTACCTATCTATCTATTCATCTATCTCAGTCATTTTCTTATCATGTTGTTCCATGTAGGTATGTTCATATGTATGCATATATCTATGTATTATCTATTTATCTATCTATCTATCTATCTATCTATCTATCTATCTATCTATCTATCTATCTATCTATCTATCTATCTATCTATCTATCTATCTATCTATCTCAGACCTTTTATTGTCACCCTGTTCTACGTAGGTATGTTCATACGTATGTATATATTAATGTATTCTCTCTCCCCACTCTACTTATCTATATATCTACGTATCTATATATCTACTTATCGATTTCTCTTTTTATCGATTTCTCTATCTCAGACTTTTCTTTGTCACACTGTTCTACGTAGGTATGTTACTGTGCTTGTAATATATGTATATATTATGTTATCCCAGAAGTTACGTTATCAGTCTGTTTAATGTAGGTATATTTAGATGTATGTATGTGTGTATGTATGTATGTATGTATGTATTTTTGTATGTATGTATGTATGCATGTATGTATGTATCTATCTATCTATCTATCTATCTATCTATCTATCTATCTATATATCTATCTATATATCTATCTATCTATCTATCTATCTATCTATCTCTACTGAACAGGCTTTGTGTATATATGTAGATGAGATAATCAAAAACGGCATAGAATCGATGAGAAAGAAAAGAGAAAAATGTATCGAATTATTCCTGAATGTGTAAAACAAGACTAAAACTATGGCCGCCTATAATTGGCAGCGTCTGCGAGATGTTGGCGAATGCGCATGTGCGTAGCCATCGGTGAGAAAACTTACCGCGCATGCTCAGAGCAGTCTTTATTGGATATAGAATTTTTTTCTCTCTATTAATTAACACGCATGTACGAGTGAATATATATATATATCCATATATACATGATACACAGACACATATATATAGCATTGACATATATTTATGGCAAGTAAGCTACACAGAAGCGTTCAAGTTTCATTACCGAAAGAAATTTCAGGCTAAACGCGTGGTTATTTATTTAACTAGAGTGAACACTACTTAGCTATAAAAGCAATCGCAGACAATATTTCAACTCAATAAGCTTGATGATTTTCTTTCGGGAATGAAACATCAACGCAGAGAGGGGTTAGGGTTAGGGTTAGGGTTAGGGTTAGAGTTAGAGTTAGAGTTAGGGTTAGGGTGGGAGAAGTATCGAGAGTAGTTTGGTGTGTAGGAACATGGGAGCAATGCGTAAAAGATGGCGGTGGCATGGAATGATGTTGATCTTCTTCAACGTTTTTCTGTATTTGGATTATTCGGACTACTGTTCTCATCTTGGATGTTAATCGCACAAAGTTTCGGCCAATGTAACCCCCGACCTTCTTCAAGTTCAGCTTGTCATACTAGGGAATTTTTATGTAGAACTCGGGAATCTGTACTGAATTTTGAACGGAACCCTTTATTTAATCCAAAGGAGTAGCTTGCTCATGTTCCGTCAGCCATGACAAGGTAGAAGTCTAAGGTAATTCTTAATTGTATTGTTGGTATCACCCGTACTGAGGATTGAACCTTTAACCCCCTAGAAGACTGTCACTTAGAACTGATTATACTTATCACTTATATCCGTTATGTCACATAAGATGGATCTGCAAAAGGTAAGAGATTACATCAGCCAAAACGTTGTGAAAATAATATCCACGATGAGAACAATAGTCCGAATAATCCAAATAGTTAAAATATGTTTTCTGTTTGTATTTCTATGATTCGATCGGGGCTCATGTGAGAATAGAGGTATTTATTTAAATGTCTACAGTCAGCTATGCATTCCTGTTTTTTGTTGAGTAGGTTATACCTTTGTTTTGAGCTTTGAAGTTTTGGTATTTGAATTCTGTAAATAGGTGCTACTTTGATGATTTCCATTTTATAAATTCTAATAGAATGTTCTCAAGTTTGAATAGATGCACACGAAGAAGGTCGGATGTTACATTGGCCGAAACGTTGTGAATATGACATGCAAGATAAGAATAGTAATACTTCAAATTTTTGGATATGGTTTTCTATTTTATGAGATTATTATTATTCTTTTACATAATTGTATGTAATTGATAGCTCATTATTTAAAGAAACAGTTTAACCGACATACCATTTTTGACATTTAATAAAAACTCGTTTGTAAATTACGTCTTTCGTATTTCAGTTCAAGTTACATTTTTATGAAATGTTTTTGTGTCTTTTTTTTAAATATTTGTATGCGACGTATTGGGTAGAGCAAACCAGTTTAGCATAAACGTCAAATCATCCCCAGGGAGTGCCACACCTTCAATGAAATTGAATCTACCAGCAAATGAACTAACATAGTACACCCGAAAATGTTAGTAAATTGTAATCGTTTTCAGACCACTTCATGGGGGTATAACTTGTTTAATCTAATAGCTAAACTATATTTCTACACAAATTTCACTATGATAGTATGTTTTCAAATGCTTTCAAGTATTTTTTCGACCTGTAGTAATTTTGTAGGTGCCAGGTGTGCTCATGAAAAATAAGAGAAAATTCTATTTCAAAAAGGGTAACGTCAGAAAAGAAAACAATTAAGTTAATGTGTTCAAAGAAATGACGTCAGGAACAGAAAGTTAGGAGGAAAACGTGGCAAATATGTATATATATATATGGTAAAGTTTACAAATAAAGAATGTGCCAACGTACATACAAATATATAAACATATACACATATCTAACGTTATATATATATATATATATATATATATATATATATATATATATATATATTATGTGTGTATTTAGGCAGCATTTTCTCATTTATGCAAACATTGTTAAAATAACAGAATTCGTCTGTTTAATTATATCTTTTTTATTTTTCAATTTTTCTTGATGTTTTTTTTTTGTATTAAAATAAAAAAATAAAAAATGTTCCATAGGTTTCACGAACTTTTTCGATTTTTCGTCGAATTATCCTCAGATTTCAAAAGCAAATGAACAAAAAAGCTGGAGTAAAGAATAGAACTTTTTAAAAGACGGCGGAGAAACGCGCAGAGAACGTTTTTCTGTATTGTTCCAGGATGCCATCCAGCGGCGCTGAATTAAAATCGTCAACGACTTCCTAATTTCTATAATTAAACAGACGAATTCTTATATATTTTTTAACAATGTTTGCATAAATATATATATATATATATATATATATATATATATATATATATATATATATATATATAATTTCATTTGAATAAAAAAGAAAACAGTTTTGAGTGAAGAAGTTGTGCTCCCGGGGACCATCTTAATATTATAAAAATTTACTGAAATTTTGGATATAGACATAATTTTTGGTCATTTACCTATGGTTTAAATTTCATTTGAATCCAAGGGAAAACAGTTTTCAGTGGGTGGGGGGGTGGGGGGTCCAGGGACGCCCAGCGTTGAAGTGATATATTTCTTTATAGCCCATGACCTTCACTGAGAGGTCAGTAGTCCACATACCAATTTTCAAGCAATTCTGTACAGCGGTTTGGGTGAACATAAGACATGGATCAGGTGAGCACACATAGACAGACACACGGACAGAGTTACTATTTTATACATAAAGATAAGTAATTTGCATATTTCATTAAAAACGAACTCTAATCGTTCCAACACAGTCCTACTTATGTATATTTAATACATTGTGTATACGTGCGTAGCATACTGGTTGAAAACAGTTTTAGCAAACACACACGTGTATATATTTATATGTTTATATATTTATATGTTTCTAGGTACAAGATAATCTCCTTATTTTGTCCTTTTAGTCCTCACATTCTATGAGCGATGTTTCTGACAAAGGGGGAAGAAGTGCTGTTTTCTGGGTCGAAATCTATCCATCTAATACTTATCGTTGGCTCGTTTTTGACTTTGAAGTAGTATTTTTTTAGCTCCTTACATCAAGCGGCTTCATGCCTTGTCTGGACCAATTTCCATAAAAAAAATATTTTAATTTATTTTTTATTTTAATAAAGAATAGATCCTGCGCCAAAATGCGAGATACTATATAAGGTTATAGAATTTTAGCGGGATCCTTTCTCATGATAATAATGCGAAAAGCAACAGGTGACCGACCAAAATAGAATTAAACCGATGAGGTTCAGAAAATAAAACCTATTTAAAATGGAAAACCAGCAATCGGTTTTTTTCGGAAAACCTATGGTAATAGCTTAATCAATCGGTACATTTCCTCAGATCTGATTTTTTTTGCCAATATTTTAATTGTAATCACATTTTTGAAGATACAATGCTGATTGTTATCACAAGAAATCATTTGCTAATCTGTGTTATTAAAAACCATCAGGAAGACCCGACGTTGCCCGGGATTGAATGAGGATCACTACTACGAACCTTTTCACTATGCCTATAACACCATATTACTTTCTTTGGTTTTACGGCCTCTTTCTCCCGTTTCGTCCCCTAATATAGTCGGAAGAAGTTGAAATGTCGGAAAACTCTCTGAATTAGTGTCTTATACATATGGTTTGAATTTCATTAAGATGGGATATACGTATTTGAAGTTTTGAGAGGGTTCTATTCCTTTTATTTTTTATTTTTAACATAGTTCACCCCAGAAAGGCAGGCCGCCACTGTAGACGTAAGGGGCTACTGAAAAACAGGGTGAAAGTTTTATGGGTTATCCTAAGTTGGGAGCTATGCAACGAGATGTCTGGTTACATTAGTTTTAAATTTATGCATGTCAATACAGTGGGGGAAACAGAGAGAAGGTTGGGAGTTCCAGAGGGCGGCAGCACGAAAGAAGATCCTATTGGAGTAGAAATATTTTCGGCATCTGGGGACCTCCATATTGAATGGATGGTATTTGGCTGATTGTCGAGTTGGTCTAGTGAATTTACGTTTAAGGGGCACTAGTACAGCAAGTTCATCGGAGCACAATCCATTTGAAGTACTTGCAAAACAGGCACAAGGATGCAACATTGCGGCGATGGGGCAGGAGCTGGATCTTGGTGGATAGTGAGGGACGTATTAAGTTGAAAAGACCAATGCTATAGGCAGGAGGAAAACAGTTAACACGAAGAGAGTTTCACAAGACTGCAGTTCTTGGCAAGAAGCTCCTGGAATAGAAAGCTGTATTACAATGAGGTATCAAAACAGCAAATTTATCAAGACCACTAGACCAACGATACAATTTGTGTCAAACATTTAGTTATGGGGTAACTGGTATTTTGATAAGTACTGTGGAAGAGCCATGAATTTAATAACGGTTCTGTTTTGAAATCTTTGAAACAGTTACATGGTCAAAAGTTTATTATTCCCTTTTTTATATCACGTTAGAAGGTTAGGTCCCTACTTATGTTTCACGACTGATATAGGTGCTTTGAGGACTCCACTCAACATTTTTCCCTCTAATTTTACTCCTGAGCCTTTTTCCGAAGGAGGGTATATCACAAAACGGCAGAGGTTTGAAATAAGGATTTGAGCTTTCCCTACGCTTTACAAGACTGGCGAGCCACACCTACCCGAAGCAGTGGTTATAGCGACAGTGATCCGCCTTCAACCCTTTGTGAATTTTCCAGCGGTGAAATTATAGAAGTTTTAAGTCTGCAATATGCGGATTTAGTTAGAGTCCAAAAGATTCAAATCTCTTAAAGTGCCAAATACGGTCGAGGGGTATGCTTTTGTATTGTTAGCAGCGAGGGTTGTTTCTGTTGATGCGTTCCTTGTGTACGGCATATTAAAATGTGTCTTTTTTGATATGCATTATATTATTAATGTTGAATAGATATACATTGTGTTTTCACTCTCTCCATGTATAATTGACGATAAACTTTCTGACTATAATATATAATATATATATAAAGATAGATAAACGAAGAGTGATAAACATGTACGAACGTCCAGATTTATTTCAAACTGCGATTGTTCAATGCAAGGTATATTCTGTAATAAAATTATGTTTATTATTCTTTCCTTAAGCCAAGGCTTTTCAAAGATGGAAATCTTATCATCAGAGGAATTATGCAGATAGATAAGTTGGCAGTGGAAAATCCAAAATTCAACATTTGAAAAAATCAGGAAGTATTTTTAAAATGGCCCGATTTCTCATATTAATTCCGATTGAGTTCGCTCCACCTACGATTTGAACTCAACATCTCACTATTGGACTTACTTAATTTTTGAACGCTTTTCCATGCTGCCTTCACGAAAAACTTTCCTTCTCCATCTAAACCTCCTTTCATTGGACACCTTATCAACGGACAATTACCAACTGGACAAACCCCATATCTTTTTTATACGAACTTTTTTTCACTCTCCATTTCTTAATATTTTTTCATAAATCTGGACATTCGTACATGTTTATCACTCTTCTTTCATCTATCTTTATAATTGCTCTATCTCGTATATTAAGCTTAAATCATTTAACTATAGGTTCTATCTACTAAAAGTTTACTTTTAGTTTCATATTTGATTCTATATATATATATATATATATATATATATATATATATATATATATATATATATACATAAACATATATATATATATCCATATTTATATAAATATATATATGTTTATTTATTTATATATAAGGTTAATGGGAGAGAACCGCAGCAAAGTGCTCGATTATCAGGAAACATAAAAAAATAAGACTGTAATATTGATTTATATATACATTAGAGAAGATCAGAACAACATCGGTACCGTCGGTTTCATATCGAAACAAAAGGGACCTATAATTGGTCTCCTATGCCAAACTCTCCTCAGCCTGTGTTTATGTGGGAAGGAGACATAAAAAGAGGTTGGAAGGAGCCAGGCATAGATGACCAACTACAGGTCCCTTTTGTTTGGATTTGAAACTGACGGTACCGATGTTGTTCTGATCTTCTGTAATATATATATATATATATATATATATATATATATATATATATATATATATATATATATATAGTATAGCGAAACAGTTTGTCTGTGGATGACAAAATATGTTCCCCTTCTTGGGTTGAGCTTTCTGGTAAGTGAAATCGCCGACTCCTACTACAACCCTTTTTAACAATGTTTATAATAGTGATTTCGTTTACTTCATCATCAGCCAGATGATTCTCAATTGGCTAGAAGCGCCGACTATCGTCTAGAATTTCGATCCCGGCTTGAGGCAGTTGATTGTCTCACCACACTGAAGAGCTGTGATACAGCGAAACAGTCTTTCTTTAAATGCATGTATAGATATATATAGTATGAAAATATATTTATGGAAATTAAGCTACACATGTTTCATTCTCTCAGGGAATCGTCAGGCTAATCAATATCCCAAAAGAATTGTCAGGCTAAGATTCTCTGGGGGATAACACGTGGACGTCTCTGTGTAGCTTAATTGCCATAAATATTTTCATACTTTACTACTGAGTCGCTGCTCACTTATTGAACAATTTTGAAGTAAATACTAAAAATCTATATATAATATATTATATTATATAAATATACCATTATATATATGTATAATATATATTATATAACCTTATAACTTATAATAGTATATGTGTATGCACAGGCAGTGTGGTCGTGGGTTCAGGCTCTTGTCACAGTCGAGCCGTGCTAACGATTAGTAAAACTATGAATTACTTTTATGTGTTATTATATATATATATATATATATATTTGTTTATCTTTATAACTTTATATATATATAATATATAATATATATATAATATATATATATTTAAATATATATATATAAATATTTGTTCATCTCAACTAACTTCATAACTTTATATATATATATATAAATATTTGTTTATATCAACTTTATAACTTTATATATATATATATATATATATATATATATATATATATATATATATATATATATATATATATATATATGAGTATATGAAAGGATAAAAATAATCCGACGGTATGAAATTAAAAATGGAAAAGCGGAAGACCTTTTTCGCTCAACGTTTCGCCCAAATTTCACGTGGGCTTTGTCAAGAGCGGACGAAGAATTCAAAAATGACAAAAGACGTCTTTTGTAATTTTTGTATTCTTCGTCCGCTCTTGACAAAGCCCACGTGAAATTTGGGCGAAACGTTGAGCGAAAAAGGTCTTCCGCTTTTCCATTTTTAATTTCATATATATATATATATATATATATATATATATATATATATATATATATATATAAATAGTTGTTCTATCTCAACTCACTTTATAACTTTATATATATACACACACACACACACACACACACACACATACACACACACATATATATATATATATATATATATATATATATATATATATATATATATATATATCAAATGCAATAAAACCTAATTTTAATTTTCTTTGTGAGTCTCATTTTACTTGTTGTCCGCCCGTCTTTCGAGAGCGGCGATCCAACATCAATCAAATATGACGTGACTATTTATGCGGTATTTCCCGTGCACGCAACATCAAACGCTGGATTGATGATGTTTCCTGATTATCGTCGCCATGTTTGAATATACTCTCCTCTCCCGTTGCATCTACAGCCCTTACAGATGGCCGAATCGTCAGAAGAAAACAAAATCTGCCGGAATAATAATACATTTCCCATATTTTTTCTTTAATGGAATTTTATTTTTAAAACAAATGATATTTTTTTTTATCGGGATCATTTTAAATTTGAATTTCATTCCGTTTTAGTCCAGTTTTTATTTAATCTATTCCCGGTCGACATCATTCTGTACAACAAAAGTGAACGTACGTGTGTCCGGTTCGCTTCAATAATCACGAATCAAATTTAAATTTAAGAACAAAGAAGGACGGGCTTACTCTCAATATAATCTGATGATAATAATAAAAAAGAATTTATTTCACTTTTAATATAGAAACAAAATATTCCCTTATTATTATTATTATTATTATTATTATTATTATTATTATTATTATTATTATTATTATTATTATTATTATTATTATTATTATTATTATTATTATTATTATTATTATTATTATTATTATCATTATTATTATTATTATTATTATTATTATTATTATTATTATTATTATTATTATTATTATCAAAATAGAATAAAATAAAATAAAAATAAATTAATCTTGCATTGATAAAGGCTTCGATTATCAATTTTATAATACTGATCCAGCAATGCTTTAAATAAACGACCCATTTTATTAAACTACAAGCATGCCAATGCTTTCTTCGTTCTACAACCAGACTTTGAATTCATAACCGCCAACGACATCGGCGTGGATACATCATAGCAAGGACATTTTATCAAAGAAACAAAAGAAAACAAGTTTGTTTATTTTTGTTTTTGTGTTTTTTGATGAAAAAAAAATGACACAATACTGGTCAACTCTGATGATAAAATTTTATTCCGAAATTAATAAGATTAAAGTAAAAAAATAAAAATAAATATAAATTAATTATGCATTGATAACGGCTTCTATTTTTAATTTATAATACTGACCCAGCAATGTTCTGAAATAAACGACCAATTTTATTACATAATATATATATATATATATATATATATATATATATATATATATATATATATAGGTGTGGGTGGGTGGTTGAGTGGATTAATTGTTATGTAATGGCTGGACTTTGATGGAGGATATATTTTGTCCGTGAAAGGGATTCATCTAGGGTTATCTAATGTTTTAACTATCATTATCATATACATTCGTGTTGTGTTTATGTATTTAGTTAATTCTGTTTGCTTTATCTAATAAAGTTTATGAATCTATTATAGGTTATGTGTGAGGTCTTAAACATCTATAATTCCTTTAATTCTCTGGGATTTGATATTTCTAGGTGTTTAATTAGGGGGATTCATGCATTTACCATTTTAGAAAAGTTAAAAAGAGATGGAGTATCTACTGATTAATGTTTTATCTGTGGTGAATGGGGTTAGGTTGTATTGGAATTGGTAGGTGTGATGTAGTTGTGGTTGTAGTATGTGCAATATATCCGGGGAGTGTTATGTCGTAGATAAAAAAGTAAGTATAACTTGGAAAATATGGGGAGGGTGGCTATTTTATATGTTTGTTTATTTATTTATTTTTTTTTATTTATTTATTAAATTGTATGGAGTTCATTAGTTTTAAGAGTGTGATTAGTGAATTATGTATTATTATTGTCAGTCTATTTGGCTAGAAAGTATTTTCTTTTGTGGGGACATTAACCCTAACCCTAATCCTAACATGGACATTTTACACTTCCTCAATGAAGATAATTTTCTTTGCTAAACAATTTTATATATTTTAATATTTTAATATTTTTTATATTTAATATTGTCAAAAATTTGCTAAACAGTAATAGCAATTTTACTAGTTTATCCTTCGGATTTTCTACTAATGATACGAGCATATTTTTGAAAATGTATGGATTAAGGAAATACATCTTTTTAAATATATTCCTTGTTTAAATTAATTGATGATCTAATAATTATTGTATTTTATTCAATTTTTATTCTCATCATTCATTTGCTGATATATATATATATATATATATATATATATATATATATATATATATATATATATATATATATGTATTTCTTACACTCTATTTATTCTTTTAGATTTCGACCTAGCAGCTCTTCCTACTTCATTTTCTCTATACATACTTGCTCATTTCTTTTTGTTGGTTGCTAATCTTTTGTGAGTTGACGTCGGGACATCGTAAGGAAATTGAAGAAATATACATACATACATACATACATACACACATGAGGAAATTGAAGAAACATACATACATACATACATACATACATACATACATACATACATACATACATACATACATACATAAGGAAATTGAAGAAACATACAAACATACATACATACGGAAATTGAAGAAACATACATACATACATACATACATACATACATAAGGAAATTGAAGAAACATACAAACATACATACATACGGAAATTGAAGAAACATACATACATACATACATACATACATACATACATACATACATAAGGAAATTGAAGAAACATACAAACATACATACATACGGAAATTGAAGAAACATACATACATACATACATACATACATACATACATACATACATACATACATACATACATACATACACGTATACCGGAGGCGTGTCTAAAACGTAACGGTAATAGTGTCACCAAAATTATTTTAATTCGAAATAACAAACTGCATGGTGTCCATTTCAAATTATGCCACCTTGAGTTTGAGAAAATGAAAGGCATACTCTGGGGATCGATAGTGACGAATGTTCAGAGTTAGAGTCTCAGAGTTGAGAGGTTTCGTCACAATGATGAGTCGTGAAAACACGACACAGCTGTCTGTGGATAACTACACAAACACCCCCCTCATATATATATATATATATATATATATATATATATATATATATATATATATATATATATATATATATATATTCACTTCCGTTGTTGGTTGAACGCTATAGATGTAATTTACTGTACGAGTTTGTATTGAAACCGTATTTACACGTCTCACTCGCGCAGTAGATCCGCTGGCCGAGGGGTTAACCACGTGTGGTTAAAAGACACGGGGTTGTAAATTCGAGCCCATCAGTAGCTAGATCAGTTGTAACATCGATACTGATGAGTTCAAAAGACTAAACAAGCTTGTCTATAGATAAAGTTAATATATATATATATATATATATATATATAGAGAGAGAGAGAGAGAGAGAGGGGGAGAGAGAAAGAAAGAGAGAGAAAGAGAGTGTGAGAGAGAGACATACAGACAGACGCAACACAATTCTCATTAGGGTGTTAACATTTTTTTACGCGCCAATGTCACCGGAAATTAAACAGACACTTTCCTTTGGAGAAGTCTAAAAAAAGGACATTTTATTTCGTAATGAATGGAATGCTAGATATAAGTAAACACACACAAGCATACTTATATATATGTATGTGCATATATGCATAAACAAAGACAGACGTATATATATTTATATATATAAATATATATATATATATATATATATATATATATATATATTTATACGTCTGTCCTTGTCTTATCACGTTCTAATATATACTATATATATATATATATATATATATATATATATATATATATATATATATATATACAGGGTGATTCATAAGTCACTTCACTTAGCTATTTAAATGTCATTTACAATTGAAGAGCGAATTTTTATTGTTATTCATATGGCCAAATTTGTTGAATCTCCCACACTTGTTGAAAGGCAATGGAAACGTTATGTGAACAGAAAGCCTCCTTCGCACAACACCATAATCAATCAAATATGCTACAAAATGTCGTAAATTCCTTGCAAAAAAGAATGGAGCTATGCATGCAGAAAGAAAGTGGAAAATTTGAAAATTTGTTGTACTTTTAAATTTGTTGAATAAACTTTCTGTTTTGTATTACCGGATTTTTTTACTTTAGAATTACAAAAATAAATAGCTAAGTGACTTATGAATCACCTTGTATATATATACGTCTGTCCTTGTTTTATGACGTTCCTATATATATATATATATATATATATATATATATATATATATATATATATATATATATATATATATTTATATATATATATATATATACTGAGGTAGCATTTATTCGTTGATGTATGTTTGATTAAACAACAGTGATCATTCCTGTTTGTTTCTTTTTTATCCATCTACTCAAGTTGCAGATCAACGATCTGATGTTCCGTTTAAGTGTAAACAGGAACCCGCCAAAATTGCAAACGGTTTCAACTCCCATGAGTCTTCATCAGACGTGGCGAGTTATGCAAACAAACCTACCATCAACCAAGCTCGATATGAGGGGGTAGAAGGTTTATTAAAATGCTTTTTAGTAAAAAAAATAAATTAAACAGTAAATTGCTTTAATTAACTTTATTAATAAATTCACAAATTTTAATTTCCGTACATCCTCACATGCATGATGAAGACTCATGGGAGTCGAAAACGTTTGCAATTTTGGCGAGTTCCTGTTCACACTTAAACGGAACATTAGATCGTTGGTCTGCAAACTTGAAAAGATAGATGAAAAAGAAACAAACGGGAATTATTACTGTTGTTTAATCAAACATCAAACATACAACAACGAAGAAATGCTGCCCCATTATATATATATATATATATATATATATATATATATATATATATATATATATATATATATATATATATATATGTAGGAACAGCTTAAGTTACTGAACTAAATCAATTCAAATATGATCTAAGGTTAAGATCGGATTCTAACTCTGCCTGATGAGATCTCAGTTTCTAATAGCTGTTGACCGATAAAATCGACATGCCAGTGTCGCAGATTTTGTACATGTCTGTGTAAATAAAAATTATTATATATGAAAGCTCTATTTGATATTGAGCACTTTATATAAACCCGGTTAAAATTCATTGGATTACTACCCTGTGGATGTTGTACCTGGATTATATATATATATATATATATATATATATATATATATATATATATATATATATATATATATATATATATATATATATTAGCTTTTTATTTTTTTCGCATCACTAAAATGTTTCATATTTCCTTTTAACGTTAGATCGCGCCTCGGTCCATCTAGAATTTCGAACAAAAACAAACATGACCCCTCAGCTCATATCGTCCATACTAGAAAACATTCCAGTGGGCTGTGAATGGACACGGAGCCAATAACAAGCAGAAACCGCCGAGGGTAAAGTCAGAAGCAAGCAAATCAGCACCAGCCTCCCCTCCCCCTCTATGACTTGCGGTCGTAATTTTGTTTTTGTAACACGAAAGTCTCGCACATATGAACATTTAGCAGTTCTACATTTATGCTAGAAATATTAAGGTCACGGCACCCTGCAACTGAAACCGTACACGTGGATTGTAGAAGCTTAATCCGGGGAAAAGGGATCTATGCAGAGATAGAGAATTCTTAAAATGGATTGAAATCAACGAATCTATATCATGTAAGTAAGCATTTGCTGTCTGTATATCTCTATGTACTTGCTCCTCCCCCTCCACGAGGGCAGACTGAGAAAGAAGGTCAGTTTTGAACGTGGGAAAATAAAAGCTGCCTCCATCTAGAAGAATTTATCTTTCACTGACAAAGAACAGTATAAATGAAGTGTAGTATCAGAACATATACTACACTTTGGTCTAAGCCCAAAAGGCTATATATCTGTTTGCATGTTATTAACCGAAACTAATTTCCAGAATTGGACCAAATTTGGCACTAAACATTCTTGGAATAGTAGTAGTAGTAGTAGTAGTAGTAGTAGTAGTAGTAGTAGTTGTACTGGTAGAAGTAGTAGTAGTCGTGTGAATGGAAAAGTTTGGGGGTTGACGGGTGTCAGAGGGAGGCACCGAACTGAAGTTACGCAAACCATGTGATTTCCGGGCGGGGCCCTCTTTCTCGCATTTAGATGGTTAGACATGAACGAGAAAAGACGTTTTTTATTGCGTGCTGCCCTAAAAAAACGGGGACAGCACGCGTCGGGCGACTGATGTAGTGAAATATCTCCCTTTCTTTCTCTCCACTCTTTCTCTCTCTCTCTCTCTCTCTCTCTCTCTCTCTCTCTCTCTCACACGGTATGCAAAGTTTCTGTTCTGTCCTTTGAATAAACCTTTTCATAAATTAACTAACACATGTTGGCATGGTTTGTATCAACGAATGAAAACCGATGGCGTCAGCGATGGCGGACGAAACAATCAATTCGCGTGCGTAAAGGACTTTATACACACATCGGTACGGGTGTATATAACAGTACGTTATAGAACAGAAAAAGGATCACTACTACTACTACTACTACTACTACTACTACTACTACTACTACTACTACTACTACTACTACAAAAGAATAAAAGCTTATAGACTCTCATAACTATTTGTAAAATTTATTTGCTTCCCATAGCAGAAGAGTCTGGCACAAAGCCGGGAGGTGGGTAAAACCAGCTCCCCCAAGCGGACACTTTGATTGGGTACAACAAAAATTCAAAGGTATTTTTAGGTATAGCTTCCCCAGGAGATCAGCAATAAACCAACCAACCCCTTCAGAAGGAGGTGGTAACGCCTGAGACGGTGAACCTCATATGACTATATCTATTTGTATGTTATTCACTAGGACTAATTGTCAGAATAATAACTGAAGTGCCGACTACATCATAGAGCAGCACATAGCATACTACTACTACTACTACTACTACTACTACTACTACTGACACAATCAATAACTACTATAACAGCTTAACTAGATTACTTTTAGGTATGACAAAGTTGCTTCCCGTTGTATGACAAAAATAAGCAAGGGAGTTTTCCTCCGTTTGATTATAACAGAATGCTTTTATTACTTTGTCAAATTCATTCAAAAATACACAAACGAGTTTCGAATCTGAGCGGTTGACAGACCGACGCCCGCCCTGCTATGCTGGCAGGCTCTCTGTTCTGCCTAGCATGAACTGTGCATATGTTAAATAACTTTTGTTTACGTCATCTGCAGTGACCCTATTAACCGATCACCGATTTCTCGAACAATACTATTCTTTTATTCGTCGTGTTATTCGACTTATTTATGTCATGGACAAGGAATGTTTTCGCTTTGTTAATTTTTTCAAAAATAATTCTTTTTTTTTGTTAATTTGGTTAAAAAAATTGTAATGTACATTTGAACAAATTATTAATGTATTTACGCCTCTAGTGTAGTTATAATAATAATAATAATAATAATAATAATAATAATAATAATAATAATAATAATAATAAGGACGGCAATGATCAAAACAGCTGCAATGTTAAGAATACTCATGTGGAAACTAACCCGCATAAGCTACGAAAAGTTACATGGAATCTACAACAGGAAGAAAACAAAACCACAGGAAGAACAAGGAACAGAAAATGCAAGAAACATCACTTCATGAGCTTCCCCCAATAAATTACAAGCTCCCTGGCTCTCCCCCAATCTTCTCCCCCGCTCTCCTCCCCCCAAAAAAAATTGGTGCCGGCCTAGGCTGACACCACATAATATTTGCAGAGGGTTAAGGAGGATGAGGAGACCGAGGAGGGACAGCACAAACCAGATCTCCACATGGAAGTGCAGAGAATACTGGGACCTTGGAGAGGCTTATTGACACCCAGAGAAGACCAATCGTCCGTACCAGCGAGAAATCAATGGTAAACGACTGTTGCGATATTGCAAGGTTATTTGCGGTGGCTATCGAAAAGAGGTGGATAATACTAGAAATATGAGGAGACTTGTTGTCACTCAGACCCCAGGGAATGCCACCGGTTGTCGGTGAGCAATCACTGATGATCTGTGTGAGAACTCCTAGTGAGTACAAATAATAATAATAATAATAATAATAATAATAATAATAATAATAATAATAATAATAATAAGTAACATTCATAATCGATATTTTATTTTTTGTATTTTTCCTTCTATTGATTTTATATTGAATGCATGACGATTGGGTAACTTTCAGACCGAGACAATTATAAACGCTGATTACTTTGTGACAATCCTGCTCAGGGGTCACCAAACATTTTTTCACAGTGGGGCCTGGTGACTGAAAGAATGACGGGCCACATAATCCTTCTGTCCAATACCTGCAAGCCAGAATGAGAACTCTGGGGGAAAAAGCTGAAACACTGTTTCGTGTTAATCATGGCCTACAATTAACAACAAACAAATACAACCAAGATATTTATTTGTTAAAAAAGTTATCAAATGATGCCAAGTAAGCAAAACTATAGTTACATTAAACCTAGAGGAGGATATCTAATTCTCAACAACTAAGCGCCGAAAAATGTTTTGCAAAACTGACTTTCAAGAACATTTCTCACATTTCTAGACATAGTATTTAGATTTACATTTGATCGCAACATCTCGTTTTCCATACTTTTTATCACGTAAATACAACGGGTCCGATGAACTTATTTCGCGGACCCGATTCGTCCAACGGGGTGTAGTTTGGTGACCCCTGATCAAGACAAGCCGTATATTAACAAACATAATGTGAAAGGCAACCGGACGTTAGAAATTCCGCGAAAGTTAATCTGCCTGTATTCGAAACTGTAAATTTTTACATTCTTTTCTTGACACACTGTTAAGTAGTAAAGAGAGGGAGGCCTAAGATACAACGCTGTGATTCGTTGAACGAGATCACGTGCTACGTTAGAGTGATGGAATTTTGAAATAGTGACTCGTTAAAGGAGTTGACGAGGCGTATTCCGCACAAATCATTCATGAAAACAGACGTACTCAATATAGAGTAGACTAGGTCTATCCAATATGTTGCTAAGGTTTCTGTGGAAATGGTTGGATCATACTATCTATCCAGAAATTACCATATCCCTTTTGCAATCCTCTACCTGTATAAGAACCAGATACCCCTAAGATGGAATACTGCTGTTATATCTGGGGGGGGGGGGGTGAAACTCAGAGCACCTTTTTTGCATTGACAGTATTCTAAAATCGACCTCGTAATCTTGTTGGGGTTTATTTCCTCCTATCTCTACAACCCTTTTATTCAGAGAAGATATGTCGCTATTATTTATTCCATAGAAGGTTCTCGGCTGAGCTCTAATCTCTGGTTCCTCCCTGTAAGACATTTACACCAAAAATCGTCTTATAACAAGCACTGCAAAGAGTTTTCTTTCTCCTTGCCTTAGGAAGTTAGCACTAAAACTAACTCCACCCCAAACGAGGGGAGGCAAAGACTGAGAGGGTGAACCTCTTAGGAGTACCCAGAATAAATACCCCAGCCCGACAGATAAAATGCCACTGAAATATCCCAATTTCCACCGGACTGGTTGTCAAGAATGGATCCTCGACTGGTATGTATCGTTCTGGCGTTTCTCTTCCACGATGTGCAAGAAAGAATGCTCAAAACAGTTCGCGAATATTAGATGTCGTAATTAAAAGTGTCTCTTAACTCACTTTTGTTACTGTTACACCGGCCGTTCTAACAGAAGGGAAACTACACCGGTTCTCACTATAAATAGTCGAGTAGACAATCACCAGGGAGAAAAAGGACAGACTTGTAACTGTCTAGCCGAGTGCCAGTCAGTTTCCTTACCTTTGTACCTTTTATGTTAATACACTTGTTATTTAACCCAACCTCGACTTGACTTCTTCTTTTTACTGTTGGACTACTTCACAACAGTTACTAAACTTGGGAAATATATATAGCCTTCTTACTCTATAGACAGGGAGGTGACGGTGGTTAAGTGGATAACGACATAGACTGACGACATGGGTGTGCCAAGTTCGAATCCAGTCGGTTCCATAATACCATTTTCACTTAGGGGTGTTGGCAACCATTATGTGGTCTCTTCTGCAAAAATGTCAACACCAGTATCCAGCCGGTCGAGAAAGTTGTACCACCATAATGATTCACGCGAATTATTGTCTACTTTTTAGACATCAGCGTGATCTGTTCAGGTTGTCGCAGCCCGCATAGCAACCCTGAAACTCAGTGACCGTTTTTGAGTTATCTTGTAGATGTTTAGGCAGACATATTAGATGGACACGTCTCATCCCAACTTGTATTAAGTCTATTGCAATTTTTGACGCGCAACTTTTACATAATCTATTATATCTCTATTAAGCATACAAAACATGTCACTAAAAACATGTCACATACAAAACATGTCACTAAAACATGTCACATACAAAACATATCACTAAAACATGTCACATACAAAACATGTCACTAAAAACATGTCATATACAAAACATGTCACTAAAACATGTCACATACAAAACATGTCACTAAAAACATGTCACATACAAAACATGTCACTAAAAACATGTCACATACAAAACATGTCACTAAAACATGTCACATACAAAACATGTCACTAAAAACATGTCATATACAAAACATGTCACTAAAAACATGTCACATACAAAACATATCACTAAAACATGTCACATACAAAACATGTCACTAAAAACATGTCACATACAAAACATGTCACTAAAAACATGTCACATACAAAACATGTCACTAAAAACATGTCATATACAAAACATGTCACTAAAAACATGTCATATACAAAACATGTCACTAAAAACATGTCACATACAAAACATGTCACTAAAACATGTCACATACAAAACATGTCACTAAAAACATGTCATATACAAAACATGTCACTAAAAACATGTCACATACAAAACATGTCACTAAAACATGTCACATACAAAACATGTCACTAAAAACATGTCATATACAAAACATGTCACTAAAAACATGTCACATACAAAACATGTCACTAAAACATGTCACATACAAAACATGTCACTAAAAACATGTCATATACAAAACATGTCACTAAAAACATGTCACATACAAAACATATCACTAAAACATGTCACATACAAAACATGTCACTAAAAACATGTCACATACAAAACATGTCACTAAAAACATGTCACATACAAAACATGTCACTAAAACATGTCACATACAAAACATGTCACTAAAACATGTCACATACAAAACATGTCACTAAAAACATGTCACATACAAAACATGTCACTAAAACATGTCACATACAAAACATGTCACTAAAACATGTCACATACAAAACATGTCACTAAAAACATGTCACATACAAAACATGTCACTAAAAACATGGCACATACAAAACATGTCACTAAAAACATGTCACATACAAAACATTAGCTGACCATTTCAGGTCGTGGCAGACCGCATAGTAACTCTGAACCCCGTTGACCGTGTTTCGAGTTATCATGTAGGTGTCTAGGTAGAAAGATTAGGTCTGGTACGTTGCCATTACTTTCCATACTCGCATACAGCGCCTGTTATTTCCAAATTGTCACCCATGTTGTACTGGTCAGGTTCAACATTGCTTAACTTTTGTGATCTAACGAGATTATGACGTGTATCTCATTCTCTTAGCTCTAGGTAAATAGTAGTATAGACTAGACTGTAAAGCCTTGGTATAACAATGTAACAAACAGAAATGTCAACGACGGTCTGAAACCAGCGAGGACCGTAGCGGTCATAAGCAATTACATTTACTTCCTCTCGCGGAGAGAAACCCCTGTGAGGTGGTTGGGTCACACGAGGACCAATCAACATCCAGGACGTATGGATTTCAATCGAACTTTTGAAATAACTACTTCCACACTTATAGGGAATCACACAGCAGTCACAGAGAGCTTCTTGGCACTAACGAAGCAGTACGCCTTCTCTCCCACCCCGGTGAACTTGACGCCGAGCTAGGCTATCCTCCGCTGGAAGATATACTACTAGAAGAACTTCGGCGGTCGACCTTTCTTCACAGTGGCACTATCGTAACTTACAGCAACCTGAATAAATATATCTTTGATTTTTTTATGAAAGGGCTTTGTTTCTCTTTCATTTGACAATCCTTTTTTGTTACAAAATAGTTTAGGAGTTGGTCTTACAGTCTGTGCGAAGATAACATCCTATAGAACGCTAGTTCCGCAAACACGGAAATAAACCAAGAAAACGCTCATCCAACTGCATCCCACAAACGTTTTATGAAGAAGACAAATCGTAAATCGAGCACCGATATCAGTTGCAATTGTTTCGTTGGGCACTTGGTCATCAAATCCTTTGCGCAGATTTCTTTCTCGTCTGTAAACTTCCATCTCCTCTTCAATTCTGCCCTACTGCCATTCTATCTCCCCTTTTTAAACGGGTCGGTATCCATGCATGCAATTCACTGACTTCGACAAAACCCACAAATACTGAGCAGGCGATTTTGACGTCTCGCAAATAGCCACTCGACTAACACGTCATCACGATCGCTTTGGATCCGGTAATTATAAATATCTACTATCACAAAATAACTAATGGAAACAAAATACTCGAATTAAACCAGTTGTGTTTTTGTCAACTCTGGCATTGTGGACTTCTCCATGCAACTTGATTTTAGCAATGCCGGACCAGGTGGAATGCGGTTAGAGATTGCGCAACTCTTATTTAACTATGAATTCATCCCCGCCAAGCACACTTTAAGAGGGTATCTAATGTTTGAGTAGAAACAGAAAGAGGTCAAATTACTTAGAATCTTTCACAGCTTGTCGTACTTTACCATTACAAGGGGATGTTTTCTTTCTTTTTCATACGGTGTTATCTGTTCTAAACGTCTGGAAAGAGGATCAGATCAGACAAGCAGATTAACTCACGTTACATTTACTCGAGCGTTTCGCGCCATATTTTATGCTATTGCCCTAACCCAACACCATTTGTAAAATGGACGAAGTTGACATCTATCAGGAGAGTAGAGGGTGAAATCCGCGCCGATTACAAGAAAATGGACGCCTATAAACACCGCATTATATCTTTTCATTGGATAACAAGCAATTAATTTTGCATCAAATTTCGAGGCATCGCATACCACACAGACATACACACATATATCCTTATCTATATAAATATAGGTATGCGTATATGTTTATAAATGAGTATTTACAGGATTCGCCCCTAAAGTAATTAAAAGATCATTATTATTTTGTAACACAGCTGTTAGGCGTAATGGGTCGGTCGTATGTGTGACCTATTTTTAATTGAATTCAGTTTTTATGAAAAGGGGACAAAGATGGAGTGGCAGCCCTTCGTGAAAATTCAGATACCTCCGAGTTTTATGAAATTTTAACAATAGGTATTAGACATCAATTAATAAATATTCCACAAATTTACCTTTCTTTGGTGTATTTCAAAGGGTTATTACTAGACACGATATAGGCGTAGCTTCCGATTTGAAAATTCGAATATTTCAGATTTGCATTAAATTTGATTTATAGTCATAAGACACGAATTAAGCAATACTCCTCGAATATAAATTCCTTCCTAAGACCCCCCCACTTAAATTTAAGATATTTTCTAGAATCCAAATCATGTAATGAAGATTGACTACGTATCAGGATATGCCGTCATAGAGAGGAAGTATGAAGTGACACGTGGCAATAAAAAGAGAAAAGTCTTTCTCTTTGGCAGGTGAGCTGATTGGGCTCGTTTGCCGAGCAATAGAAAGCGTAATGTGTAACTTAACTTTACAGAATTAAACATTAAAAGCATCACAGGCGCTTTGGATCCGGTAATTATAAATATCTATTGTCACAAAAAAAACTAATGCCAATGTTGTTAGCGTTTTTGTATTTGATACCGTATTACAGAACAAAAGGAAAGTGGAAGTCAAAGAAACTACTGCTTCTTCTTCTTCTTCTTCTTCTTCTTCTTCTTCTTCTTTTGCGTGTCTTTGAGGCACGTGGTCATACAACAGTTTCACACTTTTTTACGATGTCTTTGGCATTATTGTTGTACCCTGCAAGATATTTCAAGCTGCACCGATCACGCAGTAGAGGGCAGCAAATGCATCGTATGGTCCTCCTCTCCACATTCGCAGATAGTTAGGTCAATTTTGTAGTTCGATACACTCATAGCAACTTTTGACCACCCCATTCCCATTCTCAGGCGTTTGAGTGTTTTCCAGCAGAGCCAGGGTGCTTCTGAAACGGAAGCGAGGGACTAAGAAGGGGTGATTCCTATGTCAGTAGGAGGAGAGCCATTCTCTAGCCGTCTGGTCTACAGCTGTAGTTTCGTCTCTTCCTGAGATGTTGTTAGGGGTTCGACATAGCTGAGGAAGTTTCTCATCGACTTCAGTCGTTGAACCGTTCGTCCACGTCCATGAAAGAGGTGGTGTTGATCACTGATAGCCTTTGTGATCTGTACTCGGTTGGAAACTTCCCGTCTCACATCTAAAGCTGCTGCATCACCACCACGACCATCTTTACAACTAGACTTATACATATTAAGCCAACTACTTACACCGTGTCAACGAGAGTACGACTGCTGTTATCTGTCGATGAGATAATTACGGTACTATTTAACGTTACAAAGCGCTCATTAATGCCAAGTAACGTTACGTTATAACCGCGAGAGAGTTTTCGTTTTATTTTCTTCCCTGTGAAACACTATTGACTTTAACATCTGTACTAACGTTTGGTCTGCGAGAACGAAACGTCTGGAAACGTCTGGAAAATAGATGAGATTTGAGAAATTTTCTTTTACTTGATCATAAGAGAGAGAGAGAGAGATAGCGAGTGAGAGAGATAAAGAAAGAGAGAGAAGGGAGAGAATAAAAAGAAAGGGAAAGACAGAAGCAGAAGGTGAAAGAGGGAGACAGATGAAGAGAGATACCGAAGAAACGGAGATGGAAGAGACAGTGAAAGAGAGATAGAGACAGATGGAAGCCGAGGAAAAAGGGAAAGAGAGAGAGAGGGTGAAAGAAAGAGAGAGCCGGAGAGAGAAAAAACAGAGTGATAGAGAAAGATATATACATATATATATATATAAAGATAGGATGAGAGGAAGAAAGAGATATAAAGAGAGAGAAAGAGAGAGAGAGAGGGTGCGAAGGACAGGGAGAGAAAGCGATGAAGAGAAAGAGAGGGCGATAAATAGTAATAAAGATATAGAGAAAGGGAGACATGATTAGAGATAGAAAACGAGAGGGAGAGATATATAGAGAGAGATAGAGAGAGAGAGAGAGATAGAGAGAGAGAGATAGAGAGAGAGATAGAGAGAGAGAGAGATTTCTCAAAAAGTTTAGACGCTGTAAAGATTTGGAACGTAGACCAAACATAAAAAAATAGTTTCCATTTTTTTGTATTATGTTTTTTAGTTGTCCATATTCTTTTTTTCTTTCTCTTATTTATAAAGAAATAAAAATTAAAATAACGCACGACAAATGAAAGAAATACATATCACTAACACAACTAATACTACTACTTATAAGACTATACTACTACTACAACTACTACTACTACTACTACTACTACTACTATACTACTACTACTACTAAAACTATACTACTACTAAAACTATACTACTACTACTAATACAACTATACTACAACTAATAATAATAAAACTATACTACAACTAATAATAATAATAATAATAATAAAACTATACTACAACTAATAATACTACTAATAATAAGACTATACTACTACTAATAAAATTATACTACAACTACTAATAAAACTATACTACAACTAATAATAATAAAACTATACTACTACTAATAAAACTATACTACTACTAATAAAACTATACTACAACTAATAATAATACAACTATACTACTACTAATAAAACTATACTACTACTTATAAAACTATACTACAACTAATAATAATAAAACTATACTACTACTAATAAAACTATACTACTACTAATAAAACTATACTACAACTAATAATAACACTATACTATTACTACTAATAATAAAACTATACTACTAATAATAAAACAATAGTACTACTAATAAAACTATACTACAACTAATAATAATAAAACTATACTACAACTAATAATAATAAAACAATACTACTACTAATAAAATTATACTACTACTACTAATAAAACTATACTACAACTAATACTAATAAAACTATACTACCACTACTAATAATAAAACTATACTACAACTAATAATAATAAAACTATACTACTACTAATAAAACTATACTACTACTAATAAAACTATACTACAGATAATAATAATAAAACTATACAACTACTAATAAAACTATACTACAACTAATAATAATAAAACTATACTACTACTAATAAAATTATACTACTACTACTACTAAAACTATACTACAACTAATAATAATAAAACTATACTACTACTGATAAAATTATACTACAACTAATAATAATAAAGCTATACAACTAATTATAATAAAACTATACTACTACAAATAAAACTATACTACAACTAATAATAATAAAACTATACTACTAATAATAAAATTATATAACTACTACTAATAAAACTATACTACAACTAATAATAATAAAACTATACTACTAGTAATAAAACTATACTGCAACTAACAATAATAAAACTATATTACAACTAATAATAATAAAACTATACTACAACTAATAATCATAAAACTATACTACTACTAATAAAACTATACTATTACTACTACTAATAAAACTATACTACAACTAATAATAATAAAACTATACTACTACTAATAAAATTATACTACTACTACTAATAAAACTATACTACAACTAATAATAATAAAACTATACTACAACTAATAATAATAAAACTATACTACAACTAATAATAATAAAACTATACTACTACCAATAAAATTATACTACTACTACAATAAAACTATACTACAACTAATAATAATAATAAAACTATACTACCACTAATAATAATACTACTAATAAAACTATATTACCACTACTAATAAAACTATACTACTACCACTACTACTAATACTACTACTAATATGACTATAATACCACTAATAATAAAACTATACTACTATTAAAACGAATACTACTACTACTACTACTACTACTACTACTACCACTCCAACGCTAAAGATATCGCATCAGTTTCCGTCTGTGGCACTGAAATTCTTCCATTTTTCACATACCAGTCTTTGATATTTGAGATGTTGATAGAATTTTCAAAGTTCTTTTTGCTTTCGGAAATTCGAGCGTCAGTCTAAACAGTGATGCCAAGAATGACGAATGAAACGAATTAATAACAAATTTACCACGTGGTGAGGGCGACTGGTTTAGAAGATGACATTATATTGATGATAGATCGTGGTAGTAAACTCAAAAAGAGTTTCCTAATTGATTTAAATTTTAAAGTATGTATATCATATATATATATATATATATATATATATATATATATATATATATGATATACATATATATATATATATATATATATATGATATACATATATATATATGTATATATATATATATGATATACATATATATATATACATACATATATATATATATATATATGATATACATACATACATATATGTATATATATATATATATATATATATATATATATATATTTATATATATATATATACGAGGAATATATATATATATATCACGAGGAAAATATACAAACGTGAAAGTTCCGTGATGTTCAACAACGCTTGCTTAGATAATGACTTGCTGCCTAAATATACACATATATATATATATATATATATATATATATATATATATATATATATATATATATATATATATATATATATATATATATATATATATACTGCCTTCAGATTCTAGCCTGACTCTGATGAGAGCAATAAGCTTGAAACGCTAGCGTCTGTAGGCATAAATAACATAATATTGGTTTATATATATATATATATATATATATATATATATATATATATATATATATATATATATATATGGGAAGAGAAAGATGAAGGTAATCCGACGTGATGGGAAAATGAAAAAGGAAAACCAAAAAATGGATGTTTTTTATGTGTACATCAACGTTTCGTCTTTATTTATAAGACTTCATCAGGATGATAAAATAGAGAAAAAATGTCATGCAAGTACAGATACATGTAGGGTAGACATATTGGGAGGAAAAATAAAATGAAATAATGGCCACTACTGGGTGGACGTTCGTAGGTGTTTGAGAATAGAAATTTCTTATAAATAAAGACGAAACGTTGATGTACACATAAAAAACATCCACTTTTTGGTATTCCTTCTTCATTTTCCCATTTATATATATATATATATATATATATATATATATATATATATATATATATATATACTAGCTACCCGATGTTGCACATGTTAGAGTGCGGGATATGCAACATCATGGTAGATAAAGTTTACTTTAACAGCAACCTTGATGCTGTCAGCTTGATATCTTTCTCACCGAGCTATTCAGATATATGTTAATACTCTTAAACTAACGCTAATAAATAGATTAATTTCATTGTGTAACATGTTTGAAAATTGTCATTACCTTCTTTAAGGGGCAGCCAGAGACGTAAAAATACTTCCATTATGTGCACATGCAAATTGTGCATGTGAATACAGTTATATTGAAAGTGTCTTCGTTTTTCGGCACAGACATGCACAGACAGAGAGGTGTTCTTGATATATATATATATATATATATATATGATTTTTTACTTTCTTTCTTTTACTTTTTCAACATTTCTTTCCTTCTTTTCTCCCTTTCTACTGTTTATTACACGTGACTATTTTTTTTCCAAATTGCGTTCTTTGTACAAATTTGAAACTTTTTTGTTTTTAATTAAAGTTCTGCTGCCAACTGATGATGATTGTCGTAACAATTGAAATATTTTGGTAGAACTATTCAATATGTGTTTTTGAGTTTATATTTTTGCTAGTAGTTGTTTTGCTTATCCTTTATTCCATTTTTATTTTACATTTTGTCTGACACATTGTTTCTTTTATTCCTCATATATATATATATATATATATATATATATATATGTATATATATATAATATATATATATATAATATATATATATATATATATATATATATATATATATATATATATATATATAGTCTAAAGAAGCTTTGAGTCATTTTAAACAAAAGAAAAAAAGGAAAATGTAGTTTAAATTCCCAGAGAAACTAACTACATCCAAGATATCGCAGACTTAGAATTCGTTGGAAAATTAAATAAAAAAGGGGATTCAAGTATCTAACAGTGACACAAAAACAGGGGATCTTAACTTAAGCGTGAAATATTAAAACGGGGATCATCAGCTGTTTACCATGTAACTGTTTCGGGGATTTAAAAGCAAGACAGTTATAATATTCATGTCTCTCCAATGGTACTGATCAAACGACCATTTCCCCGATAATCAAGTGTAGAAACAATTAAGCTTAAATTTCAATCATATATAAATAAATAAATAAATAAATAAATAATAATAATGATTTCTTCTCCTTCTTTTCCTTTATGTGTCTACCTTCCCATCACTTCTCCCTTCATTCTATGCCCCTCTTTCCACCTTATATTTTTCATTTATTTATTTATTTGCCCTGTTTGTCTCAGATTTTAGATTTTTTTGCTTTTAGATTTTTAGTTTTTTAGATTTTTAATTTTTAATTTTTTAACGGCCTCAATTTTTGTAATGTTAAATTTCTTCTTCTTCTTCTTCTTCTTCTTCTTCTTCTTCTTCTTCTTCTTCTTCTTCTTCTTCTTCTTCTTCTCTTTCGCTATCCCTCCATTTCATTCTCTCCAAATATGATCTGAGGTTTAGATCGGATTCTAACTCTTCCTGATGAGATCTCAGTTTATAGTAACTGTTGATCGATAACATCGACATGCCAGTGTCGCAGATTTTGTACATGTCTGTGTAAATAAAATTATCATATATAAAGCTCTATTTTGATATTGAGCACATTTTATAAACCCGGTTAAAATTCTCTGGATTACCACTCTGTGGATATTTTTTACCTGGATTATTACCATTATTATATATATATATATATATATATATATATATATATATATGATTAAAAATAGAAGCCTTTATCAATGCAAGATTAATTATTATTATTTTACTTTAATCTTATTAATTACAGAATAATATTACATCATCAGAGTTGACCAGTATTGTGTCATTTTTTCAAAAAATAAATATAAACGAACTTTTTTTGTTTTTCTGATATAATGTCTTTATTCATGGGCGTTATCCGCGGTAATGTTCTTGGCGGTTATGAATTCAAATTATGGTTGTCGAACGTAGACGTATTGGCATGCCTGTAGTTTAGAAAGATAGGTCGTTCATTCAAAAGCATTGGTGGGTCAGAATTATTAAAATTGAAAATAGAAGCCTTCATCAATGCAAGATCAATTTATTATTATTATTTTTTTTACTTTAATCTTCGACAACCAGAATTTGAATTCATACCCGCCAAGAACATCACCGCGGATAACACCCATTACACAGACATGATATAAAAAAATAAAAAGAAAGTTTGTTTATTTTTATTTTTTTAAAAAAATGGCACAATACTGGTCAACTTTGATGATGGAATATTATTTCGAAATTAATAAGATTAAAGTTAAAAAATAATAATAAATTAATCTTGCATTGATAAAGGCTTCTTTTTTTCAATTTTATAATACTCACTCACTAATGCTTTTAAATAAACGGCCTATCTTATATATATATATATATATATATATATATATATATATATATATATATATATATATATATATATATATAGGGTGGGCAAAAATAAGGGTCCTATTTTTAAAAATTCATAACTTTTTTATTTACTGATTTTTTTTTATTTTCTTTTTTTTAGAATAAGTAAAGGACCCCTTCCGAAGCAAGCATGAGCCGTATTAGCCCTAAGGAACGTACCCTCATTTAGAAAACATTATTTTTGCTTAAAAAACTCAAAACAGTGTAAAAAACAATACTTTAGTTTTTGTAAGTTTTAAGAAGTGTTTTTCGGCTAAAATTTGTTTTGTTTATTTCAAAAAATCTCGGAAGGGTCAGTCTACACACACATGAAGTTTGGTGAGTTTAACTTTTATTTTGTGGAAGTTATTCAAATTCAAGTTATTCAAATTTAAAGATAGGACCCTTATTTTGGCCCACCCTGTATATATATATATATACAGGGTGATTCATAAGTAACTTAGCTATTTATTTTTGAAATTCTAAAGTTAAAAAATACGGTAATACAAAACAGAAAGTTTATTCTACAAATTCATTTATCGGAGTTTAAAATTACAGCAAATTTTCAAAATGTCCACCTTCGTTCTGCATGCATAGCTCCATTCTTTTTTGCTAGGAATTTACGACTCTTTGTAGCATATTTGATTGATTATGAAATAAATATATATAGAAACAAATATATAAACGAACAAATTTAAAATAACAAATAACAGTACTTAGAGATAAGATAACAATTACCAAAAGTTCATAGTATGTTTGTGCTTCATATGGTAATCATTTTAAATAGCTAAGTGGAGTGACTTATGAGTCACCCTGTGTGTGTATATATATATATATATATATATATATATATATATATATATATATATATATATATAAATAAATAAATATATATATATATATATATATATATATATATATAAATAAATAAATAAATATATATATATATATATATATATATATATATATATATATATGAAAGTCTGGGATTTTCACGTTTTTTTTTTAGTACTGTTCTCGACGCGGGGTCTCCTGTGGTAGTTGATATAATATGCTTCCGAGGGTTAGGGTTAGGGTTAGGGTTAAGGTTATAGTTACGGTTATTTTAACCATCCCTCGCACTTCTAATCATCGTGATTCTTATCAGGAGTAGTTTTTTCTATTCTTTTTCCTGTTCGCCTCCCAAAACTTTGTAAAAAATAATAAAAATCACAAAACCGACAAAAACAAGTCTCTTAAAAAGAAACCTACTCCTGATGACGATCACGGCGATCGAAAGCGCTAGAGAAAGTCGAAATAAAGAATCCTCCGAACCATTTTATACCAACTATTATCGGAGACTCGAAAGCTTGCTCACCGCGTCGAGCACATTACTAAGAAAATTGCAAAACGCGAAAATTCTGTTTTATTCCACCAGACTTGCATAAATAATGACTTGCTGCCTACACACACACACACACACACACACACACACACACACACATATATATATATATATATATATATATATAGAGGAGTATTGGAAGGCTATCACAACGCAAGAAATGGAAATATGTCGTCGTTGAGATGTAAGATAAAAACAAGTGTTTTTTTGTTTTTATAGTAAATTTTACTCAAAACTGACACTTTCTTTGATTTTTATTTATTTAAAAAACAACAGCAAAAAACAAAAAAGCAACAACAAAAGCACACCAACAAAGAATTGGTATTTTAAAATAATAACTCAATCTAATATATAAAGTAGAGACACTTTTTCCCCTGTACCTTCTCGGACTATAGGAAAATAACCACATGCATCACAGGCTACTAAACTCACCATTATATTACACTTATTCACTCGAGCGTGTTTTAATAAATTTGTTGTTATTTTTTCCTAGCTAACACTAAATATTACATTTGGCCCACCATCCACGTCTCTCCGCCAAAACAACTCCATATAGGTGGTAGCAAAAACTTTTCTCCCTAATAATTCTGTACTATCACTCTACTCATCGACACCGGGAACTAATACACACAGTTTAATTTTCACAAAACACCCGTTCTTATTTATTATTTGCCTGATATTAATTTACTACATAATATAAAGCAATACGAAAAGACTTAATGACCGCTTCCGTTCACTCTAATGTTTTCTTCGAATATCAGATTACATTATTCCTAATTCTACCTATGACTTCTACATTTATATTTATTCCGGAATTAAGCGAATGAAATTAACGAACACGGTTCCTGCAACATTTATCCATTCAACATGGCGGCTACAATTTCTTGATCGAATCGACATCCTATTTAATTCAATAAGCACCAAGATACTCGTAGACCCCGATACATTTACATTTTCAAAATCATACACCTTTAACACGCATATTATAGAAAACTTGCCTAAATCAATTCATTTCAACAACTACAAATGACCTAAACCGTGTCATTGTTGAACATTACATTTGGTCGCCAGATGCTTAATGTTAACATAACACGACATAAAACGTTAACTTCTAAACTATTGGAAATGGATATATGTCGGATATAACTGACTTAGTAGGTAATTAATTAGCAGTGTTAAAGTAGATTAAGAATTACAATTGTATTTAAATCCTAAAAATTATAGCCTGTAAAAGTATAATAGAACAGATATACCCCCTAAAACTATTAATCTAAACTAGCTGGACTCGTGTAAATTACACGAAATGATGTTTTTAATACTAATTATCTTGTGCCTAACCTATACATGTTTGAATAAAATATGATAAGATTTGACTTGTATATTTATTTTAAAAAATGAACAATACATGAAACAATTTACAAAACTTCTTTATATACAATATTTCTAGTGAATGTAATATTTCGACGACTAAACCTTACTTTGTAAATGCTTTAGATTAAATTAAATTTGGCTCTAATTCATGAGTAGCATACAAACATTGTGAAGGTCGTTGCTTTTGATGTAAGCGTGACACACAAAATAACACACACGCTATCCTATTAATATGTGTCTTCCCGGTCGTCCCCTCCCTATCTCCCCCTCGATGTAGAAAAAAAATCATAGAGGTTGGTTGAGATCGAACTATGAACCAGTCGGGCCGACATAAAAAACTGACGTCATAATCCTGCATCGCTAACCGTTGCGCCAAAGCGAAATACTAGAAACGTTACGAAAATTAGGTGACTTGAATGCTTTTTCAAATCTAGGTGCGGCACGCATGCGCAGATCTTTTGATGTAAGTGGGACACACGAACACACACGCTATCGTATTAATATATAGAATGATAGAACAGATATATAACAAATTAAAAGGCATTACATTAGTTATATTTAGTTTTATTTAGTTTTCTGCAAATGGACAATGTAGAGGTCGACGTCGTTCGAGAAAATTCAAATAATTTCAATTTTTGTGAAATTTTATACAATTAGATTTAGACATCAATAAATAAATATGCCCCCAATCTCAGGTCGGTAGGAGTATTTTAAAATGGTTTTAAGGGGCATACTGAATTGTAAACTGTAAATCCGCCACGGAAATAGCCAGCAAAAGCCGCCAGAAATACACCAAGACCTTCCATTCCAGAAAACTGAAACAATGGACCAACCAACAACGTGCTAAGTATTTCCTAGGTGAATTATCCCAGGAATATATAGATAAGGAAGGCTCTGTAGACTGGCTGAAAAGAGGATCTCTCCACTATGATCAGGAGAGAATGATAATGGCTGCTCAAGATCAAGGCTTGATGACCAATGCCTTTAAAAAGATGAGTGGTCTCAGCAACAATAACAAGTGCAGGTTCTGCCACACAGAAGTAGAGGGTGTGAGCCACCTGACATCCAGTTGTAAGGTTCTCCTGGGGGATGGCTATTATTCAATGCGACACAACGGAGTTTGTAAATATCTTCACTGGACTATTTGTAAAAAGTTGAATATCCAGTGTAGCAGCAAGTCCTGGGAGCATATACCAGAAAGAACAGTTAGAATTAATTTATACACCATCCACTATGACTATGCAATCCCTACAGCTACATATCTAGAAAACGGAACTGTTAAACCTGACATCGTAATATGGGAGAAAAGGGAGAAAGCAGCAACCCTAGTTGAAGTCAGTGCCCCTAATGATGTAGGATTAAACATAGCTGAAAAGGAAAAGATTACGAAATACCAAGGTCTTATGTACGACATGAAAAGAAACTGGAATCTTAGGAAAATCACCATCATACCAGTAATTGTAGGAGAAACAGGACTAATGAAAAAGAATTTCAAAAACTATCTGGCGAATATACCCGGTGAACCAAGTGCAAGAGAGATACAAACAATTGCACTTAAAGAGACGGTTAGAATCTTTAAAAGATCTCGAGGCTGGCGTGTCTGAAATAGCCGGTGAATGTCTGGCATCCGGTAGGATGCCTCATCCCTAGCAAAAACGGAAAGATAAGAAAAAATAAGGATGCTATATTTGAAATTATTGGGTATTTTCCCTCGAGGAGGTTTTAACGAAATAAATAAATTCAACATGAATGATTATGTTGAAATTGCCTAAAATCATAATAATAAATTGTGAACAAAACAAGTCAATCTTTGACAAGGGAGGTAAATCTGATAATTAGAATTCTCCTATTCGTGGTATTAGAATATTTCCATAAGTTTTGGTCTACAATTTGTTTCTTTCAATGTGCGTAATACCATATCTAGGGGTCTGTTATGTGCTTTTGTGTCTTTCCCCAGATTAAAATGTCGTCTGTCCCATTGCGGCAGTTAGGGGCAATCGCGGCCCTTCTTCGGCAGCCGCAGATGTTATGCCCAGAACCAATACCGTATATCGGTAAATTCCAGAGTTGCATGAAAAGGTAGTGATGTCTTTGGATTCAGGATCCGGTTCTATTTGATGATTAGGTAATTTTTGAGAAAATATTTGCATTGCCCGTTTCACTCAGAAACTGTTCGTCTGTTAGTATTTGAAAGCGACTGCGTTTCACTGTTTTGTTTGCCACACGTAAGTCGGCACATGTCCTAATATCTCCGTTTGGTTCAATCCTCGGCGCGGGCGATATGAAGAATTGCGAATTACTGAAGACTTCTCCCAGTTACGGAAAAAGAATATGCTACCCCCGCGTATTAAATAAAAAGGTTCTGTTCGAAAGTCCGTCCAGTTTCCTGAGTTGGACAGAAATATTCCAGAGTTCGAAGAGATACATCTGAAGAAGGCCGGAGGTTACAGCGGCCGAAACGCTGTGATGATAACACTCAAGATGAGAAATGTAGTCCGAATAACCAAAATTATTTTTTGTTTGCTTTTTTATAATGAATTTGGATGGTTGCGGAGTTTATCATCATCTTTCTTTTATATTGGGAGTTCGTAATGAATTGTATTGTTGTTTTATATGATGTCAAATTTTTACCGCTTCTGCTTTTATGAGATCGCGTGAGCCGGGATGTGTTGTAATAATCGTAGGAGCACTAGGAACAGTCTCAAAATACCCAAGAAAAAACTGGGAGAAATTGGAATCTAAGGGATCACTGAGACCATACAAAGGACGGCAATGATCAAAATAGCTGTCCACTACAAAATAAGTGCCTAACCAAAAGCATTGTTTACCAAGCCACAATATTTGCAAAAGAGAGTCCGAAGTTCTACGTGTGGATGTCGTAGTTAGATAAAAAAGCACATTTTATAACAAAAACGCTGATTAAAGACAGCACTAGCGACCCATTACTGGGAGCTCAAAGAAAGCAGACGCTCGCCAATAGTCGAGTGGAAAATAATACGACAGGACAGTACATGTACGAATTAAGAGGACTCGTGTAGATTATGTCTGAATGAGAACTTTGAAATTCTAAACTAAAAGTTTAGTCTTTAAAAACCTTTTAAACTGTAGAAGTGAAATAGCAAACAACTGCATACACAGAATAATTTTTTTTTTAGAATAACAACACGTAAGAAAATAAAAATAAAATAAAATAACTAAATAAAAACCTAAACTAATCAACACCTACAAAAAACATAGAAAATGCACGCACTTGTTAAAATAAGATAACTTATTGACTGGCCACATTCACAAAGAAAAAACAGTGAGTCACTCCTATAGAAAACAGAGCAAAACCATAGGGAGTAAAATCTTCCGTTTTTATGAGATCACGTAAGCCTCGATGTGTTGTAATTTTATTTTCTGTTGCTAGTTTAATTATGTTTTCATATAATAATTCTATTTCTGATTTTTTGTTTGTTTCGAGGGTTCAATCGATTAAAACAGTGGCAGTTAGGTCCAAGATTTCGGAATTCCTTTTGGTGTTCTGTAAGTTTGTGGTCAGACAAATTAATGTAGCGTCTGTTTAGGTAATAAAATGGATCATAGCGAGTTCTCTCTCTCTCTCTCTCTCTCTCTCTCTCTCTATATATATATATATATATATATATATATGATTAACAATGGAACTAATATTCTAATGCAATGGAATATGAAAAGTACAAAATATTTATACTTTGTGTGTTATTTTCTTCAGACGAATCATCCGGAGGAAGTCTTGAAATGATGACGAAACGTTCATGAATACATAAATGATATTTTTGGTTCTTTTTTCATTCTCTCTCTCTCCCTTTCTCTCTCTCTCTCTATATATATATATCTATATATCTATATATCTATATATATATATATATATATATATATATATATATATATATATATATATATATATATATATATATATATATATATCGTACTTCTAAGAAAACGTCTAATCAAACTCATTGGGATTTAATAAACAAAATGATGAGTTGTAGCGATTTATAATTGCTTTTTTTGTTATTTATTTCCTACAATAAGTATCTGTATTATATATATATATATATATATATATATATATATATATATATATATATATATATATATATAACCAAACATTGTTACAAATAACATAATTTGTCTGTTAAATTATACAACTTTTATTTTTCTGTTGGTCTTATTTGTATTAAAAATTACTGGTTTCATATGTGATGTTGTTAATTTTAGGTTGTTGTGTTTTTATGTAGATAGCTTCGAGTATTTAATTTAAAAAAAAATGGATTCGGAATGTATAATGTTAGTGTTATTAACTAGAATTTATCTTAAATCAGAGGGAGGGAAGTTAAGTTTTTGTATATATATATATATATATATATATATATATATATATATATATATATATATATATATATATATATATATATATATATATCTGGTTGAACAGGAGTGCCAACTTCTGTTTGTTCCTTTTTTGATCTAATCTTTCTATTCGTCGGACGATAGATCTTGTGCTTTTAATAATGGAGTGTAAGAAATCTCCATATTTAACGCGAACGTTTTCGACCATCATTGGTTGTCTTCAGGCAGATGATTGATAAATGCAAAATAAAATTGGTGAATTTATTTAAGAGGACGTTTTCTATGTGATTAAACACATAACATCATTCAACAGCATTTCAAAACGCCTTCGCACCCCTCATAACGAGCATAGTTAATGTTGGGCTTTTTTAATTGAATGAACAACGCTTCCATTATGGGGAGGCGAATACCACAAAATGATACAGCAAGAATGGATGTGCTACCGGTTAAATATGGAGATTTCTTACACTCCATTATTAAAAGCACAAGATCTATCGTCCGATGAATAGAAAGATTGGATCAAAAAAGGAACAAACAGAAGTTGGCACTCCTGTTCAACCAAATATGTATAAAAGAAGGAATGTTGCCTAACTATACAATATATATATATATATATATATATATATATATATATATATATATATATGGGTGTGTGTGTGTGTGTGTGCATATGTAAGATAATGAAGAGTGGTAGAAATGAATCGTGGACGAGTCCATTGTTGATGGGATGTCGAGAAAGAACGAAAGGGACCTGATAACTGTTAAAAAAGAGCAGGTTCCGCAGTGCAAGCGAGACTTGAAAGGCGGCGGTTTCAGAAACGCGAAGAGCTGGTGCGCATGGAGATCGGAGTATCCAAGTACCGGAAGAATGGGAGTTTACCGATGTTTATGGCACCGATCAAGCTTTATTGACTATGGTACCCAAGCCCGTCTTGCTGTTAGGCTTTAATGTCCGCTGACTAAAAATGCGACTGATAAGCAAGTTGGTACCGTGAAAGGATCCTCTGACTTGTATTTCATCAAACAGACAATTGGAAGTGCTTGTGGAACAATTGCTTCGGTTCGCGCTCGAATAGACAATGCAGAGCAAATTGCTTTTCAATCGAATGTATATATGAACGAATTTCTAGCGGAAATAAAGTCTGTGACCTCAGCAAGAAAAAGACTTTCATGAGAGAAAAGTATGTAAACAGATTTTGATTCATAAGTGTGTGCGTAGCCGGCGTAAACCATCCGGTGATGGGAAATAAAGAAAACCAAAGTTCATATACGTTCTGTTCTTTGTCATTGTTGCTGGATCTTACCGGGTCCTCGAAAGAACGGGTAATGCAACATATATATATATATATATATATATATATATATATATATATATATATATATATATATATATATATATATAAAGATAGATGAAAGAAGAGGGATAAACATGTACGAATGACAAATTTATTTCAACTTCGATTGAATAAGAATAATATACATATTTTTATTTTTACCGTATTTTTATTTATATATGTATATATACATATATAAATTAATATATGTATAGATTTTAATCTTTAAAAAGCCTTGGCTTAAGGAAAGAATAATACACATAATGATAGTAATAATAATAAACATGTTTTTACCGAGTACACCTTGCATTGAACAATCGAAGTTGAAATAAATTTGTCATTCGTACATGTTTATCCCTCTTTCTTCATCTATCTTTATAATTGCTCTATCTCGTATATTGAGCTTAAATCATTTCACTATAGGTTCTATCTACTAAAAGTATAATTTTAGTTTCATATTTTATATATATAAAGAAATAATATATATATATATATTTAAATATTTGTTATTGTTTATTATCTATGTACGTATACGTTTCGTCCCTTTTCAATCGAGACTCATCAGAATAGAGATATGACTATTCACTACCGGTCGTACGATTTGAAACCCTTGATTACAAGTATTTTTCAACATAAATCCAACGTCGCTAACCGCGCGGCCAATATTTGAATAGCTGATAAACAATGATAATTTAACACATTTAAAAGCGGCTTGATGTCCAGGCATTCTACTTCTATTAGAATAGGAATGATGCATTATAAAGCAAGTGACGTCATGCTGTGTTTGTACTACCATTAGAGTGCTCTACTTATTTTACGAGGAGCGACAAATATATATATATATATATATATATATATATATAGTCTCGGAAGTTCTTTTAACCTTCAAAACTGGAAAAAAAAAAAAAAAAAAAAATTTTTGTTGAAAGATTTTAGTCTAGTAAGTCAATCAATCTACTGCAATCACTATTTTAGTTTACTTCCAAGAATATACTCTAATATAAATATATTTTTATATATGTTTTTATATATAAGGGATCGTCAGTTGTTTACCATGAAAACTGTTTCGGGATTTTAATATATATATGTGTGTGTGTGTGTGTGTGTTCATCCACAGAAAGTTGTTTTGTTGTACACGACTCTTTTGTCTAACGTGAATTCATGATCAGCAGTCAAGCACTTTACCTCTATGGTATTATGCTCGACCCTAAAGGAAATTATAGCGCTTATGTTTTTGTGTTTACATTTGCGCTACCGGTTGCCATTGTTTACTCGTTTTAAATGAATTGATTACAAAAACAAATGTGTTATTGACGCCCAGTTTGACCTCCTTCCTTCTTGAACCGTCTCTCAAATTACTCAGGTCTTCTTGACCCGTCAGTAGGCGGTTCATAAACATTGCTCTAACTCGGGCTGTTACGAAGCCAGACTAATTCTTCCCTAGGGATGAAGATATCTAAGCTAGACAAAACTCCAAACTCAGGATAAACATTAACGAAGAAAAAAAACAACAACAAACAACAACACAAAGAAACAAAAACAAAACAAAACAAAAAACAAAAACAAAAACCTAAAAATAATAATAAAAAAAACGCGTTACTTATGGTGAAAATTCGTTGATGAATACAAGAAAATAAGTCGATTCTCTGGAAACCACATTATCTAAAAACGTGACCGAAATTCTCACACTCGCCAGTATTTCCGTCTGTTTGTCTGAATTTCGATTGTTCCAAGTGCGTTAAGGAACTAATGGCTGATTCTAAGAATTATCCAAATGTAAGGAGACATATCCTTAACAAAAGCGAAGGAAAAAAACACACCAGGAACATCTAAAAATCATCTGTTTTGTTTATAAAAAATAGCGGATGTAAGAACACGCCAAAAGGAGAAGAGAAACAGGACATATCCAGTTTGTCAAGCTTGGCTCTGCTACCAAAAAAATCCGCTTCACCCGACCTTAATTTGAAGACGTCTGATTACAAAAGTGTAAAATATATACGAAATTATTTTATTTGTATCATTTGGATTATCAAACTACTGTATTCATCTTACAACGTTTCGGCCGATGTATCCTGCGACCGCGTTCAGGTGCGTCTTGTTGAACTCATGACCTCTGTACGGAATTTCGAACAAAACCCTTTTTATTATATTTCTGAATTTTTAAGATAAGGGATTGATAATTTGTATAATTTTGGTAAATAAGACTACATTTATCATCTTCAGTGTTATCATCACAACGTTTCGACCGTTGTAATCTCCGGCCTTCTTCAGGTGTATCTCTTCGAACTCAGGAATATTTCTGTCGTACTCGGGAATCTGGACGGAATTTCGAACGGAACCCTTTATTTCATCCACGGGGGTAGTGTGCACTTGTTCTGTCAGCCATGACTGGGAGAGGTCTTCAGTAATTCGCAATTTTTCGTATCGCCCGCACCGCGGATTGAACCTTCAACCTTTAGATAACTATGACTTAGAACTGAATTTAATTTAGTACTACATCAACTGCACAACGGGTTCTTCAGATCACTATCTCGTAAAACTGAATTTAACTTAGTACTATATGCACTGCGCAAGGACTCATATATATTAGTTTTAGATATAATAGTATATATTATAGTTTATATATATATATATATATATATATATATATATATATATATATATATACATACTAGATAAACATTTAGGTTAAAAAAAGAATGATAAAACTACTTAAAAAGATAACGATAAAAGATGATGTTGCTTTTTTCAATCAAAAATTAAAAAAAAAATGGAATAACAAAAGAGAAAATGAAGTTGATGAACAAAGTTTTATCTATCTATCTATCTATCTATCTATATATCTATCTATCATGCAGACATCACATCATGTAAAACGCAATTTTGGGATGTGGTAAAGTGTTGAAATGCAACACATTTTGCAGCGATATTTTCGCACTTTTAAAAATGACGTTTTTGCATTCAAACTCATTATATCGTAAGTCAGTAGATTACAAAATTGATGACATAATCTAAAAATAGTCAGTCCATATTTAGAAAAATAATTTACAATTGTTAATTGAAAATTTTGTAGAAATAAAAATGACAATATATGTATTAGCATATATTATCAGTGCCTTTTAATTAGCAGTTTCTGAACTTTTAGAATCAGTTAACATGACGTGAGATTTTGTTAAACAAAAGAAATATTTATTAAATAATTTTTTTTTAATCCAAATTTTCGGTTTCAAAAATCTTATTCATGGTACAGACAATATTTTCCTTTTTTTTCTTTTCTTCTTTTTTTTTCATAGTCGAAGTCTTATGGCTTGGCCGAATGTCGATCTTCTGGTGTTATGAAGATACTGTTTATTTTATGTCCCTTCTGTAGCGGAGCGCACTGAAACACGTGTGCACGATAATTAGATTTACATTTTACTACAGATTAGAAACGTCGTTGAAACGATAACTTTGAAATTTTAGAATCAGTTAACATATATATATCTTTATAAATAATATATATAATATATATATATATATATATATATATATATATATATACTAATAATATATATATATATATATATATCTATATAAATCTCTCTCTATATATGTATATATATACAGGGTGGGCCAAAATAAGGGTCCTATCTTTAAATTTGAATAACTTGAATTTGAATAACTTCCACAAAATAAAAGTTAAACTCACCAAACTTTATGTGTGTGTAGACTGACCCTTCCGAGATTTTTTGAAATAAACAAAACAAATTTTAGCCGAAAAACACTTCTTAAAACTTACAAAAACTAAAGTATTGTTTTTTACACTGTTTTGAGTTTTTTAAGCAAAAATAATGTTTTCTAAATGAGGGTAAGTTCATTAGGGCTAATACGGCTCATGCTTGCTTCGGAAGGGGTCCTTTACTTATTCTAAAAAAAAAAAAAAAAATCAATAAATAAAAAAGTTATGAATTTTTAAAAATAGGACCCTTATTTTGGCCCACCCTGTATATATATATATATATACATATATATTTATGGGAAGAGAAGGATGAAGGTAATCCGACGTGATGGGAAAATGAAAAAGAAAAACCAAAAAATGGATGTTTTTTATGTGTACATCAACGTTTCATCTTTATTTATAAGACTTCATCAGGATGATAATATAGAGAAAAATGTCATGCAAGACGAAACGTTGATGTACACATAAAAAACATCCATTTTTGGGTTTTCCTTTTTCATTTTCCCATATATATTTATGCTTGAATATGTTTGTAAATAGATTAAAACTTTGAAGTGTTAAATAAAGAAGAAAGGAATACAGGCTAAGTAGGTAATAAATAATAGAAAAGGGAAATAATTAGAAGTCAGGTAATAAAAAAGAATAAAAAAGATAGAAACTAATTGAAAGAGTTAACAAGTAAAAAATGTAATCCGATACTAATTTATAAAAAATAGCTCATCCCACAGAAGGATTTATTTAAAGAGAAAGTTTTAAAAATCCATCTCACTTCTCTGTTTTCTTTGGTCTGAAGCGGTTGACTCTCTGTGAAGAGTACAATCGAAACATGTATGCACA
>OY744526.1:12844127-12874127 GCA_963556195.1 Sepiola atlantica | reverse complement strand
AGAGAGAGAACGAGAGAAAGATAGAGAGAGGAAGATAGAGAGACTGAGAGTGATATCTCACTACACCAGGCCACCCTTCGTCTGCCGTGCCCAGTTTTAGGAACGGCACGCAAACACGTCTTTTCTCGTTCACTTATCTATAATATTTGACTAAAATAATAATTGCTCTAAAGATTGTCTGTTTTGAAAATGTTTTTGGAAGATAAAATCAAATCTTGACTTTTGGAATGTAATTGAACTTTGCTTGCTTATATATGCTCTGTTGTTACTAGTTGACAATTATCGAGCTTAAATTGGAAAAGGTTGGTAAACAAAATATTGAAATTATATGCTAACACATAATTTCACACACACACACACACACACACATATATTACATTTTAAATGTTTTATTTTTTCTACTTTGTTCATTCTTTTATCAATATTTTATCCTATATATTTTCATTACAATTATCATTATTGATTTTACAAATGGAGTAGTATAAAATTACATAAGAGGTTCTGTTTCCCATCTTGATTGGATATATGGTTTTTTTTTATAAATGATACTAAAATTTTATGTTTTTCTTGCTTAACTTCTATATGTGATATTATAAATGGCGCTGATGAAGACCCTTTAGAATCATTTAAAATTCAATGAAAAATAAAATATTCTAAATCGTCTTAGAAACGATCGTATGCCAAATATTCGTTGTGTTTGAATTCTTGGAACTGATTTAAATGATGTTCTAATTTTATTTATCTCAACTTACTATATATATATATATATATATATATATATATATATATATATATATATATATATATATATATATATATATATACCTTCTTTGTAATATAGCAGGAAAACTCCAAGCTGAGTGCTCTATTAATTGAGAATTAAAGTTAAAAATCAAAAACTAAGAGCGCAATATTTATTTATTTTGATACTGATAAATTAGTGCACCATTCGTACCGTCGGTTTTCAGAGATGACAACAGAAGCTGAAGAGAGCCGGATGGCTAAGTCCTTCTGTGCTTGAAACCGACGGTACGAATGTTGTACTAATTTCTCTGTACCAAAATAACTATATATATATATATATATATATATATATATATATATAGTGTGTGTGTGTGCAGAGTTGAATGGTTTTGATGGGAATCCGAGTAAAAGAGTTCAATGTACTTGTCAATAGAGCAGGAATAAATTTAAAGTAAATAAACTAAACACGCATTAGTGATGTTCGCATTATAAATTATTTCGTCCTAAATGGGTCTCATCAGACGCGTAAACAGCCACATTTTGGAATTAAATGATGAGAAAAAACGAAAGAGAAGAAGCGAAAATGTTGGAAAACACTTTGAATTAGCGTCTTATACATATGGTTTAAATTTAAAGCGGGCACGCAGATATTCGGCACATACAGGGTAACGTGAAGACTCGGGACTACTTCTATTGTCTTCTCCGGAGAAGTTGATACACATGATATTTAAATAAAAACAGGATACATTTGATGTTTCAAAAGAGGTTTGGCCGTCATAGCTCTATTAGCTTAGGAAGGCACTTAGAGATTCGGGACCACTTCCGTTGTCTTCCCCAGAAAATTATATACATATGATTTAAATTTCATAAAAGTAGAATATATTTAAAGTTTTAAAAGTTTAGGGCTGCACTTAGAGATTCGGAAACACTTCCATTGTCTTCCCCGGTAAATTATACATGATAATACACTTTTAGATTTTATGTAGATTCGTAAACTTTTCTTTCTATAGGGACCACACAAACATCACACACACAAACATTGAGTTTTATATATATCAAAGATATATGCGTGTGTGGGGGTGGGGTGGAAGAAATTTATAGTAACATCGGTCTAGACTTGATTCGCGCCAATTCGAAAAAGTCGTCGTTCGACAAACCTCACCTCGAACAGAAGTCCATTAGCAACTCTGTTAATCAATGGACGATTCTTGTTGAAAGGAATTCTAAAAGTCATCAAACTTAATTCAGTGTTTCCTTAGCATTTTCCTCACTTTATTTTCTTTTTCTTTTTATCATTAATGTTTCCATTGTTGGCCAGTGAGTTGATTAATAGATTTGTGTAATGGAATAAAAGCAATTCCATTTGTTTTTAGAAAAAGTACTTAGACATTTATATATATATATATATATATATATATATATATATATATATATATATATATATATATATATCGGCAACATCTTCTCTTGCAAGCAAGTATTGTTGAATATAAGAGACAACTCATGTCTAGATATTCTTTGGTAGATCCTTTAAATAGTCCGAATCAGGATATTAGTTTCGGAGGGGAATTGGCTGATGAATTTGCCATAGTTTGGATTGGTCTCCCAAGTACTTTCAGAGTCATCCGGGTTCATCTTCAGGGGAATGAGGTGCTGTACCTGATTATTCTCATTCCCCTTTAAAAGTACTTGGGACACAAATCCAAACTATGGCAAATTCATCGGTCAATCCCCCCCCCCCTCAACTAAGATCTAAATTCGAAAGGCTATCTAGACAGGAGTTGTCTCTTATATTCAACAATATATATATATATATATATATATATATATATATATATATATATATATATATATATATATATATATATATAGTAAGCTATGAAAATATATTTATGGCAATTAAGCTACACAGAGGCTCCCGCGTTTCATCCCCGGGGGAATCTTCAGGCTAAAATGCATGGAGTTATTTTCGCCGGGTGTTTTTATATACACAGCTAGCTTGTTAACCAATCAGATTCTTTGTTGTTCTCTCAGCCAATCGTTGGGCTTCCCACGAACAAAACTGTGGTTAGTGTTACTTCCTTCATATATCCTGTTCTATTGTTCTGTTTTCTATAGATTGGCCTATATTCTGTTTCCTTTGCTGTGTCAATATAATGGGTTAATTTATTTTAACACGTGGTTCCTTGTATTTCTATTTTAGGTTTTTATTTTTAAATTGTTAAGTTTTCGTTTAGTTTAGTTTTTGTGTATTTATTTATTTATCGTTAGCCTAAGGTACATTTATTTCTGTGTAAGCATATATATATATATATATATATATATATATATATATATATATATATATATATATATATATATAACATCATGTAAAACTTAGTTATTCAGAGAAACATTCGATATTTCCTTCAAAAACACTTTATATACAGACAATTGTTCTCCCCATTTCAAGAACATATATCTTCATTATATACAAAATTTCACCTACATATTCACCAATATGAGGCTTCATCAGTGTATTAAATTCCACAGTCAGGTTGAAAAATGTTAAATGATCAAATAATACTTAATTTATACATATTTGCTTTTCACTCCAAATTTCAAAGGGAAAACTTATTCAATCTCGTTTTTATTGTATATAAAGGTTCATACTCCCTCCCTATCGACCCCTTCCGCACGCTATTATGAACACAATTATTATTTATTTATCGTTAGCCTAAGGTAAATTTATTTCTGTGTAAGCATATATATATATATATATATATATATACCATCATGTAAAAAAATGTTATTCAGAGAAACATTCGATATTTTCTTCAAAGACAGTTTATATACAGACAATTGTTTCTCCCCATTTCAAGAATATATATTTTCATAATATACACAATTTCACCTACATATTCATCAGGAGGAGGCTTCATCAGTGTATTAAATTCCACAGTCAGGTTGAAAAATGTTAATTCATCAAACATTAATTTAATTTATATATATTTGCCTTTCACTCAAAATTTCAAAGGGAAAACTTATTTAATCTCATTTTTATTGTATATAAAAGTTCATACTCCTTCCCTATCGACCCCTCCCCATGCTATTATGAACACAATATAACGCGAGCTTTTATATACAAAAAAGATACAGAGTTAAATAATATACATATCCCCGCCTATAGAGTAAGTGTACGTAAATTTCTACTACTGTCTGTGGCGATTTCTCGCGGTTACGTGAGCATAGACGTTAGAATCGTGATTCTAGACAGCGTCCGATCCCATGTGACCCCGTGCAACCACCACTCCTGCACTGATGAGGGTAAAAAAACGGAGCGATATTGTTCAAAAGCCCTTTAATACTTAATCATTTAGGAATCCACCTTATGCTGGATCTCAAAACACTCTATTTTATAGTTACTGGTATAGCACGGATTTTTAACCAAATGTTGACCAATGGCAGCATCCAAAGACCCAGGGAAAGGAGTGACACAGGGATCCTGCCCATCCATGTTTGATCTTAAATGGAACATGCTGGTTTATGCGGGTCTGCAAATGCAAGGAAGTACATCCTATATTATAACATTACTATTATATATATATTTTATAAAAAGATAAAAAATTCTTGAAGCCCTCTACATAAAAAAACTAAACATTCCACAATCAATGGTGTGAAATACAAAACTAGTCACAACATTTTAAAGTGTCTAGCATAGTAATTGACGTGCCCAAATTCTTAGTCATTAAGCAATTATACGTATGAATCTTGAACGCGCTTAGAACGTAACTAAATTCTTAGCAGTTAAACAATCAAACTTTTGAATCTTGCACGCTCTTAGATCGTAATCACGCTCGTTGGTAACATTTCAATATTATAGACGTTCTTTTTTAAGTTGTAAATTACTGGCCGTTATAATCATAAAAAAACCGTAAAGAAGTATTTGTAAAGACAACAAGACTAACACGACCTGAAGATGATTTGACGAATCAAATCGAAAGTACTCGCGAAAAAGGAAAGAAAATGGAATATAAAAAAAAACACTAATTTGACCTATATACTAAATGGACTATTTGGAAAATTGAAAAAAATCAATATATATATATATATATATATGTATATATATATATATATATATATATATATATATATATAATTATTAATGACAATATATGTATTAGCATGTACTATCAGTGCCCTTTTACTTTGCAGTCTCTTTAAAAGATTCAGCTCGATGATTGTCAATTAGTGATATTAGAGCAAATATAAGTCAGTTCATATTATATTCCAATAACCATGGTTTAATTTTATTATTTTTATTTTTTTTCACATTTCCAAAAAGCAGAACATGTGAATTTTTTCTGATGATTTTGTAATGTTGCAGAGACGATATTGACATCAAAACGTTGTTTGGCACAAGACAAATGAAACGGACCGTAAACATATATCTCACAGAAATGTTATGGCTTTTGGAAATGTGAAAAAATAAAAATAATAGAATAAAACCGTGGTTATTGGAATATAATATGAACTGACGTATTTCGGTCAAGTGGGTGTATATAAATTCCGTGGGTTCCTCGTTCTATTTTCTTTCCCTTTTTCACCGGTTGCTTTCGATTTGATTAATCATCATGCGGTGTTTGTCTTTGTGTTCTTACATGTGTTTAAGGATTGAGTTTTTTAATGGCCAGTAATGGCCGTTTGCAGTCACGAGATGTTTCACGTAGACGTGGTCACGTGCAAAGTGCGTGCAAAATTAGAAAGAATGATTGTTTAACACTTAAAAAGTTGTTAACGGCAATCATTACGCAAGACACTTTAAAATTTTGTAACTAGTTTCGTAATGAATATATTTAATTGTTAATTAACATTAACAACTTCTAAAAACATGCTGCTTAAATACGCACACAATATATATATATATATATATATATATATATATATATATATATTCGGAATTTTTTAGATGAGGGTTGATACTTCGTAGAATTTGGTATATTCGGACTACTGTTTTCATCTTGGGTGTTTTTATCACAACGTTTCGGCCGATGTAACCTCCGACCTTCTTCAGCAAGGACCCGTGGAGCAGTGGATATAGTACTAAGTATAATTCAGTTCTAAGTGACAGTCATCTGAAGGCTGAAGGTTCAATCCTCAGTGCGGGCGATACGAAGAATGGCGAATTACTGAAGACTTCTTCCCAGTCATGACAGATGGAACGCGAGCATGCAACCCTCGTGGATTTAATAAAGGGTTCCGTTCGAAATTCTGTCCAGATTCCCGAATTCGACAGAAAGATTTCCGAATTCGACATAGTACACCTGAAGAAGGTCAGAGGTTACATCGGCCGAAACTCTCTCTCTCTCTCTCTCTCTATATATATATATATATATAGAGAGAGATTATAAAATAAAATTGGCGAGAACTCTTAGAACCATCTTTGAAGAAATTTAAAACAAAAAAAACTCAGACTAAATGCCTTTGTTTTAGAGTCGAATATATTTTTTAAAAACTATTTAATTATTTCTTATCTTTACTATTATTTTTCGTTAATTTCAGACAATAACATGTCCATCTTCAGAGAAAGAGAGTCTACATCAAAACAAAATTAAACCTTTATTTTGTTTTCGTAATAGTAGGGTCTTTTCTTCGTGATGTTGATGAAGCGACGGTCAGGTGTTGCTGAACGATGTACGAAGAGAAACATCTATTTATACATAGGAGCGCGTGGTAGCCTATAGGATAATTAAATTGGCGAAAGTTCGTATATATATATATATATATATATATATATATATATATATATATATATATATATAGAGAGAGAGAGAGAGAGAGAGAGAGAGATAGAAGAAAAAAGAGTGATAAACATGTGACGATTGTCCAAATTTATTTCAAATTTCAATTGTTCAATGCAAGGTGTATTCAGTAATAAACTAGTGTTTATTATTCTTTCCTTAAGCCAAGGCTTTTCAAAGATCGAGATCTTATCATCAGAGGAGAAATACAGATAGATAAGTTGGCTTTCGAAAAAGCCAAAGTTCAAATATTTGAAAAATATTATTAAAAAATGTAGTGAAAGAAAAGTTCCGTAAAAAAGATATGTGGTTTGTCCGGGTGGTAAATGTCCGTTGAAAAGATGTCCAATGAAGAGGAGAAATTGTAGAAAACGAAAAAAGCTTTTTCGTAGGGGGAGTATGGAGAGAATGTTCAAATTGAAGTAAATCCAAATGCACTTAAATGGAATTGAAATATATATATATATATATATATATATATATATATATATATATATATATATATATATATATATATATATATATATATAATTAAACAAAAAGCAAGAGTTTTCTTTGTACAACTACCAACAATTGCATTAATACAAACGCAAACTGAAACATATATCCTTAAGATACGTCCCCATAATCTACGTGTTTTGCGGTAAAAAACGCAATTTTCAAACCTGACAAACCGATCGGCGGACCGACAGAGCATCTTATAGAGATGCGTGGACACATTTTAAAAAAAATCCCATTTAAAACGTGCAAGTGAGAGATCGACGAAAATGTTGTTTAGGAAAGTTAGAAGATATTTCTATTGATGTTTACAATAATTTAGAAATTGTTAGGCCATTAATTGCTCAAAATAAGTGGTCATGTCCTGATCTACTTGCGTCCCTACGAGGGAAGAGTTAGACACAAGGTCGGTTTTTAATGTGAGGAAAATCTATCTCCTCAAAAAACGAGCATTCTGGATCGGGACAAAAAATAAAAACGGTCTCAACCATTGCCTAAACTTGGTGGACAAGTCAGACATAGACTGAAGTTTATTTGCACCAATATGGTTGGATTATAGAAATGTTTGTGAATATTATTAACGTGCCCCCGAAACCATACTATACACCTCCTTCCCCAAAAAAAAAAAAAAACTGATGCAATCCATATAACCGTCCTGGAATATAGTATATATACATTTTTCTATGTTTCGGACTTTTTTAGATAAGGGTTGATAATTTGTAGGATTTGGTATATTCGGACTACTGTTCTCATCTTGGGTGTTTATATCACGTTTCGGCCGATGTAACCTCCGACCTTTTCCAGGTGTACCTCGGGAATCTTTCTGTCGAACTTAGGAATCTGGACGGAATTTCGAACGGAACCCTTTATTAAATCCACGGGGGTAGCATGCTCTCGTTCCATCTGCAATGACTCTGCGGGCCATACTTTATCCACTAGGTATGCAATATCACCACTCTTCATCTGATGAAGCCAATGTTTCCACACAAAAACTCCTTTTTGGTCGAGTGCAATGGAAAATCACTTTTGTAAACATTTGACAGCAAATTCAATCTTACCACAGAAGGTACACCTGAAGAAAGGCAGATGTTACATCGGCCGAAACGTTGTGATAAAAAACACCCAAGATGAAAACAGTAGTTCGAATAAACCAAACTCTACATAAATGTGTCTGGTCAGTTAATGGTCGTATTCCCTTACAACTCGTTCGGGTGCAAACAGCAGATACTCCCGCATACCGAGTAAATAACAACATCGTCAAGGTCATCAAAAAAGAGTGCGATCCGTTTCAGGACTAGCTGTGAAGAGATTTCATGCGCCCTCCTCCCTTATTGATGTCAGGCCCTGCTGTTAGATCTACTGGCTAGTTAATGTTTAATTCTTGGCCTTTTGGCTAAGATCAAAGTGTAGTATCTGTTCCGATGGATACTGCACGCCTGTCCTGTGCAGTTCTAGGAGGTCCACCCTCCCAGGCTTTGCCTCCCCTCTTTGGGGAGGAGTAAGTTTATTGCTTACTGTCTGAGGCGCCCCTACCGGGGAATGCCGACGGGGCTGCCCAGGCAATTTTTAAATGGCTAGAGTGCTCACCTCTCGAGCGCTTGCTTTTCAAACCCCACTTTCTCTGGGTCACATCTTACTTGTGGGAGTAAGATAAAACTGGCCTTGTGCCTAACTCCTGGGGAGGAGTAAATAAAACCATCTGTAATAATTAATTCTGTTGGTGGACACATACCAGCCTGCCAATGCTGTAGCGTTAATCTCTCCACTGTGGTGTACGTCCCGGGAGGATTTACGTTTTTTACGACTCGAGGGTCGACACGATCTTGGCTGCTTCTCCAAAATCGTGTGACCATCCATGTTTGTTGCATATGTTTTCTCGGCTCAATTTAACTTAGATAATTACACATTTATATTTCATTATAGAGTATTGTCTTGTATTTCCTACCACGATTCATCCTATGAAGTTTATATATTAGTAAACCTTAATATACAAGTGTCAACTGTTTTTAAATGTTAGTATAATAAAATGTCATTGGTAGTATTTAAACTTACGGCCTATAATTATGGAGTTCAGCGCGCTATCATATACGCAACGAAGACTGTAAAACTTAAAGTTTCCAATTAATGATATTCACGACTGAAACTTGGTGTCCAAGTCAGGAGTAGACTGGGTATTTACTTTCTTGCCACCGCAGAAAGATGTGACACAAGGCCGTAAGGTAGTAAGAACCAAGCCAGCGTCCCTAAAGAAGGACCACTCTGTCGTCCTAAAAATTGCCTGGGCAGCCTTGTCAGCATTCCCCGGTCAGGGCTTCTTAGGCAGTTAGGAATAAAATAAACTCTTCCAAAAAAAGGGAGGCAAGGCCTGGGAAGGCGGAACTCCTATGGCTACTCAGGACTAATACCTCAGCCCGACAGATAAAAGGCCGCCGAAATGGACCAGTTTCTGCTGCACTGAGTGTCGAGAACGTATCTTCGACTGGTATTTCCCAGTCAAGAATCTCTGAGCAACAGAAGATGCCCGAGTCTGAGACTGAAGTTTATTTGTACAAAATATGGTTAGCTTGCAGAAATGATTGGAAATTTTATGAACGATTCTATGGGTGGCATCTTTTGGGGGTCACTCTGTATAAAAACTTACATCCTCCTCTTACAAAAACACTCATAAAAAGGAAAAAAGAAGGAAAGAAAAGAAATTAAGTAAAAAATAAAAAACAGATGATAAAAAAAATGTCCGATTTTATTTTTGCCAAATTTTTGTCTTAGCAGTCAAGAAATGTTGGCAACGAATATTTTTGAAGACAAGAGAAAATATATTAGACAATTTTCTTCGCCATGCACACACGCAAACAATCACACACAATCACAAACACACACGCAAACGCACACAATCACACGCGCAAACGCACACAATCACACACACAATCACAAACACACACACAAAAACACACTAAAAATCACACAATCACAAACACACACGAAAACACACACACACGCAAACACACACACAATCACACATACACACACACTCACAAACACACGCACAACAATCACACAATCACAAACACACACGTAAACACACATAAACATTCACACACAGAATCACAAACACAAACGCAAACACACACAAACAATCACAAACATAATCACAAACACACACACAAACACACACAATCACGAACGCACACGCAAACACACATAAACAATCACACACACAATCACTAACGCACACACACCCACACAAACACACGCAATCACAAACATAAACGCAAACACACAAAATTACACACAGAATCACAAACACCCACACAAACACACACAATCACAATCACACACACAATCACAATCACGCACACAAACACACACAATCACACACACAATCACAAACACACACGCAAACAGACATAAACAATCACACACACACTCACTAACACACACACAAACACACACAATCACAAACACACACGCAAACAGACATAAACAATCACACACACACTCACTAACACACACACAAACACACACAATCACAAACATACACGCAAACACACACACACAATCACACACACACAATCACAAACACACAATCACAAACATACACGCAAACACACGCGCACACAATCACACACACATATTTCTATTAATATTAAGTTACGTAAGAATATATTTTATATATTTGTATGTATAAGATTCATCCTAAACTAATTAACCGATCGTTATAAAATTTAAACCGCAGCTGCTAGAGGGTAAGGGTGGGTAATGCGGGCTATATCTAATTTAATTTAGTTTAATGCTAAGCGGGCAAGGGGGAGCCCTTTAGTGAAAATTCATAAACCTTCAATTTTTGTAAAATTTTAACAATAAGTATTAGAAATCAATTAATAAATATTCCCCAATTTCAGTTTCTTTAAAGTATTTTAAAAGTACTTAGGGCGTCACAGACTTTCATTTGAAAATTCAAATATTTCAGATTTGCATTAAATTTGATCCATAGTCATTAGACACCGATAAAGCAAGATTCCCTGAATTTCAATTTCCTCTTCAGATCTCTTAAGCTTAAGTCTAAAGTTTTATCCATTTTAAAAAAAATCAAAATTGGAATAAGTATTCCAGACATAAGGTTTAGCAGCCTAATATTTTAATTCGTACTTTATCTGTTATGCGACGAGTCCTTGCGGACAATTCTAGTATGAATTTTGGGAACCATAAACCTATTCTTGTTTTTAGATGTGCAGTCTTATTACTTATCACTATAGATCATTACTTATTACTACAATAATAATAATAATAATAATAATAATAATAATAATAATAATAATAATAATAATTGTTGTGAAGTTGTTCCACAGTAAATAATAAATAAAGGAAGTCAAGTCGAGGGTCGGCTTAACAAGTGTATTAACAAAGTAAGAAAGTGACTAGCTCTTGGCTAGACAGTTACAAGACTGTGCTTTGTCTTCAGTGTCTCTGGTGACTCGCACTATTTATAGTGACAACCGGTGTAGTTTCTCCTGTGTAAGAACGGCCGGTGTAACAATAATAATAATAATAATAATAATAATAATTGAACCTTGAGGAGGCTTATTGCCACCCAAATCCGAATGAAGACCAATGGTCCTTACCAGCGAGAAATCAATGGTAGACGGCTGTTGCGATACTGCAAGTTTATTTGCGGTGGCTATCGAAAAGAGGTGGAGAATACTGGAAATCTAGAGAGACCTGTCACTCAAACTCCAGGGAATACCACCGGTTGTTGTCGGCGAGCAATCACTGATGATAACTTGTGTGAGAACTCCTAGTGAGTACAAATAATAAGCTCATAATAATGTATGTCCCCTATATCATATTGATTTTTGTTGTTGCTGTTAATTAGGAATTGTTATTCATTTATTTAATTTATATTAACCGCATTAATACGAAATTTAGATTGATGTCAATAAAGCATTCTCTATTTTAACCATGAACTTTTATTTATTATTTAAACGACAAGATAAAACAAGAATTTAACTATCAACTTAGAACATTTCAAATAATCATATAAGTAACCAAATGATAAAAAAAGACGGAAAGAAATGACGCGCTCATACTAACATACGTATTGCGTATATACATTCGCACGTGTACGCATAATATGCGACACTCTGTGAAGGATTGCTAATGGTTGATGGGCGATAGAGACTTGAAAAAAAAAACAAAAAAAAAACGGAAGAATTTTCTGTTCTGAAAACTTGAAACGAAAGAAGATAAGAATCTAAATTGTTTAACTTGACATCAGAATTTCTACCCCCGCGCCCCTTTTTGGGTGGGGTGCTGGTGCTCGTTGGCCTGAGGAAACGGTAGAAGACAGACAAAAACGAAACTGGTTCTCAGTTGCCATTTTCTTTTCTTTACCGCTCTTTGATTCATGCTGCTCAAAGAAATTATATCCAAACAAAGACATTAACACCCCCACCTCGACATCATCACCACCACCACCACCACCACCACCAGCACCAGCACCAGAACTAACAATAAAAGGACATCATCACCACCAGCACCAGCACCAGCACCAGCACCAGCACCAGTACCAGCACCAGAACTAACAATAAAAGGACATCATCACCACCAGCACCAGCACCAGCACCAGCACCAGCACCAGCACCAGAACTAACAATAAAAGGACAACACAAGCAACAGCGCCATCACCAAAACCATACACAACCACTAAGAAGAGCAATGCCATCGTTAAAAGTAACACCCCGACACTCCAAACACCACCAACACGACGTAACAAAAGCAAAAGATCGACAAACACTCCACCAACACTGCTAGCACCACCAACACCCCTAAAGTTCAAGCTTTACTATGCCCTCTGGAACCCCTGTTCCCGGCAGAGCCATCCACGGCACACAGGTTTGATAGCAAGCGTTATTAGGGCCGGAACCCGGTTAACAGGGCTTTGGTGAACATCCAGGCGAACTCAACATCAGGATCCGTCGTCCTCCGGTTCGTCTCTGCCTCAGCGTTTGGCAAGCAAAGACGTGCCAGACGCGGAACCATACACCAATGGAGTGAGAGTGACAACGTTACTTCTGCGCCATTCCTTCGTTTGTTAGAAAAAAGAAGAATACAAAAGAGGAATGGAAGTCGTCGATTTTCAGGTCAAGAAGATAAGCATACAATTGAGGACCAAGTGTATGTTCAGCACCCCAATTGCTTGTTCTTCCCTGACTTCGCATATAAACGTTGAGCCTTGCTTCTCTCGGCATCAGGATTAAATACATACAATATTTCACTTTAACGAATAGCTGAGACCAACGAGGAGTACTTCATGCAGACCAGACAATCCTGAGGCACGATATTCGTGAGCTCTATGCACATACCACCACCACCACCGCGACCACCACCACCACGACAACAACTAAAAGTAACAATCGACAATAACACCACTAGTACAGCTATCACAACCAACAACAGCAAGGATAGGAGAGTACAAATAAGTACTATTCTAACGCCGCCCAGTAAAGACCACGGACGTTACTAATACACACACAAACACACTCTCTCTCACACACACACACACACAAGCATTACCTCTACGAACATGAGCATACTGACCACTCCTTCCCTAACATTGTAGCAAGGTTAGATGTTTGATGTGTCAAAACGAAGGTTGAAAATAGAAAATTTCACGTCAGATTAGTTGAGCAATAAAATGAAATTTTCCATTAGAAGTCAAGTTAGAAGTTAGGTTTACGTTTACAGGAAGTCACGTAATTGGACGAATTTCGTGGCGGAGAAACGAGATAAATATAATTATGGTAGTGACTTAAAAGAACCACAAATAACGCCATTATTTGCTTCTGGGGTTTTGGTTACTTTTTTTTCAGCAATATACAGCAATCTACATTCACATGAGCTGCAATTTCTTGACCCACCACAAGTAGGAATGTCGGACCTCGGAAAAAGACGTTTGGTCACTTTTTGCGTCGTATCCCAACTCATAAAAAATATTACAATTAAGTGTCAGCTACGAAAAACTATTCTTGTTTCGTCTCCAAACATTTCGCATTTTGAGATCAGTAAACAACGAGGTGTAACGCTACATATGGGTAAACAGATAAGTTGTGTTCAATGGAGTATTTACAATATATATTATCATAGTTCGTTTTCTTTTTGCAAAAAAAAAAACAGTTGCACGGTCGAAAAAATGTCGGAGACTTACCTGTAATGATGACAGTTGGGAAACGTGACGGCGTCGCTACATAACTCTCCAACAAAAAGTTTTGTAATAAGTTAATATCCAATTGTTTCGTCACATCCGGTAGAGATCGGAGAGCCTTGAATTTGGCATCGTTGGCATTTCGTGCCGTCTCCCGATGTTTAAGTGATTTTTCCCCGTAAGGGTATATAATGGCTTCAGTATTTCCCAATGTCGCATATTCCTGAAAACAAAAAAGAAGAAGAATTTTAAATATACATGGGTGATAACTGCGACAAATTTTCTTAGAAACATATAATCAATTAATCACCTTATTCAGGTATTTTATACCTTTTTTATTACTTTATTCACACAACATAAGACAATGAGACGCAAGCAGATACTGTGATGGTTTTGTCTGTTTTGTTTTACGGCATATCAACAAACTAAAAAAAGAAGTTGTCAAATATAATTCTATAGGTAAGATACTTATTTATATTCCTGGAATACATTGCTCTTATAATACATTTATCTCAAGATACATTGCTCTTAGAATACATTGCTCTCAGAATACATTGCTCTCAGAATACATTGCTCTAAAGATACATTGCTCTCAGAATACATTGCTCTAAAGATACATTGCACTCAGAATACATTGCTCTAAAGATACATTGCTCTTAGAATACATTGCTCTCAGAATACATTGCTATCAGAATACATTGCTCTAAAGATACATTGCTCTCAGAATACATTGCTCTAAAGATACATTGCTCTCAGAATACATTGCTCTCAGAATACATTGCTCTCAGAATACATTGCTCTAAAGATACATTGCTCTCAGAATACATTGCTCTAAAGATACATTGCACTCAGAATACATTGCTCTAAAGATACATTGCTCTTAGAATACATTGCTCTCAGAATACATTGCTCTCAGAATACATTGCTCTAAAGATACATTGCTCTCAGAATACATTGCTCTAAAGATACATTGCTCTCAGAATACATTGCTCTCAGAATACATTGCTCTAAAGATACATTGCTCTCAGAATACATTGCTCTAAAGATACATTGCACTCAGAATACATTGCTCTAAAGATACATTGCTCTTAGAATACATTGCTCTCAGAATACATTGCTCTCAGAATACATTGCTCTAAAGATACATTGCTCTCAGAATACATTGCTCTAAAGATACATTGCTCTCAGAATACATTGCTCTAAAGATACATTGCTCTCAGAATACATTGCTCTCAGAATGCATTGCTCTAAAGATACATTGCTCTCAGAATACATTGCTCTAAAGATACATTGCTCTCAGAATACATTGCTCTAAAGATACATTGCTCTTAGAATACATTGCTCTTAGAATACATTGCTCTCAGAATACATTGCTCTCAGAATACATTGCTCTAAAGATACATTGCTCTCAGAATACATTGCTCTAAAGATACATTGCTCTCAGAATACATTGCTCTCAGAATACATTGCTCTAAAGATACATTGCTCTCAGAATACATTGCTCTCAGAATACATTGCTCTAAAGATACATTGCTCTCAGAATACATTGCTCTCAGAATACATTGCTCTCATAATACATTGCTCTAAAGATACATTGCTCTTAGAATACATTGCTCTCAGAATACATTGCTCTCATAATACATTGCTCTGAAGATACATTGCTCTCAGAATACATTAATCTCAAGATACATTGCTCTTAGAATACTTTTGCTAGGCTAGGAGGATGAAATCATGATGAACAAACTACATACACTGAACCCCAAAGGCGGAGGTAGTAACGAACACATACTACACTTATCCTCAAAGGAGGAGGTGATTTCTGGTAGGATGGTATCATGACAACAGTACAGGTACTACAATACCCCTTTCAAAATAGAGGAGGTAATACCTGGGAGTATCTCCCCATAAAAGCGGAAGGCAATGCCTGTGAATATTACTACTGGCAACAGAAAATATACTACCCCCCCCCCCAAAAAAAAAGAAGGTAGTCCCTGGGAAGATGGTCTCATGACAAAAGAACAGATACTACATTAAGAGAATGTAAGATCTGGGAAGATTAAAAAAGGAGGAGGTAACATGGACGGCGGCACCGGGGGGGGGGGGGCTCCAGCCCCCTCACTTTTTGATTTGCCCCCCCCCCCCCCACTTCCAACCGCACTGACGCAAGTTTGATTGATTATAATTTAATATAATATATTAAAAAATATTGTATTAATGAAATATGATTTTCTATTACAATTAAATGAACTATTATACTTATTATCAGCGAATTTAAACTAAAGACAATATACTCTTCTTGACTGAGCTGCGAGACGAGCGTAATTAATAAAAAACAAAGAATTAAAAAAAAAAATTACATAAGTTTTGTTGTAAGATGAAAAAAAATACAGGTATTCGTCAAAATCAGAAAATTAGGAAATTGAAAAGAAAAATAAATACATAAATAGTACAGCTATAGATTGATTGGAAAGCAACACAAAGGTATATATGCTCTGAAGCTTGTAACACAACACCATTGAGCTTCCAATTTGAAACAATTTAACAGATTATAAAGAGTGTATATATAAATATACATTTTTTATTGAAAGAAACTCTCCCTCTCACACATACACACACCCCCCCACACACACACACAATATATATATATATATATATATATATATATATATATATATATATGAAACTAATATTATGATGTATATTTTTAAATTCTTATCCACACACAGATGTGTTTCATTCTTTTCCGAGAATCATCAGTGTGTATGATGATTTTTCTGCCGTTCACACGATTCGAAACCCCAGACTCGTCAACATTTTAACTTCTGTCTGAACGCCTGGAGCTATTCGGCAAACCCAACAACCACAGGTTAAAAAGAGAATCAAGGTTCATTTTATGCGTACATGAAAATAATCCATGGACACGTGTTTCTGGTTCACAGCCGTCATCAGCATGGCTAACTTAGACACGGATCGAACCTTCCCTGTTAATGTCAATAGTCTGGCGTCTTACGTCCGAACTATGACGATCTGCCTAGACATATGTACGGTTTTTCTCACCTAAATATTTCATGTATTTTATGTAATTGTTTTTATTGGTGATTGTAGCGTTTTTTTTTACTTTGCTAAGCTTCTATTATAATTGTTCACTTCCTAAGTGATACAGATTAATGCAGAAGATTGCATTATTAGTCGCCCGTTCTTCTCTCCTCCTCCACACCCCTTACTCGTTCCCTCCCTGCCTACTGGTCGCATAAGAGTTTCTGCCTTTCCTCATCTTCAAGCCGGCTTTCTCAACGGGCTAACTTTAAAATATTTTCGCTGCCTTTTTTCCCATTTTTAAACATTTTCTTTGACATCTCAGCCCAGGAAGTATTTTTAATGGCGAATATTTTCCACCTCACTCTATTCTGAGCCTGCCTACCTGCATCCACGAACGTACCTCTTATTGGACTTTTTACCCTTTGGATTTTCTATTTTCGCCGCACCTGAAGTTGTGGCTTCTTGGAATTTAACTTTGAATCCTCTCTCACAACCTTTCGGGCCTTTTAACGACCTACCTATCTACATCTCATTCTCTCCGCTGGACTTTTCGACACTGTAATTGTTTTTTATTGGTGATTGTAGCGTTTCTTTTTACTTTGCTAAGCTTCTATTATAATTGTTCACTTCCTAAGTGATACAGATTAATGCAGAAGATTGCATTATTAGTCGCCCTATATATATATATATATATATATATATATATATATATATATATATATATATATATATATATATATATTGTTTTTTTGTTGGTGATTTTATTCCATTAATTGCGACAATATATATGTTGTTTCGTTAGCATTTATAATGAAAGCCAACTCATCAAGCTTTAAATGGAATCACTGCCTAGAATCTTAAATTCAACCTCAACCGGAAATTGAAGATGCATAAAAGGGAGGGGGGACGAAGTTGACGCTTAACTTATAACGAGGACAGGAAAGGGGGGGGGGAGACTCCAACAGGTTATATTTTAGAAAGTTGAGTGGGGTGATATCTAGTGTCTGGGCCATCGTGACCTCAATTTCAACCGGGGCAGAGGGCCGGGTGGGTTTAATTTAATAATGAGAATAAAATTATAAAATTATAACTGTCATTTCTGTTGTAATAGGTGATTATCGTGTAGATAAAAATATTTTTGATAATTTTAATTTAGGGTATGAATTGCTACTTTTGCATTCTATTTCAATGTAATTATTTATGGATTTTACAATGAGCTCAGTACTGGTAGTGAATTTTGTTGTGATAATATTTGTTAATTGTAATTATATTATACTAAAATTAATACTAGTGGAATTACTATATAAAAGAAGTTTGATGATGTTACTATCTTTAGTATTAGTAAAAACAATTATAATAACAAATAATAATAAAGTCAATAGTACCTACGATAGTCGCAGTGACAATAGTATCAATAATAATAATAATAATAATAATAATAATAATAATAATAATAATAATAATAATAATAACAATAATAATAATAATAATAATAATAATAATAACAATAATAATAACAATAATAATAACAATTATAGTAGTAGTAATAATAATGGTAATTATTATAATCTTGTTATTTGTGAAGTCATTAGGCGAAATAAGTCTGCAAGTGATGGTAAGCTTTTATAGTTCTACTACCAATAATCAAGACTAGGTACCAGTCAATAATTAAGTGTTCAAGATAGTAATCGAAGGATTAAGTAATTGAGATTAGATCAATCTAAGTAGTATCAGAGTTAATAGCTATCATAGTTATGGGTTTAGGTGGGAGGTGATTTTGGTATAATTAGTAGTATGACTGAGAGGCTTTTGAGGCTGAGAATTGTAGGTAATACTTAGAGATTTGATTGTTTAGTGAGGTGGTTATATATCTATAGATTGATCGAGACTTGTTGGGGGTGGGGTTGGGTGGTAAATTCGGGTGGGTGGGTAATGGGTTATAATGTGTTTTGAAGTAGTGTATAATGGGGGGAGGGTTAATGTAATTATTAATTTCTAAATTTTTCGTTTTTAAATATGTGGGGGTTGGTGTGGGGTTAAGGTGGGGTATGTGGGTTGCTAAGGAGGTAGAGTCTACTATGTTTACAGTTGATAGACGTCTCTTGTTTTCTATTTAGGAGTTTATTTCTGTCTTTAAAATGGATAATTTCTAGTTTTACATTCAAACATAATCTACATGGTGAGTTCATTGATTTGCAGGTGCTAGATTTTTTTAGGATTTTCCACTTTATTATGGGAGTTTCTTTTTTTGTTTTTATTTTGTGGTAGTGTAGTAATAGTCCAGTTTGGCCAGGATGGTCAGGGTTGTTGAAGGAGAGTTTATGGTTGTAGAATCTTTCCTTGAAATTGTTACCTGCCAGACCAATATAATAGTTAGTCTGGGATGGGGTTTCGGTTGAGGAGATAGATGCCTCATAGACCACTTGGGTTGATAGGCACTTTTGGTTTAGAGGGCAGTTTGATTTGTTAGTACAGTTACATGTTCTTCTAGGATTTGAGGTTATTGGGGTGTTTAGTATTTTACTGTTGAGCTTTTTTATGATTTTTTCCAGGTTGTCACCACAACAATAGCTTAATTATATATATATATATATATATATATATATATATATATATATATATATATATATATATATATATATATATATATATATATATATATATATCTAGACAGCATCTTCTCTTGCAGGCAAGTATTGTTGAATATAAGAGACAACTTATGTCTAGATATCCTTTGGTAGATCCTTTCAATAATTCGAATCAGGATCTTAGTTTTGGAGGGGAATTGGCTGATAAATTTGCCATAGTTTAGATTTGTCTCACAAGTACTTTCAGACCCATTCGGGTCTATCTTCAGGGGAATGAGGTTAATCAGGTACAGACCATGTGTTAGTATTATAGAAGGTTTTGTCGGGAATTATGTAATAAGTACGAAACTATAGTTAGAACTATAGACATTTTAGTTAATTCTATTAATTAGGATTTTTTGGTTTTTATATATAGGGCTTCTAATATATGGAGTTTTTGTTTGTTAGTACTATATTCTAAGATTTTGGCATTTTCTATTAAGAGTTTTCCGAATTCCGATCGGGGGCAGGAATGGTCGTTAGTTAAGTGTTGGGATATGGTGCTAGTATCAGACAAATGCATCGTCAATCTTCTCGACAAAGTCGTGGTAGTCAAACCTAAGTATATGTTTTTGTTGCTTGGTTGTCGGAGACACAGTCTCCCAAAGGACATTTAAACTCATAATAGGATATCTAGACACGAGTTGTCTCTTATATTAAACAATATATATATATATATATATATATATATATATATATATATATATATATATATATATATATATATATAATAAGGTAATAACGTTCACTGTTCTGCTTTTGCTATGTTCATTAATATATATATATGTGTATATATTAAATATACTAAATAGGTAATAAATAATTAATATTTATTTATAAATATTATATATATATATATATATATATATATATATATATATATATACATATATATATATATAATTTTAAATTTCTTTTCTTTTCTTTTCTCCCTATTTCATTCTTTCCAAATATGATCTAAGGTTAAGATCGGATTTAAACTTTTCCTAATAAGATCTCTGTTTATAACAGTTGTTTATTGATATCATCGACATGCTAGTGTCGCAGATTTTGTATATGTCTGCGTAAAAAAAAATCAATACATATATATATATATATATATACATATATATATATATATATATATATATATATATATATATATATATATATATATATATATATATATATGAGGTTAGTGGGAGAGAACTACAGCAAAGTGCTCGATTATTAAAAGAAAGAAAAAATAAGAGCGTAATAATTATTAATGTTTGCATTACATAAGATCAGAACAACATCGGTACCGTCGGTTTCGAATCCTAACAAAGTTGACCTATAAAAGCCTCTTTATCGGACTCTCTGAACAGAGGATGAAGAAAGTCCGATAGAAGTTTTTATAGGTTCCCCATTTTTATGATTTGAAACCGACGGTACCGATGTTGTTCTGATCTTCTGTAATACAAACATTAATATATATATATATATATATATATATATATATATATATATATATATATATATATAGTGAATATAGCAAAAGCAAAACAGTGAACATGTAAGAACGTTATATGTACAAATTATACACAGTAAAAACGACGGGTATAATAAATGAATAAATAAATAATTTCTCTCTTATTCAGTATAAAAATAAAAACAAAATGTCGCCATACTAACGTCACGTGACACACAAAATAACATGAAACCAAAACACACACACACACAAAAAAAAACTGGATAGAAATTACAAATGAAAATGGTGGGAGACGATGTTTGCAAAATTGCTGATTGCATCTTTTTTTATTTCTTTATTATTAACTTTCCATGCTGCTCCCGAACTTATCTTACTGTAGTCGTCTGCTACCCTCATATACGCCATTTTGTATTTCATTTTTTTTTCTTTTAATCTTACACACTGTGTTCGCGTGCCCCATCTCTCTGTCTCTCTTTCTCTCTTTCTCTCCCCCTGCCCTCTCTCTCTCTCTCAAAAAATTATTTATTTATCTATATATATTTTTTTAAATTCTTAAGTCTGCGTTTCTCTACCAAAAAAACTCCGATTCTTATATTCCCGCTTCCCGTGCACTTCGGCTGGCTAACATTTTTTTTCTTTCTAGGTACGCCGTTTGTGAGAAATGCAATCCGGCAAATTCCTTCTTTTCCTTCCGTCGTCGCCATCCCAGTTAGTTACGTGTCTCCAGTATAGTTTTTGGATGCACCCACGCATCTCCACAAGAGGCACCGTCGGTCTGTCACGATTTAATCTAAAATAGCATTTTCATAGGTCTGTAACGCAGATTTATATATAAAAAAAAGCATATTTAGATGCGTCCACGCATCCCTATAAAAGGCTCCGAACGTCATACAGGCTTACGTATGAAATAGCATTTTCGTCGGTCTGTCACGTTTATATTTAAAATAGCATTTTTAGATACGCCCACGTAGTTCTACAAGAGGCTTTGCCCGTCTATCTGTCTGTCACGCTTAAGTATGAAATAGCATGTTGGTCAATCTGTCACGCTTATATTTAAAATAGGATTTTTTAGATGTGTCCATGCAGTTTATAAGAGATTCTGTCTGTCCTGTCAGAATGTGGTTTCGTCGTTCCGTCACTCTTTAGGTTAAAAAAAGCATTTCTATCACTAAACGCGTAGATTGAATGGACGCATCTTACGAATACCACCTCCCCTCACCATTCTTGTATTTTAGTAGTTTTAATCCCTTGGTCGTATCCTCTGGCAGACGTCTGGTTTGGTCTGGTTCTTATGCAAATAAGCCGACTAAAAGGTTTCGTTAAAAATAAGAACTACTTTAAAACTTTGCGACTTTCGCCAACTTCCCCTCTCTCTGTTTATCAGTTATTTTTTATAGTTGTTTTCGTATAATATTTGACTTGCTACTATTTATTATCTTCAATTTAAGCTGGAAGTTTCGGTCTTTTGTAGAATAGTCGCCACTAATAATAAAACGAGTTTTGCAAACAAAATTGAAAAAAAAAAAAAAAATCTCCGTCGGTTATGCGCAGTGCGCGCACAAGCGCTTAACCTACTTTTGTGATTCCTGTCTAGACATGCGTCAGATAAGGGCGAGGGTTAAGTGTTACACCGGCCGTTCTTACACAGGAGAAACAACACCGGTTGTCACTATAAATAGTGCGAGTCACCAGAGACACAGAGAAGACAAAGCACAGTCTTGTAACTGTCTAGCCAAGTGCTAGTCACTTTCCTACTTTGTGAATACACTTGTTAAACCAACCCTCGACTTGACTTCCTTTATTTATTATTTACTGTTGGACAACTTCACAACATTAAGTTAGCTTTTTCTGCTGGATTTGGCTATTGGATTTTGAAACTTTGAATATCTTAATATTAATATGATAATATTAATGTGAATATATTAAATATGATAATATTAATGTGAATATATTAAATATCTGCTAGATTTGGCTATTGTGGTGTTATTTTTTGGCGGGGTTATAATTTGGTTGGGTTAGTTTTTGGCGGGTTTAGTTTTGGGCGTTTTTTTTGACGGGGTTATTTTTTATGCGAGGATATTTTTTTGGGGGGGAGGGGGCTTTAATTTTTGGCAGGTTTATTTTTTTGGCGGGGTTATTTTTTGGCGGGTTTATATTTTGGGCGTTTTTTTGGCGGGATTATTTTTTGACGGGGTTATAATTTGGTTGGGTTAGTTTTTGGCGGGTTTAGTTTTGGGCGTTTTTTTGACGGGGTTATTTTTTATGCGAGGATATTTTTGGGAGGGCTTTAATTTTTGGCAGGTTTATTTTTTGGTTGGGTTATTTTTTGGCGGGTTTAGTTTTGGGCGTATTTTTGACGGGGTTATTTTTTATGCGAGGATATTTTTTTTTTGGGGGGGGGGGGGCTTTAATTTTTGGCAGGTTTATTTTTTTGGCGGGGTTATTTTTTGGCGGGTTTATATTTTGGGCGTTTTTTTGGCGGGATTATTTTTTGACGGGGTTATAATTTGGTTGGGTTATTTTTTGGCGGGTTTAGTTTTGGGCGTTTTTTTGACGGGGTTATTTTTTATGCGAGGATATTTTTTTGGGGGGAGGGGGGGCTTTAATTTTTGGCAGGTTTATTTTTTTGGCGGGGTTATTTTTTGGCGGGTTTATTTTTGGGGCGTTTTTTTGGCGGGGTTATTTTTTGACGGGGTTATAATTTGGTTGGGTTAGTTTTTGGCGGGTTTAGTTTTGGGCGTTTTTTTGCCAGGGTTATTTTTTATGCGAGGATATTTTTGGGATGGCTTTAATTTTTGGCAGGTTTATTTTTTGGTTGGGTTATTTTTTGGCGGGTTTAGTTTTCGGCGTTTTTTTTGACGGGGTTATTTTTTATGCGAGGATATTTTTTTTTGGGGGGGGGCTTTAATTTTTGGCAGGTTTATTTTTTGGTTTACTTATTTTTTGGCGGGTTTAGTTTTGGGCGTTTTTTTTGACGGGGTTATTTTTTTTGCGAGGTTATTTTTTATGCGAGAATATTTTTTTGCGAGTTTAATTTTTGGCAGATTTATTTTTTTGGCGTTTTCTTTTAAGGGGGCTGTGTTATTATTTGGTTTCGTTATTTATTGACTGGGTTATTTCTTTGCGGGGTTATTATTTTTGTGAATTTCTTTGTGGGCGGGGTGATTTTTTTTGCCGGGAAGCTTTTTATAAAAGATCCAAACATAAATATTCGAAAATGTTATTCTTTGTGTACTATTAAAGAAATCGGAGAATAACATACTCATGTCATTACCCATTGTTGAGATAATGCCATGTTCCCATCTAGGAACGTAACCGAGTTTTGAACAAACTTATATTTGGCCAATATTTTGGTTCGTTGTATTCTTGTTTATACAATACATTACGCATAACATTAATAAAAAAGTGTAAAACGGTTAATCTTTACATTTTAATTCAGTTTCACGATAGACCGGATCCTCAGAATATAACATGATCGGCCTCGGTTTTACTGTTTGTTTAAGTAATTATAATGAAGGGACCTACATCAATTTACTTTCTTCTTTCTCATCGGAGCAAAATTCCGATTTACTTCCCTCCCCAACGAGGGCAGAGTTAAACACATTTTAATGTTGAGAAAATCGAGCTTCACTGTTTTTTCTCTTTCTCTTTTTTTCTCTCTGTCTGTCTGTTTGCCTGTCCCCCTTTCTCTCTTTATATATATATATATATATATATATATATATATATATATATATATATATATATATATATATATATATATATATATAAACAATAATATTTATAAATAAATATTTATTAATTATTTAAATACCTACAGACATCGATGTTTCATGCTAACGCAATCTTCAGTGTAGGAACTAATTCTCAACGGTCGGTGGGCGCGAACCCCGATCACAAATCGCCACTGATTCGCAGTCGATGGTCTTATCCATCGGCCATATATATATATATATAAACAATGTTTATTATTCTTTCCTTAAGCCAAGGCTTTTCAAAGATTAAAATCTTATCATCAGAGGAATTACATAGAAAGATAAGTTGGCAGTGGAAGAGCCAAAATTCAATTTTGAAAAAATATTAACTGATGGAGAGTGAGAATATGCGTATGAAAAAGATATGGGGTCTATCCAGTTGGCAAATGTCCGTTGATAAGGTGTACAGTGAAAGGAGATTTAAAGATGGAAAAGAAGGGTTTTCGTGAAGGCAGCATTGAAAAAGTTCAAAGAATGAAGTAAATCTAATAGAAAGATTTCTAGTTTAATCGTAGGTGGAACTTCCGAATAAGTGCGTTCCACACACACATATATATATATATATATATATATATATATATATATATATATATATATATATATATATATATATATATATATGTATATGTATATATATATATATATATTGAGAGATTCCAAAGAAACACAGTAATAAGAGTGCAACTTGCTGCCTTGTTTATTGGTCTCTATGTCTCATAGTAAGAAACTTCAGAAGCACTATAATATATTGCTGTTTCTCTCTCTCTCTCTCTCTCGATATATATATATATATATATATATATATATATATATATATATATATATATATATATATATATATATATTCGGAAACCAATTAAAACCAATTAAAAATACTGGAAGCTATCTACATAAAAACAAAAACACAACCTAAAATTAATAACAGCACATATGGTAACACTTTAAAATGCTAAACGTAATGCGAGTTTGTACTGTGATGCAAGCAGTTGCCGTATCCACTCAACCTGCGGAAACTGTCACGTAATTAAGGGAAATAAGATCTATACGTACTTAGAAGCGGGCATATATAGAAGACTAGTCGAGAGTGTTCAACGAATGTATTCGGAACTTTTAAAACTTTTTTAATTCAAAAATTTATTAATTGGGTTTTCATATCCACTGCGAAATCATCTTTATTGACTGATGTATTAATAGACTTTAACCCTGCTTGTTTTTTTTTCTGTTTGGCGATTCTAGGTTATCATTTTAGACGTGGGTTGAGGGCCTGAAAATAAGGACACATTGTTATCGTAAACTACCTGAAATTGTGTTTATTTACACATTTTTGAAACAGTTGTAAACCAGATGGCTCGGATTTGGTATAAACTTTTATAAAATGATATAACAATAACACATTTTTGAAACTTTTATAAAATGACATATATATATATATATATAAAGAAGAAGAAAAAGAGAACAAATTAACGGTTAACTTACAGACGCAGATTTGAAACAATGAGAAAAGAAAAAAGTCGACAGTTGTGAACGCAAATTAGAAAAACTATAGTGAACAAGGAAGATTAATATTTATTTGCAGTTGACAACAACGGGGAGATGGACAACAAAGTAGGACGAGGGAGAAAAATAGGAACTAAAGGTATATATATGTATGTGTGTATGTAATATATATATATATATATATATATATATATATATATATATATATATATAAGAATATACATATTTATTTATTTATCTTTTATTTTTTGATGTGTTGATGTTTTTTATATTTATAATATAAAACTAAAAATAATACATTAATCACTTAAATAATAGTGTCATGGATTCGTCCAAACACTTTAAAATGCAACAACATTTTTGTGAGTAACGGATAAATTTTATTAGACAGACGAACAGCGCAGGTAAAAAATTTTTATTTTATTTTTTTATTTTTTTATGTCTTAAATAACTAATATAACTTAGCAAAACATTTATATGGAACAAAACGTAGATTTAGTATAAGGAACGTTTATGTTTTTGTCTTTTAAGGGAAGTGGGGTCTGATCAACTCTGCTGGGAAGCCATGAAATTAAATACTGTCTTGTTTTTAAATTCCCGAAACAGTTTTTCATGGTAAACAACTGATGATCCCTTAAAATAGTGTTAGAAACTAACTAATATAATAACTGTAAAAAATAAATTGACTTACATGAGTGATTTTCCACTGGAAGACTTGAGACTATAAGTTTTTTTTTTTTTTTTTTTTTTTTTTTTTTTTTATATATAGTTTTAATGGTTGAGAAACTTCCGAGACTATATATATATATATATATATATATATATATATATATATATATATATATATATATGGTTATTTCCAAGATATTTATGTTTTGTGGCATCCTGTTTAATCTTCAAACAAATACAACGTGACGTGACGTACGGATGACCAGAAATGAAACAAAATGTTTTTGTTATCATTTATGATTTATTCGAATTTTTTTTTTAACATTTTATATGGGATTAGAAAATGTCATGAAGTGTAATATAAAGTAACGTTATTAAGAAAATAAAACTTTCGGTTGATGATTTTTTTGTTAAAATGGATTCAATAAAATGTCTAATTACTATAGCGTATGTTTTTGAAAAATTAATTCAAACACTTACATTATTAATAAAATGTGTTTTTCTTTTAATGTAAATATTATTTGTTGATTAGTACATAAAATTAAAAAAATAATTAACCAAATCTATTATTATTATTATTATTAAACTACAATTCGAAGGAACAATTACAATAATAATAAAAAACATTCGCATAAACAAGAAATGACACAACGCGCTTTATTTTTAATTTCTGGTCATCCGTACGCACGTGACGTGATATTTGTTTCAAAATTAAACAGAGAGGCTCCAAAACATAAAAATCTTGGAAATAACCATATATATACACCCCCACACACACATACATACATATATATATATATATATATATATATATATATATATATATGTACATATACAGGGTGGGCCAAAATAAGGGTCCTATTTTTAAAAATTCATAACTTTTTTATTTATTGATTTTTTTTTTTTTTAGAATAAGTAAAGGACCCCTTCCGAAGCAAGCATGAGCCGTATTAGCCCTAAGGAACGTACCCTCATAATAGAGTGGTACTTTAAATCCAATGAGTCGATTTCGGAGACTCAACTCATCTATCGGCGTCATTACAACACTAGAAACTCTCCTTCGGCAAAAGCAATCCGAGGAATTATTGCTCGTTTTAGGGACCAACAAGGAATATCTGACATGGCGAGAAGTGGTAGGCCTCGTACTGTACGAACAGCTCAAAATTTCGAGGAATTGGAGAGAAGTTTGGAGGAGGATGCATCCACATCCACAAGGAGGAGATCAAAAGAACTTGGCATTTCTCGAAGCTCACTTCGGAGAATGCTAAGAGAAAGAGGATATTTTCCATATACAGTGCAGCTAGTTCAAGAACTTCAACCTCGAGATAATGAAAAAAGACTTGAGTACGCTATGCGACTCCAGAATTTGGCCAATGATGATCCCGATTTTCTCAAAAAACTAATAATGTCGGATGAAGCCCATTTTCATCTTGATGGGTTCATCAATAAACAAAATTGCCGAATATGGGGTACGGAGAACCCAAGGATAATTCAGCAGCACACATTACATCCACTCAAGTGCACGGTGTGGTGTGGTGTGGCGTTACTGCTGAAGAGATAATTGGCCCCTATTTCTTTGAAGACGATGCCGGAAATCAGGTAACAGTAACGGGTGACCGCTACCGAGAAATGCTGCAAAATTTCTTGCAACCGTGGGTTGCCGCCAAACCTGACAGGATGTGGTTCCAACAGGATGGAGCTACAGCACACACTGCGAGAGATACCCTTACACTTTTACAGGGTATATTTGGAAATCAGATTATCTCTCGCAGTTGCGAAATTCAATGGCCTCCACGATCACCCGACCTTACAGCTCCTGACTTCTTCTTATGGGGTTACCTCAAAGAAAAGGTTTATGCCAATAAGCCAAACAATATTGAGGAACTGAAAGCAAATATTGAAGCAGAAATAAGAGCCATAAGTCCTCAGATGTTGCAAACTGTTATGGAAAATGTTTTAAAAAGAGCCGAAGAGTGTGAAGCCGCCAACGGCGCCCATTTAGAAAACATTATTTTTGCTTAAAAAACTCAAAACAGTGTAAAAAACAATACTTTAGTTTTTGTAAGTTTTAAGAAGTGTTTTTCGGCTAAAATTTGTTTTGTTTATTTCAAAAAATCTCGGAAGGGTCAGTCTACACACACATAAAGTTTGGTGAGTTTAACTTTTATTTTGTGGAAGTTATTCAAATTTAAAGATAGGACCCTTATATGTACATATACATATATATATATACATATATATATATATATATATATATATATATATATATATATATATATACAAGAAGACTACTCCTCTCAGGACGGATAACATTAATTAAAATTACTAAGAGCAAAATCAAGACATGCGTAGGCATTCGTATATACGACTATATATATATATATATATATATATATATATATATATATATATATATATATATATATATATAACGTTATGCATTCGTATACACGAATATATATATAAAGTTATGTTGGAATATGATAAGCAGGAAACACATTCTTCTATGTTTCTTAATGGGTCACCTACTTATCATATTCCAACATCACTTAATGTCTTCTCATATGGTCCAATCGGATCATACTTCCCTCATCCCATGTGTGTGCCTTCAAAATAAAATTATTTCCATATCTTCATTATCTGAAGACGTTCGCCACGAACGAAACCGGTAAAAAATCTCTTGTTTTTGTTTCCCCCCAGCATTTCAACTTGTTTTCCGTTTGTAATTTTTTTCACACATTTT
>OY744526.1:12839127-12841627 GCA_963556195.1 Sepiola atlantica | reverse complement strand
ATTATCTATTTATTTATAAATAAATATTATTTTCAAAATAATATATATATATATATATATATATATATATATATATATATATATATATATATACTGATACTGATACTGATACTGATGCTGACCCATACTGATGATTGCAGGTTTGGCATGAAACACATTTGTATATGAGTTTATGTTGAAAATAACATATATATATATATATATATATATATATATATATATATATATATATATATATATATATATATATATATATATATATAATTCTCTATCTAGCCTGAATACATTCCCAGTTTAGCTCTCGCATGTCTCTTAAACATGACGACATCAGCATATGCACACCAATATTATCGACAACAATCCATCGATTACCGAATAGCGCACGTTTCTGTAGATTAATCGTACTAACCCCAACACCTGTCACACACTCGAGCCGATCCAACCGCAAATCTCTCGGGTCATAATTTCGTCGGAAAGTTCCAAAAGTAGACTTCACCGGACCAACAGGGAAATGGGAAATCGTGCGTTGGATCTCAATGACCAAACGCAAAGTGAAAATCTATGGCACTCCTCGGGCTATAGATTTGTTGGTTGGAGTGCGAAGGGACAGTATTAAATACTTCCGCCCCTGTTTGGATACCACTGTCCGAATTCCGCTAAAAGCCGTGAGGTTGAATGCTGTGATACACTGGCTCGTCTAATTGCTAAAGACTAACAGCTGGTTGGGTTTGATTTATTCGCTCCCCACAGCAGCAAGGTGTGGCACAAGGCCGGAAAGTGGGGTAAACCAACCCTACCCATTAGTGAGTGCTCTGGTTGGGTACAAAAATAGCTGATAACCGCTTCATCGGCATTTTCCTGTAGGGGTGTCTCAGGTAATCGACAACAAACTAACCTTCACTTATGAGAAAGTTTTACATAGTAGTAGTTGTAAGTCAGGGTCATGGGAGGGACATCGAGCGGGAGTTACGCAAACCCCGTGATGTCTGGGCGAGGCCCCTTCATCGCTCTTAGCCGGCGAGACGAACGATGGAAGACGTGTTTGCGTACCGCCCCGTAAACTGGGGACGGCAGGCGAAGGGTGGACTAATGTAGTGAGATCTCTCTATCTCTCTCTCTGTCTCATCCCCACTCTCTGTCTCACCCCCCTCTCTCTATCTCTCTCTTATCCCCTCTCACTCTATCTCTCTCATCCCCCCTCTATCTCTCTCTTATCCCTCTCTCCCTCTATATCTCTCTCATCCCCCCTCTCTCATCTTCCTCTCTCTCTATCTCTTTCTCATCCCCCTCTCTCACCCCCTCTCTCTCATCCCCCCTCTCTCTCATCCCCTCTCTCTCTATCTGTCTCTCATCCACCCCTTCTCTCTATCTCTCTCATCCCCCTCTCTCTTTCACCTGCAATTTTTCTTCTTTATGTCTTTCTGAATAAGCCTATTTTTATAAACTAACCAACAAGAGTCAGTATGGTTTTGTATCAACGGACAAAAAAACAACCTAGGCTCACAACGATGATGGTGGCGGCGGCGAGAGGACGATCAACCACTGTGCGTTTTATCAACAACTTGGATTTAGAACAGTTATGATGGCGGCCACGACGATAAAAGCTTATATAACAGATGAAGGTAATTCCTGGGAGTGTGCATCTCCTAGAAACTAACCGGACTATACTTCTATTGCGACAAAAGAAAAGTCAGCTCACTAGCAAAGCAGTCCCTAGGTTGCTAGAATGATGCCGATGGTGTATACTAAGCTGGTCTGAACACAACCGGTATACCAGACTTTATGAATTGCTGGTTAGTACTGTGATTGATTTATACTAAATCATCATCATCATCATCATCATCATCATCATCATCATCATCATCATCATCATCATCAGCAGCATCAGCATCAGCATCAGCATCAGCATCATCATTTCATAGTAATCTCAACTTTTGGATGTTTTTAGTTGGAGTTTTCTTTTTTGAACATCAAGTCAATTCCCTTGACCTTAGACATTCAAGCTGCACCTTATCACTTTCGCCGTTCTTAACAGGCAAGCCTTTTTCAGAATTGGAAAATAAATGTTCTCGTCAATTTGTGTAAGCTATTTATGGTGGCTTTTCGTTATGGTCTCAAGCGTTCCAATTACAACGGAAATCACCTTTACTTCTTTACATTTCCATAGTCTAACTAATTCCCATTTTAGATCTTGATATTTATTTATTTTTTTTGTGTTCTTTCTCATGCACTCTGGTATCAAAGAGGCAGGCTATATCAATGGTTAAATAAGTTCTCTTGGTTTTTGTTTAGAAATATTAAGTCGGGTTTGGAATGTTCAAGAACCTTATTAGTTTGTATGCGCATGCCCCAAAGAAGTTTGACATTGTCGTTCTCCTGTATCACTTCTGGTTGCCGAAAATATATATTCTCAAATTTATAATGATCAGTACATAATGTTTTAAAAATAATTAAAAAAAAACTATATATATGCATACTCTAAATGTTAAGATTTACCAAA
>OY744526.1:12804127-12834127 GCA_963556195.1 Sepiola atlantica | reverse complement strand
AAAATATAAAAAATTATATACACAAATACATAAAAATACATAACATCAAACATATCAACCCAAAAAATACTTTTTGTTGAATCCATACAGTCCATCCAGGTCATACAAATTGAGAAGCATAATCGGGAAAGACATTACTCCAAGTTACAAACAGCAGTTCATAATTTTATATATTTTCAAAGCGTAATTTTATTACCTGTAGTAGTATAACTGCGGTAATGGTCCTCTGAAGAGAAGAATTATCTTTGAAAACTCATGAGCTTAGGACTTAAGGATACTTTGCTTGAACTTTTAATTCTAATAAAATTTGATTGACACCTTATTTTATTACTTCATTTCATTCTATAATATATATATATATATATATATATATATATATATATATATATATATACATATATATATATATATATATATATATATATATATATATATATATACATGGAAATTGAAAAAAGAATAACCTAAAAATATTATTTATGTATTCATCAACGTTTCCTCCGTATTTCAAGACTTCTTCAGGATGATTGCCTGAGGAAAATAACACACAAGTACAAAATGTTTGAAACAGAGGTGGTGGCAGGCGTAGGCCTAAAAGGGCCACTTATGAAAAAATAAATTATGAGATACAAATAGACGGCGCCAGTGGGAAATTGAGTTGATAGTAAAGAGGATGGGGGGAAATGGTGGGGGTTGGAGTTATAAGATCATTAGGGAGAGGGAGTGAGCTAGCGTTATGTAAACCAAGAGAGGTCGTTCATGATAAAATCAGTTATGGGATCATCGAGATAGTTGGAGACATTACAATAAGTATATATCGTAGATTAGTTGAAAAATAACATATTGCTCAAATATAAAGAATTGTATTCAAAAACTGTATATTACAGTATCTGTTTGGTATACCGAGGTTTCATCGGTCTGGAAATGTCATTTTAGGTGTAGAAACCGTCTTATATTGTCAGACCGAATATTCAGCATTTTCAGTGATCGAATTCAAGACCGATGAAACCCCGGTACACCAAACAGTCATACACAGATTTAATTTATTATTGTATTATCTTTTAATTGATGTGAGTAGTGTAGTATCGGTTCTGTTGGCATAAGACAGTCCTCCCATGAATTACCCCCTCCTTAAGGATGTGGCGGTAATCCTCTAGGTATTAAATTCTTATTTGAAGAAGTAATGTTGTATCGTTTTGTTGTCATGAGACGTCCTCCAAATAATAAACATCTCATTTTTTAGGAGGCTGGGGGTAATCATCCCATGCATTACATCCTCCTTTGATGGAGGCTTAATGTAGTATCTGTTCTGTTGTCATGAAATCATCTTCTCATGTATTACCTTTTTCTTTTTGGGTTGGGGTGGGTGGTTAGTGTAGTATCTTTCCTGTTGTTCTTTCCCCTTTTATGGGAAAGCTCCTTCCAGGTTTGACTTCCTCTCTTTTGGAGGGGGTATTGCAGTATATGTTCTGTTCTAATGATACCATCGTACACGGCATTACCTACTCCTTTGGGGGTTAGTGTATGTAGTTCAATAATCATCACATCCTCCCCGCCCCCAAAAAATATGCGACCGTAAAGAGCATATATTTGCTAGTATATATATATATATATATATATATATATATATATATATATATATATGTGTGTATATATATGTATGTATGTATGTATATATATGTATGTAGGTATATATATATGTATATATACATACATATATATATATGTATATATATACATATATATGTATATATACATACATATATATATGTATATATACGTGCATACATATATATATGTGTATATATACATGCATATATATATATGCATATATATACATATATATATATATGTATATATATATGTATATATATATGTTTATATATATACATATATATATATGTATATATATGTATGTATATATGTATACATATATATAGATGTATATATATGTATGTATATATATGTATGTATATATATACATATATATATATGTATATATATGTATGTATATATATATATATATATATATATATATATATATATATATATATATATATATATATATATAATCACGATTACATACCGGTTCCTGTTAGATCACCGAAGTTAAGCGACGTTGAGCTTGGCCAGTACGAGATCGGTGATCATTTAAGAATAGCAGGCGCTATATGTGACAAATAGCGTCGCCAACCCGAAGTGCCTAGCGCGGCGACTATGAAAAACAAAACCTGAATGAAAATCACCAAACCTGGGAGAAGTTCCTCCTCCAGGAGTTATCAAACCCTGATGGTGATGATGATACTTTATAGTTGCATTCCAATGACCATAGGAAAAATCAATCAAAAACAATGATTTTTATTTATTATTACAATTACTTCATTTTCATATTTCGGCGAATACCTGTATTACTTCTTCGTCTCACAAACTAAACAAAAACTATTATTTCCAAATTTAATACTTTTTCTATATCTTACGCGCGTTTCACAGCAAGGCTAAGAGAAATATATAGTATTTAGCTAACATTGTAGATTATGTAATAGGAATACATATTATTCCAGAGACAACAGAAAAGAAAATAAAACGGTGAGAAATGTTTAATATATATATATATATATATATATATATATATATATATATATATATATATATATATATATATATATATATATATATATATGATATGAGTGGTACTACAGCATTGAAAGCATCGTTAAGAGATATATTTGAAAATTGAGAAACCAGTTAACAGAAGCGTGAATTTATATCAATAAATTAAATTTATTAATCATATTTTTATATATTTTATAAATCCGAATTTTCGGTTTAAAACACCTTAATTATGGAAACAGACTGTATATATGTATTTAAAAATTTTTTTTTTCATGGTGGAAGTCAACGATTCGCTCCGATGTTATTAGAGTGTTTGTATACAAGTCCGATGCAAGTAGTGGATATATATATATATATATATATATATATATATATATATATATATATATATATATATATATATATACGACCGTTGGGAATTAGCTTCCTGCACTGCAGATTGCGTTTACATGAAACATCGATGGCTGTAAGTAATAAATAATTAATATATATATATATATATATATATATATATATATATAGTACTAACAATTGCTATGGGTGACTACGCAAGCAAATTTATTTCGATTTCGTATCTCTTCAGTTGATCTGAAGCGATTTAAAAAGATTCAAAATATGTTTGACAACATGAAGTCGCAAGTCTTATCAAATTTCTAAAATGTATCTTTATTAGTTTTTCTTAGAATCCTCCAAAAGTTATGATTAGTGTTCATTTGCACGAATAACGTCCTGGTGTCAATATAAAAACTTCGTGGTGTTATGAAAACTATGAGCGATAGACATGCAATCCAAATAAGCAAAAATCATACTTTTTCACAAATATCAAATATTAAAAAAATATAAAATATCTAATATTATGCAAAACAGAGCATACATTATTGAACTAACTGTGAAATATCCCTTCATTGATGTCTAAAAAATGTCGATGAGTTTATCTATATTGGCAGTAAAGTTGCAAATAAAGATTGAACAGCGAATTAACAAAATGGGAAAATCAGCAAAGATGAAGTAAAATGTTTCTACCTAGATGAAATGTAGTTCCTTTGAAGTCATTGATGCATCAGTTCTCGTCATGGAAGTTGCACTCGGACTTTTACTAAAAGATTCGAGAAGAAACTTTACGATGTGTACTTTGAACATCTGCTGAAAGATAACTCTCCAGACATATTCCTTTGATCTCAGCTCTGGACAGAGAGTGAGAGAGAGTGAGAAAGAGAGAGAGAGAGAGAGAAAGAGAGAGAGAGAAAGAGAGAGAGAGAGAGAGAGAGAGAGAGAGCGAGAGAGATGGAGAGAGAGGGAGAAAGAGAGAGATGGAGAGGGAGTATGAGAGTGAGAGAGAGAGAGAGAGAGAGAGGGAAAGGAAGAGATAGAGATAGAGAGGGAGAGAGATGGAGGGAGGGAGGAAAAGAGAGATGGAGAAAAAAAGAGATGGAGAGGGAGTATAAGAGTGAGAGAGAAAGAGAGGGAGAGGGAGAGGAAGAAAGATAGAGATAGAGAAAGAGATGGAAGAAGGGAGAGAGTGTCAGAGGGAGAGGAAGAGAGACAGAGGGAGAGGGAGGGAGGTAGAAAAAGAGGAAGAGGGAGAGGGAAGGGGAGAGAGAAACAGAGAGAGAAAGAGAAAGATAGAAAGATAGAAAGAGAGAAAGAGAGAGAGAAAGCGAGAGAGAGAAAGAGAAAGAGAGAGAGAAAGAGAGAGAGAGAAAAATAGAAAGAGAGAAAGAGAGAGAGAGAGAAAGCGAGAGAGAGAAAGAGAAAGAGAAAGAGAGAGAGAGAGAGAGAAAGAGAGAGAGAAAGCGAGAGAGAGAAAGAGAAAGAGACAGAGAGAGAACGAGAAAGAGAGAGAGAGAGAGAGAGATAGAGAGAGAGAGAGAGAGCGATCTTCTTTTGAGGATGCCAAAACCGGAATGTGGTTAAGTGATGAGACCGCACATAATTTACACCAAGCAACTAATAGAGGACTCACAATGACCCCATGAAGACCTACCTGATAAATGATAGAGCGAGATGGTGTGAGAGAGTAAAAAAACAAACTGTGACACAACCACGACTAGATGATGATGATGATGATGATGATGATGATGATGATGATGATGATGATACTTATTAGTTTCTCCCCAAAATTATTCCAGTAGTAGTGACTGCGGCGGGAGACAACTCATGTTTTACTTGTTTTTATTGTTTTCTATTTCATGTAACTAACCAAAGTATGAAGCTGGCTAACCAGTAACAAAAAATAAAAAAAAATGGCGGAATCAGGAAAAACATTTTCTTTTCGAAATCTATTCTTCCTGAGGATTTCACTATCTTTTAAAATTTCCTGCTTTTGTTTCTCATTCATTCTTTACAAATTCTCTTCGTTTCAACGTTTGTCCAAGAATTACTTCACAAAACTCCTGTTTTTGTTGTTTTTCTTTTAAATCCTTTTATCCGTTTTCATTTCTTTTCGCTTCTTTCGAAACAAAATTTTCTCATCTCTGCCCCCTCGTTTGTTAATTTAAAATGACGTTGCTTGTTTTTGTTTGCCTTTCAATTCAATCCTTCATTATTTTATTTTATTTCTCTTATTTATTTATTTTTCTTATTTATTTCTCTTATTTTTAAAAATTTATTTATATCACTTATGTATTTCTTTTATTTATTTATTTCTCTTATTTATTTTTTTTTCTTATTTATTTCTCTTATTTTTATTTATTTATTTATATCACTTATTGTTGTGGGGTACAAATCACCCCTATTGAAGAACTAATGGAAGCAACCATCTATAATAAATACCATGGTTTTATTTACTCCTCCCCAGGAGTTAGGCACAAGGCCAGTTTTATCTTACTCCCACAAGTAAGATGTGACCCAAGATCGGGTCGAGAAAGTGGGGTTTGAAAAGCCAGCGCTCGAGAGGTGAGCTCTCTGGCCATTTAAAAATTGCCTGGGCAGCCCCGTCGGCATTCCCCGGTAGGGGCGCCTCAGACAGTAAGCAATAAACTTACTCCTCCCCAAAGAGGGGAGGCAAAGCCTGGGAGGGTGGACCTCCTAGAACTGCACAGGACGGCCAATACCATGGTTGCAAAGACTCAAACAGAGGACATTCCTATTATGTGAGAGTCCTCGTACCACGTGTGGTATCTGTTCCGATGGATACTACACCCTATAGATCGGTGTTGTCTTGGCCTTCGGGGCATGATTCCGCCGGTCTATGGGTCTGTCCTGTGCAGTTCTAGGAGGTCCACCCTCCCAGGCTTTGTCTCTCCTCTTTGGGGAGGAGTATGTTTATAGGTTACTGCCTGAGGCGCCCCTACCGGGGAATGCCGACGAGGCTGTCCAGGCAATTTTTAATGGCTAAAGCGCTCACATTCTCGGGCGCTGGCTTTTCAAATCCCACTTTCCGACCTTGTGTCACATACTCCTATAGTGGGTAGGTGTTAAATAAAGGACATTCCTATCATGTGAGAGTCCTCGTACCACGTGTGGTATCTGTTCCGATGGATACTACACCCTATAGACCGGGGTTGTCTTGGCCTTCGGGGCATGATTCCGCCGGTCTATGGGTCTGTCCTGTGCAGTTCTAGGAGGTCCACCCTCCCAGGCTTTGCCTCTCCTCTTTGGGGAGGAGTAAGTTTATAGCTTACTGCCTGAGGCGCCCCTACCGGGGAATGCCGACGGGGCTGCCCAGGCAATTTTTAATGGCTAAAGCGCTCACCTTCTCGGGCGCTGGCTTTTCAAATCCCACTTTCCGACCTTGTGTCACATACTCCTATAGTGGGTAGGTGTTAAATAAAGGACATTCCTATTCATGTTTTACCGCATGGTAGGAATCCGGTCATCTCCTACCACATTTAGTGGCGTTACTGTATTGCTATGAATAAATACATTGTATATTTTAACCTGTCACAATTTGGGGTTGTTATCTTTGTGACCCCTAGCACGGGTCTACAACACTTATTTATTTATTTATTTATTTATTTATTTATTTCTCTTATTTATTTATTTATTTATTTCTCTTATTTATTTATTTCTCTTATTTTTTTTTTAAATTTATTTATTTCTCTTATTTTTTAAATTCATTTCTCTTATTTTTTTTTATTGATATCTCTTATTTATTTCTTTTATTTCTTTCTTTATTTCATTTATTTATTTCTCTTATTTATTTTTTTATTATTTATTTCTCTTATTTTTATTTATTTATTTATATCACTTATTTATTTATTTATTTCTCTTGTTTATTTATTTCTCTTATTTTTTTTTTTAAATTTATTTCTCTTATTTTTTAAATTCATTTCTCTTATTTTTTTATTGATATCTCTTATTTATTACTTTTGTTTCTTTATTTATTTCATTTATTTATTTCTCTTATTTATTTATTTTTTATTTATTTCTCTTATTTTTATTTATTTATTTATATCACTTATTTATTTATTTATTTCTCTTGTTTATTTATTTCTCTTATTTATTTATTTTTTTATTTATTTCTCTTATTTTTTAAATTCATTACTCTTATTTTTTTTATTGATATCTCTTATTTATTACTTTTGTTTCTTTATTTATTTCATTTATTTATTTCTATTCCGCTTATGTCGTTTGTTGATTTAATGATTTCAGTTTCTCGTACTTTTGCGCAAGTCGTCTCACATTTTGCCTTTAATTCTCTTCTCTAATTTGTTACTTCCTCATTTTTTTCTAGTTAATTTTTCAATGTTTCTTTTATTTATTCAAAAAGACATAAATAAACCTAGAAAACGGACATTTAGGAGATTCAATGACGAAAACTGATCACACACCCATTAAGCATCGTTAACCATTCAACGCCCCTTTCGCTCTCTCTTTCTCTCTCTCTCTCTCTCTCTCTCTCTCTCTCTCTATATATATATATATATATATATATATATATATATATATATATATATATATATATTTGAAAATTTATTTGAGAAACCAGTAAACAGACGCGTGAATTCATATCAATAAATGAAAATTTATTTAATCATTTTTTTTCTTCTTTTCTTATAATCCCGAAAATTTGGGATTATAAGAAAAGAAAAAAAAAATGATTAAATAAATTTTCATTTATTGGTATGAATTCACGCGTCTGTTTACTGGTTTCTCAAAGAAATTTTCAAATATATCTACTAACGACGCTTCTAAAACTGTAGTAACACTCATATTATTCACCTCGGCCAACCAGGGCCTTCACTACAATATCGGACATATATAAAAAAAAAAACTCCCCAAAAAGATCGGAGGAGATCGTAAATCTTCGGCCACGCCGTCAGATTTTTACCAGGAAAAAAAAAAGAAGAAATACAATGTCTGTTTACCATGATTATGGTTTGATAAAACCGAAAATTTGGGATTATAAGAAAAGAAAAAAAAAATGATTAAATAAATTTTCATTTATTGATATGAATTCACGCGTCTGTTTACTGGTTTCTCAAAGAAATTTTCAAATATATCTACTAACGACGCTTCTAAAACTGTAGTAACACTCATATTATATATATATATATATATATATATATATATATATATATATATATATATATAATAGATAAATGTAGTTTGCTTGAAGCATTGCTTAGTGTGCGCATAAAGATAATTTATAGAAGACAATAGAATCCAGGGGTTTAACGGATAAACACAAACCGAAGGGAATAAACACATACAACGGTGGAACACTTTTTAAAGTTTCTACATTTTGCGAAATACTTTTTTTATATTACAATGTTAGTTGCAGTCAGTGCGGTAAGTTCAATTGGAGGGGGGTTCGTATAACATAATATTTCGGGAATAATTCCCTTCCTCAGATGTATGTTCAACCTTAATTAAAACGTGCATAGGAAAAACCGTTGCCGATCTATCTGCTGTATTCGCTTATATACCTAGTACTCCCGATCGAAACCAGAACCCACAAAGATATGAGGAAGGATCAAAACACAAATATGCAGACATATATTGTCCGTCGCATTAACGAAATATTTTAAAAGAAAAACTGTTGCTGATATATATATATACATAAATAAATATATATATATATAAATAAAAGTATATATATATATATATATATATATATATATATATATAGAGAGAGAGAGAGAGAGATAGATATATGAATATATACATATATATATATATATATATATTTAAATACACATATAGTAATATAGTAAAATTTTAAAATGATAAACGTAGTGTTCCAAAATAGGTGTGTAATATTAGAAAAATAATTGGGTATTGTATGGTTATTAATTGGGTATTGTATGGTTATTAATTGGGTATTGTATGGTTATTAATTGGGTATTGTATGGTTATTAATTGGGTATTGTATGGTTATTAATTGGGTATTGTATGGTTATTAATTAACTGTTAGTTTTGTTAATATACTTTTATTTTTATTTGTTTCTGTGTTGTTGCTTTACTTTCGTATTTTTGTTTTGTTTTTTACTATAAAGTAATTAATCAATTCTTTTATCATTACATTTTATTAAATTTTATTGGTTATCATATATTCGAGAAATATTATTAAATTAGTTTATCGTATTAATGTAATTTGTTACTTATTATACGATTTTATATATTTTGTTTAGGCTAAATTGAATCTAGGTAAATTCGGGTTATAACCGCAAGACGGTACCGGTGTAAGGGAAATAACTGTAGCTGTTACTAAATTAAATTAAATTATATATATATATATATATATATATATATATATATATATATATATATATATATATAATTTAATATATATATATATATATATATATATATATATATATTTCACCCCAAACAAAGCAGAACGCCACTGTAGACGTAAGGGGCTACTGAGAATTAGGGTGTAGGTTTTGGGTGTCATCCTAAGTTTAGAGCTGTGCAACGAGATTATATTAGTTTTAAACCTCTGCATGTCGGTACAGTCGGGGAAACAGGGAACAGGGGGGGGGTTCTAGTGGCCGGCAGCATTAGGAAAGGAACTATTGAAGTAGAAGGCTCTCCGGCATCTGGGAACCTCCACAGTGAATGGATGGGACCTAGCTGATTGTCGGGTTGGTCTGGTGTATTTGCGTTGAGGGGACACTAGAGCAGCTAGTTCATCAGAGCACAATCCATTGAAGTACTTGTAAAACTAGCACAAGAATGCAACATTGCGGCGATGGGGCAGGGGTTGGAGCTTGGTAGATAGTGTTAGACCTATTAAGTTGGGGACTCTTTTCTGGACCTTGTCTAGGAGGAAGAGACTAATGAATGATGCACCGGCCCAGATGTGGCAACAATGCTCCAATGTCTTCAATCTATTATTTCCAATTCATGTTACCTGTGAATGTCAGACCGAGTAGTTTGAAAGTTGAACTCTTAGGTAGGGTATTATTTGCCATGGCAATCGGTGGTTGAAGAGGTTTCTTGTAGTTATTGAAGGAAAAGAGCTTTGTCTTTGCGGAATTAAAAGTTACCAACTATTTCTTCTCCGAATCCACTACAGTCTGGAGGTCACTTTCTAAAGATTCAGCCATTGCCTCGGATATGTACGCGTCCGTTTTGCCCGCATGACGAAAGTAGAGCAAATATACCTATCTCAGACTTGACGTCATCGGGGAGGTCGTTTATGAAAATCAGGAACAATAAAGGTCCAAGGATGATCCCTGGGGTAAACCTGCATTCATGCTATGTTGCTTAGATGAATGGCCATCGAGGACAACCTGGATCTTTCTTTTTGTTAGGAAGGATGTAACTATATTAAATATCCGTCCATTAATACCATATAAGTGCCATACCTTGTCAAAGGCATTGTATATAGCAAGCGCTACTGCCCTAGCTTCATGTGCTTTGTCCAGTGTATAGTATATGCGTTCAGAGATAACCGTTAAGATATCTGCAGTAGATCGTGCTTGTCTAAATCCATACTGGCGGTCAGAAAAAAAGTTTAGCATTAACGAGATGCTGGACTATCGCTAGATTGATTAAAGATTCAAAGATTTTAGCAAAGATCGGGAGTAGACTGATTGAGCGGTAGTTCTAAGGATCAGTTCTCTCCCCAGCATTCTTGAAGACTGGTACCACAGAGGTAATTTTCCAGCTATCAGGGAAGCAAGATTCAACAAGGCATTTGTTGTAGAGTTTGGAGAGGACACGGACTTTACATACACCAATTTGACCGAAACACTAAATGGACTATTCGGAAAATTGAAAAAATAAAAATAAGTTCTATCAAGCAAAAACACTCCGTGTTATTTAATAATGTTTGCGTAAATAAAAATATTCTGCCTTAATACACACACAATATATATATATATATATATATATATATATATATATATATATATATATATATATATATATATATATATATATATATATATACTAGAAGGATATCCATCCCACGACGGGTAAAGTGAATTCCCCCAACAGAACTGTTTGCACTAATTTCATGCCCCCTTACAAAGATTAAATTCCAAATACTATTCTACTAAACCTTACATCTAGAATCCTTATTACAATTTTTATCAAATTACATTACATGATTTTGATTCTAAATAATGTTTAAAATTGAAGGCTTAAGCTTAAGGGGTCTTACATAGAAATTAAAATTCAAGGAATTTTGCTTGATTGGTTTCTAAATGATTATGGATAAAATTTAATGCAAATCTGAAATATTTGAATTTACAAATAAGATGTGCGTATATTATATCCTCAAACAACCCTTTAAGACACCCCAAAGAAATTGAAATTTGGGGAATATTTATTAATTGATGTCAAATTCCGATTGCTAAAATTTCATAAAAATCGGAGGTATCTGAATTTTCCCGAAGGGCTCCCCTTTGCTACTTTTGCATAGACTGTATTTAGGCAGAATATTTTCATTTAGGTAAACATTATTAAATAACACGGAGTGTTTTTGCTTGATAAGACAATTTTCCGAATCGTCCATTTAGTGTTTCTGTCAAATTGGTGTATGTCAGTTCCGTGGGTTTCTTGTTCCATTTTCTTTCCTTTTTCGCGAGTACTTTCTGTTGTATTACCCGTTCTTTCAGGGTACCCGGTAAGGTCCAACAAGAATGACAAAGAACAGAACGTATATGAAAAAACTTTGGTTTTCTTTATTTGCCATTACCGGATGCTTTACGCCGGCTACGCACACATATTAAACAATCTTTTGACATACTTTTGTCTCATGAAAGTCTTTTTCTTGCTGAGGTCACAGACTTGGTTTCCGCTAGAAATTTGTTCGTATATACATCCGATGTGAAAGCAATTTGCTCTGCATTGTCTATCCGAGCGTGAACTGAAGCAATTGTTCTACAAGCACTTTGGTGAAGTACAAGTCAGGGGATTCCTTCATTCCGCATTTTTAGTCAGCGGACACAAAACTAGCATTCTTTCGGTACATCGATACTCCGATCACCAAGCGTTTCGGCTCTTCGCGTTTTTGAAACCGTCGTTGTTCAAGTTTCTTTTGCACTGCCGAACCTTTTTCTTTTTAACAGTTATCAAGTCGCCTTTATTTCTTTCTCGACGTCCCACCCACAATGGACTCGTCCACGATTCATTTTTGCCACTCTTCATTATCTTACACTTTCGATTTGATTCGTTTCATCATTTTCGGGCGGTGTTAGTCTTAGTGACTTTAGAAATATGTCTTTACTATTGAGTTTTTATTATTATTACAACGGCTAGTAATTTACAACTCAAAAAAGATCATCTACAATATTGAGATGTACATGAGAGCGTGATTACTAAGAATTGGATTACGTTCCAAGCGCGTTCAAGATTCAAACGTAGAATTGCTTAATGGCTAATAATGTAACGTTGATTACTATGCTAGACACTTTAAAATGCTGTGACTAGTTTCGTAATTTACATTATTCATTGTAGGATGTTAAGTCTTTATTTATCACAGAATTAAATTAACAATAACCAATACTACTTTTAATATCACAGAATAATCGCGTTCATAATTCAAACGTAGAATTGCTTAATGGCTAATAATGTAACGTTAATTACTATGCTAGACACTTTAAAATGTTGTGACTAGTTTCGTAATTCACATTATTCGTTGTAGGATGTTTAGTCTTTATTTATCACAGAATTAAATTAACAATAACCAATACTACTTTTGATATCACAGAATAATGTGCTATAATATCACCACTAATAATTTGTTCATATGTTGCGTGTCACAGTAAGGAGAAAGAGAAAGAAGAACAATTAAAAAGGACGGGCGAAAGAGAATCAAAGGTGTACAGAATACAATGCAGTAGAAAGGAAAACAGATTAATCTTGTTACATTCTGCCGCCATCTTGTGTGCAAAAATTAATAATAAATATATTTGCTGTTTACAAATCAACGATAATGATACTTGGACATTTGTTTTAGACTGAGTTGAAAAAAATAGTTACGCCATTTCATTGCAATCAATAGCGGATGAATACAATTTATAATTACATTTAAAAGAGAAATAAATGCGACCCGTTAGGGCGCCCGTTGGGTCCAGATTAAATTGTTTCAACCCGGAAAAAGTGAGTTTGTAAAAACAGTTTAATACAAATAAAAAGAAATTGATTAGGAGAGAGATGTAAAATGCACTAAGCGTCATGTTTGCAGTGCGTTGTTTGTTTGCAGTGCATGCAAATAAATGACTTGCTGTAAGTGAAAAATATTTAACAAAGAGAAGCGAAAAAACACAGGAAATTCGAAATATGTCTGGTCTAGAGTTTTGACCACCCAGAATTCGATTTGTCTACTTGAGAAAGCAATGGTTCTACAGATACGATGTTCCCTCATGTGGTTATGCCCCACTTGATGTTTTCAAACCAATTACGCCTATCAGCTGTGTTTCAAATTTCATAATGATAGATCAATATGTTTAGGAGTAAATCCTGTACATACACATATATAAACATATACCCATACCTAACTTTATATAGATACAGATTTTCGAATACAAGCATTGAACTAATTTTTACATCCATCTCATTTGTACATACACATATATAAACATATACCCATACATAACTTTATATAGATACAGATTTTCGAATACAAGCATTGAACTAATTTTTAGATCCATCTCATTTGTACATACACATGTATAAACATATACCCATACATAACTTTATATCGATAAGGATTTTAGAATACAAGTATTAAACTAATTGTTACATCTATCTCATTTGTACATACACATATATAAACATATACACATACCTAACTTTATATCGATAAGGATTTTCGAATACAAGCATTGAACTAATTGTTACATCCATCTCATTTTCTACCGAGACTAATATTTGTTTACGTGCACGTTGAGAGAATCTAAAGCAGGTCGTTAAAGATAAAATCCGAATCCCAACATCGCCATTATTTAACGATAATGATCAGTGCGGCCATGTAAGACGCCGTGTTTTTCTAAAAGAAAATGGCTGCACAATATCTTCCGGATCTTTTATGCAAATTTGACGAATCTGATAGATCAATCTTTACTCAGATGTTATAGGCAATAAAATTGTGGCAGAAGAGTGCATAGTTGACCTAATGGATACTGTCTATGACTATGGAATCAAATCGTTAACAGTATTGTTTGCTACTATATATGACGAACGGACAGATAAGGAGGTAATGCCTAGAAGGATGGTCCTCTGGTAACAAAAGTAATACTACATTGCTTCTAAAGGATGAGGCAATGCTTGGAAAGATGGTGAATAGTGGACAATGAAACAGATACTACACTAAAAAAGAAGGAGTAATGCCTGGGAGAATAGTATCATAACAGCATGACAGATACTACACTACCCCTTCTCAAAATAAACGGAGGGCGTAATGCCTGGTATGATCATAGAACAAATACTATACTACCCATTCAAAAAGAAGAAATAATGCCTGGAAGCTAGTATTATGACAACAGAACAGAACACCATACCCCCCCCCCCAAAAAAAAAAGAAGGAAGTAATGCTTGGGAGGATGGTTTAATGATAAGAACAAGAAACTACCATACGCATTAAAAAAGTATATCCCCTTCTACCAATGAAAAAAAGGCGAGGTAATGATTTGGAGGATGGTATAATAACTACGGAATATATACCTCTCCTCCTCGCGAACAAAATAAAATAAATAAAAGGGGGAGGTAATCCCCGGAAGGGTAGTCTTATGACCATAGCACAGAAACTACACGACTTCCCCTAAAAGGAGATAATGCCTGGAACGTAGTATTATGAGAACAGAACAGACACTACACTACACCCACCCACCCCCAAAAAGGAGATATTGTTTGGGAGGATGGTATTATTATAATAAAACAAATATTGCCCCCCCCCCAAAAAAAAGGAGGACGTTATGACTACGAGGATCGTACCATGACCATAGAACAGATATTGCACCCTCCGCCCCCCCCAAAAAAAAATAAAAGAGGAAGTTATGCCTGGGACGATGGTATCATAACGAACTAATATATACTATACTGACCCGCAAAGGAGTAGGTAATGCCTGGGAAAAACGTATCATTACAACATAACGAATACTACACTACTCCTCTCCCCTGAATTAAGCGTTGAAAGATAATACATTAGTCTGAAATAGTATAGCAAACTGATTTGACCCTTAAAAGATAGTAATAGTATAGTTTTAGTTTTAGACAGACAGATACCAAATCTCCATTAGTAATCGATGTATTTCGCTTGGGAATTAAATGGTATAAAACGAGTGATATGTCATAAAACTTCAAATAACCAAACCGATCTTTTTTATGTTCTCAGTTTAGAGAGCAAGAATGGTCTAATGGATACGGACATGGACTATGGAATCGGTTGAGTCGCGTTCAAATTCTAGCATTCATTTACACAGTTGGGAAAAGTATGGATCTTTTCAACCAGCTACAAGATGACCCCCCTCCAAAATAAACGCCACACATGTAATCGTTAATAGAATTCTTTTCTGCAATCCGACCATATTTTATTTAATGGAAATCGCTCCAGACAAGGCATGAAGCCACTAGATGTAAGGAGCTAAAAAATACTACTCCAAGGTAAAGAAAATAGTGTTAGATGGATAGATTTAGACTCAGCAAACAGCAATTGTCCCCCATTTGTCAGAAACATCGCTCATGGAATGTGAGGACTAAAGGACAAAATAAGGGAAGGGAGAGTTACGAGAACTCACCACAGTTTGTATACCATATATGAGGGGCTTGTCGGAAAAAATCCAAAGAATATGTAATCCATATGACATCAGGATAGTATTCAGGAGTGACTCAACTCTCCGAAAGCATCTTTTGGGAGTCAACCCCCTTACGAAAAAAGTAATGACTAAGAAACTGTGTGTATGCGATTCCATGTAAGTGTGGAAAAGTATACAAAAGTGAGACATGTCGTCCACTAAAGGTAAGACTAGAAGAACACCGGAAAGCCGTAATACGTGGAGAAATCGAAAAGGAAAAGGGAAACCATCTACCCTTATGGGATGAAGTTAAAATTATAGATAGAGAAGAACGATGGAGAGTAAGACGACTCAAAGAAGCAGCGCATTTGTTAGGCGACAATGACTTACTTAGCAGACCTTGGCCTTTTGTAGTATCTGTTCCGATGGATACTGCACGCCTGTCCTGTGCAGTTCTAGGAGGTCCACCCTCCCAGGCTTTGCCTCCTCTCGTTGGGGAGGAGTAAGTTTATTGCTTACTGTCTGAGGCGCCCCTACCGGGGAATGCCGACGGGGCTGCCCAGGCAATTTTTAAATGGCCAGAGTGCTCACCTCTCGAGCGCTGGCTTTCAAACCCCACTTTCTCGACCCGATCTTGGGTCACATCTTACTTGTGGGAGTAAGATAAAACTGGCCTTGTGCCTAACTCCTGAGGAGGAGTAAATAAAACCTTGGCCTTTTGGCTAAGATCAAAGTGTAGTATCTGTTCCGATGGATACTGCACCTCATAGACTTGTATTGTCTTTGCCTTCGGGGCTTGATTTACGCCGGTCTATGGGTCTGTCCTGTGCAGTTCTAGGAGGTCCACCCTCCCAGGCTTCGCCTCTCCTCTTTGGGGAGGAGTAAGTTTATTGCTTACTGCCTGAGGCGCCCCTACCGAGGAATGCCGACGGGGCTGCCAGGCAATTTTTAAAACCTACTTTCTCGACCCGACCTTAGGGCACATCTTACTTGTGGGAGTAAGATAAAAACTGGCCTTGTGCCTAACTCCTGGAGAGGAGTAAATCAATACTAAGCAGACCTAGTATAGAATTCAATACAATATGGGAACCTATAATTATAAATAATAGATAAGTAGTGATATATAGTGATAAGTAGTTAGATAAAAAAAACAAAACAAGAATAGGTTTAAGACTCCCAAGAATCCGTGGCGCAGTGTATATAGTACTAAGAATAATTCAGTTCTAAATGACAGTCATCTGACGGTTGAAGGTTCAATCCTCAGTGCAGGCGATACGAAGAATTGCGAATTACTGAAGACTTCTTCCCAGTCATGGCCGATGGAACGATAAAGGGTTCCGTTCGAAATTTTCGAGTTCGACAGAAGGTTTCCTGAAGATTATATCGGCCGAAACGTTGTGATAAAAACACCCAAATTCTACAAATTATATATATATCTTCCAACGACGCTTTCAAAACTGTAGTTACACTTATATTATTCATCTCAAACCTCACAGGGCATTCACTACAAGCACCAATAACATCGGAGGAGATCGTCAATCTTCGGCCACGCCGTCAGATTTTCACCATGAAAAACAAAAAATAAATAAAATGTCTGTTTACCATGAGTATGGTTTGTTAAACCGAAAATTCGGACTTATAAAATAAAATTAAAAAAAAGGATTAAATAAATCTTCATTTATTGATATAAATTCACGCATCTGTTAACTGGTTTCTCAAAAATTATATATTATAATATAAGTGTTACTACAGTTTTGAAAGCGTCGTTAGAAGAAATATTTGAATATATATATATATATTATATATATATATATATATATATATATATATATATATATATATATATATATATATAGAACAGTTATTTATTATATTCCAATAACCATGGTTTGTTTTATTACTTTTATTTTTGTTTTTATTTTTTTTACATTTTCTAAAAATTCCAAATTTCTGTGAGATATATTTAACGGTCCGTTTCATTTGGTTTGTGCCAAACAACATTTGTATGTCAATATCGTCTCTGCAACACTACAAAATCATCAGAAAAAGTTCACAAATAATAAGAGTTCTTAGATTAGAGTGTCTTGAAAAACACCCACATCATACATCAGTTTCATTTTAAGGTGAAAATAAACAAAAGAACAAACAAAAATTTTAGAGCAAACACTCACATGTGTACGATCAAACTAATCAGCCATTATATATATATATATATATATATATATATATATATATATATATATATATATGTGTGTGTGTGTATGTGTGTGCGTGCGTTTAGTCACAGAAACAAATATGACTTAAATTAACTTCTCTGTTGAGTTCGTATACACTTTGCCAAATGCTGACCTGTTTGTCAAAACGTGAGAGCCATCTGTCATAGCTGTGTATTGTCATATGATGAGTAAAAAGTGAAGGTTTTACTCCTGTGTGTTTTTAAGCGTCTACATTTCCTGCATTTCTGGTTTTCGTCAAGTTCCAAAGACTTCTTCACATAAGAAGAGACGCTTAGATCTTCGAAGACATACAGATTCCCATGTCTACAATTTCGGCAATCTGACACGAATTTTAGATGACATGTTTTTGTGTGTTGCATTGAAAACAAGTTATGGAAGACTTGCCATTACACGTTAAACAGGCCAGTTGTCGTTTGTACATTTTCGAACACTAGCTTAAAGAATTCTCTCTCTCTCTCTCTCTCTCTCTCTCTCTCTCAAATAAAGGAGTAAGCTATGTATAGACCGCGGGTAACAGTTTCTGGGTTGTTTGATCCAATTATGGCTTTAATAAGGTGATCGCATTTCGAATCACACTTGTGGCACACAAGTAATGAAGTCAAATTAACTAATAGGCATAATTAGTTTACAACCTCTTCAATTAAGCGCATCAAAATATCGGCAAATATAGTTTTCCGAACGAATTAAAGGTTACGCTTAGTAGCCAGCAAGATGAGACAGCTCAGTTAAATAATGAGTTGACACTTCCCGCCACTGCTGTCAGTGCATTGAAAGATTAAACAAAAGTCACGCCTCGCCTGCTTACTGGGAGTCGGGGATAGTTTATTCTTTAGTGACAAATCCTCTCTGCGTAGAGAATTCAGTTTGCTAGCGAACGGAACGCAAATAGTATCTTAATATAATGCAATGTTATTATAATGAAGCTACCGCGATAGCTAACGCTATAATAAAGTGTATACTTTTAAAGACATTTATGGGTCGAATCTTTTTCTAGCAACACTGAAGAGCCGTGATACGTTTAAACAGCAGTCTGTGGATCAAGCAGTAAGGTTTAACTTACGTGGCCCGTTGCCGATTGTCTAAGAGTTAGAAAACCGTCGAGTTTCAACCTTGCTTGAAGCAAATATTTTAAGCTGATATCGAAACACATCTATTTTGACAACAGGCAGACTTCTTACTCATTACCCCATGAGTACAAGCTGCGAAGTAAGTGAAATGTAGATGCTAATATTAGATATATTACAGTTTTTTTTATTATTATTAAGGAGTGAGGCTTTTCGAAGATCCTGTCTTCTTTATCTAACAAATACGAAATGCGAAAATACAGTAGAGTTGTCACTGTTATTTTGAAACGCGTACGAATGTTCAGTTTCATTCTTTTAAAAAAGAAAAAAAATCTATATATTTATTTCCGACATGTTATGTTTTCAGTCGAGTTGGTAGCGTCCACATCGTCACTTGGTCAAAATATTGGTCAGTGTTTTACTTAGAACTTAGTAGAGACTCCCTATTTGGCCCAATGAAGGGCATTTTATATTACATTGATCATAAAAAGGGCATTTTATATTACATTGATCATAAAAAGGGCATTTTATATTACATTGATCATGAAAAGTTGTCAAAGTGGAAATTCAGAATTTCAACTTCCAATTTTTCCAAATTTCACATATGCGTCTGATGCTCTTTGATAACAATAACCACTGTGTCAAATTTAAAACTGATCAGATAAATTTTTTTTGAGTTATCAAAGTTTCACGGGCATACGTCATAATACGCAGGAATACGTCATACAATATGGAGAAGTAAGGCCCAAATAAGCCTTCGGCCCATCCTTACTTCGTAAGGCAGAGTTATTTTCTTGTTAATAATATATTAACCTTGATTCTTAAAAACGTCCTAAAACTACCGGAGTTATTTAATAAAAAAAAAAACATGAGCCACAGATGTGTTAGATTAGTTTTAAAAAGTGTATTTTCGACTTGCTATATATGAAGTATCAGTAAATTGTTCTCAAGTTATTTGATCAGTGCTTGAACTAACATCTATTTAAACATATCTTCAGCAATAGCCTTACCAATTAGACTATACACGTAGTTGTGTGTTGCTTTCTCGTCACACATATTATTTTATTATATATATATATATATATATATATATATATATATATATATATATTGATAAATTAATTCATGAATTAATTTATTGTATACAGATTCTTATAATTAATTTGCAAATTAATTTTTGCGTGCAATATATACATATATATATTTATATAATACATTATTTTATAATATAGATATACATACATACATACATAATACAATATTTTATTATATATACATACACATATGATATATTAATTTTTATATGTATGTATATATGTATGTATATATATATATATATATATATATAGTGTGATTTTCCACTGAACGACTTGGAATTTAAGTTGTTTTTTGTTTTTTTTTAAATATAGTTTTAATGGTTGAGAAACTTCCAAGACTATATATATAAATATATATATATATATATATATATATATATATATATATATATAGTCTAAAGAAGCTTTGAGTTATTTTAAACAAGAAGACAAAAAAAAAGGAAAATACAGTTTAAATTCCCAGAGAAACTAACTAAATCCAAAATAGTGCAGACTTAACATTCGTTGGAAAATTCATAAATAAAATATATAATAGTAAGTAAATAAAATAAAAAGGGGGATTAAGTATCTAACAGTGAAACACGGGGATCATCAGCTGTTTACCATGTAACTGTTTCGGAGATTTAAAAACAGGACAGTTATATGCATGGCTCTCCAATGGTACAGATCAAACTACCATTTCCCCAATAATCAAGTGTCGAAATAATTCAGCTTAAAATGTTACTTATATATACATAAATAAATAATAATAATAATGATAATCAAATAATAATAATAATATACTACCCTTAAGACTACCGTGCGATATGGTAATTTGCATATCAAATAAAATTCTTTATAACAATAGTACTACTATTAATAATAATAATAATAATAATAATAATAATAATAATAATAATAATAATAATAATAATAATAATAATAAAATGCTATCTAAACACTACACCCAAGAACTATTCTGCTATATGGTAGCTAGAAATAAAATTATATAGGAATTAAAGTTGCATTAAAAAAAAGCTTTAGTACCTTAGGTATATATATATATATATATATATATATATATATATATATATATATTGTAATCCAGGTAACGTAAACATCCATTGGATAAAAATCACAAGAATTTCTAACCGGTCTTTTAATAGGTGCTCAATATCAAATAGAGCTTTTATATATATGATTATTTTTATTTAGTCATACATGTACATGTATGTATAAAATATATATATATACATACATACATACATACATAATATATTATTCAATAATAATAATAATAATATATATATATATATATATATATACGCATTATATAAAATTTATAATGCTTTTTATTAGTTTTGTTATTAACTACAATTATACATACAAAAAACGATACATTAAAAAATGTATTTTCGACTTAAATTCTTCGTCAGGTTTTTTATTAGTGCTTGAACGCATAACCGTTATAATGCATTCTAGAATATCTCTACAGAAACAGATAATATATTAGTTTATAACATACATACATACATACATACATACATACAGAAATATATATTATTTCATTAAATATATAAACATATATAGATACATGCATATACTATATCATTTTATATAATATATATACATATACACATACACACATGATGTATTATTTGATAATATATTGATATATACATACATACATACATACATACATGCATAAATGCATACATATGTACATAAATTCATAGGCACATACGAGATTATTTTATGATATATATATATATCTATATATATATATAGTTATTCAAACATCAAAACTATATAAAAAACGAAACACTTTAGTTCCAAGTCTATCGGCGAAAGATTACTTTTCCTGTAAGTCAATTTACTTTTTACAGTCACTATATTAGTTTGTTTCCAAGAATTTACGCTAGTATAAACATTATGTAATAGATCATTAGTTGTTTACCATGAAAAACTGTTTAGGAAATTTTATATATATATATATATATATGAATACATATATATATATATATATATATATATATATATATATATATATATATATATATATATATATATGAATACATGCATACACATATATTTGGTCATATATGGTCGCTGATTACACACAACACAAGATAAGCCAGGCTTTTTATATTGTTGTTTCATCATGTCCCGAATGTGGATTTAGAAGATCTATGACGTTTTATATACAAAACCTTTACATGTAATCATGTAGGGCGGATATATATATATGAGAAAGAAAGCATGAGAGTAATCCGACGTAATGGGAAATTAAAAAAGGAAAAAGCAAAATATATTTTTTATATATTCATCAACGTTTCTTCTTTATTGTAAGACTTACTCAGGATGATAATTTTAAGAAAAATGTCATGCAAGTACATCGAAATATTGGGTTCACACAGAGTTCCCCCCTTTTCCACCGTCTTTGCCTAGCCCCTCAAAATCCATGCCACACCTCACCACGACAAAAACCTCAGCCCCGTCTATTCTCTCCCACCCTAAGGCAAATTCACTAATACTCTCAACCCTCCCATTTTCACTGTTGCCTTAATGGTACCCACTGAAAGCTTTCCATATTAATTTCAATCTTTACTACTGACTGACTTATCGCAGCCTGTACCCTCGTCCACCGCTCTTAGTAGCCACGGCTACTACTTTTCCTTATCAACCCATCATGTCAACCGAATATATATATATATATATATATATATATATATATATATATATATATATATATAGTACGCTATTAAAATATATTTATGGCAATTAAGCTACACAGACGCTCCCGCGTTTCATCCCCTGGGGATCTTCAGGCTAAAATGCATTTTAGCCTGAAGATCCCCTCCGGGGATGAAACGCGGGAGCCTCTGTGTAGCTCAATTGCCATAAATATATTTTTATAGCGTACTACCTAGCTCTACTTACGTATCGAGCACTGTTGAAGTAAATACTGAAAATTGATATATAAAAAATTATATCTCCTCATAAAATTTTATGTGGATACATGAAATAGTTAATATATATATATATATATATATATATATATATATATATATATATATATATATAAGGATAGAGAGAGGGGGAGAGGGGGAGAGAAAGAAAGAGAGAGAGAGAGAGAGTTGTTAGTGTATTAGACTGAAGATCTCTTTATGCGCTTTTTAAGACTAGCTTTAACATTCTCATGTAATTATAGTATTACAAAATGTTGTCCAATTAATTTAATGACCAAACAATACTGTAATAATGTTACGTTTCGGTTCGATTACAACTCAGAAAAATGAAGGACGTACGAAGTAGAACCTTTAACAGATTTGTTTAACAAAACACAGTGATTCATTAAAATTAGGTTGCCCTAACAAATAAATACACTTGACTTCCAACATTTAATTTGAAAACAGAAAAACAAGATTTATGGAAATCAATCAGTTTTGTTTAAATTAAAAATGAAACATAGACAGACATACAGAGAGAGAGAGAGAGAGAGAGAGAGAGAGAGAGAGAGAGAGAGAGAGAGAGAAAGAAAGAAAGAAAGAGAGAGAGAGGGGAGTCTGTTTCACTTTCCACAGTTATCGAACGAGCTGGTTAAAAACATCTCCAACTCTCGTGAGACGTAAAGTTCACACGCGTTCTCGTTAAAGTATTGGTGCTTCATATTACTCTCTTCCTATGTAAGTAAAACATACCAACAATAAAAATAATGACGACAGTTTGAAACATGCAAATTATGTAAATAACAACAACTCATCTGAAAAATCAAAGCAAATGTTGTTTTATGGGAGAAGTGATATTTAAAATATCTAACATATAACGTTATCTTGTCGGATTTTACACGTTAGACCTAAATAGTAATGTATCTGACAAAACGATATTAAATTCTATCCAGTAAATTGGTCTCTGTTGTTTCCTATTGAAAATTGACATTCCAGCCGATTTCATTGATTAGCTACTATATCCGGCCCAGCATTTCCTTCTGTAACAGACAGATCGAGATATACATCGGTAATTTCAGTTTGCTACAAATATGCAAAATGAAAAAAATGAAAAAAATTTCGATCGGAAGATAGGTATTTAATTCGTTCTCCGAAATACATTTATTTCTGGTGCTGGCCGTTCACTTCTGATTTTTAAAAGAAATATACACGTTATTAACTAACAAAATTCTAGGTCTCTTCTCTTTACCTATGAACATTTAAATTCCAATCGATTTAATTGATTACATACTACATACGGTCCGACCTTTTCGTCGATAAGATAAAGATCGAGACATGCGCCGGTCACTTCCGTTATATACAAATACGCAAAAGTGCAAAGGTTATGACTTAAAAGGAGAGAGAGAAAGAGAGAGGGGGAGGGAGAAAGAGAGAAAGAGAAAATTAATTTCGTGAATACTTTGTCCTAAAAAAAAAATAGGTTTCTTTTTTTTTTCTTTTTTGTCTTTTATTTTTTCTCCATGTCTTTTTTTCATTCGCTCGCATTTCGAAGGTCAATGGACACGTTTATATAAAAAAAAACGGCTCCGAACGCAATCTTGCGATGACGTCTGAATTTTTATTCGCACAATTCTATTTTTATTCATCGACTTTTTTAGCTGATGATAACGAGTTCAAAATGTATATTGTTTGAAACATAAACGACGCCTTATAATCCCGGCTAAGGCCGGATCGGGTCTGCTAGTTCACAATCATTTACACTCGTTCAGCGTAAGGTTTTAAACAAATGACAATAAATAAACAACCATTAAAAGAAGCAGATATTTGTAGTAACAAAACCGTCGTGTAAACAGCCCGGTGGTTTGACGCAGAAATAATTATGCTTTCTTCAGCATTCTTCAAAATGGTTATCCGATATTCACAAACGCGTACGACCGTTTCAAGCATTTCACACTCTATAGACGTCATGATACTCAGTCGTTTAAGCATTTTCTTTTCTGGAATAATGAGACCGTTTTCGAGTAATTCTTCGATATGCTGTTCCCAGAAGTAAGAAAGTATGTTTATTTACTCCTCGCGGAGTTAGGCACAAGGCCAGTTTTATCTTACTCCCACAAGTAAGATGTGACCCAAGATCGGGTCGAGCAAGTGGGGTTAAAAGCCAGCGCTCGAGAGGTGAGCACTCTGGCCATTTAAAAATTGCCTGGGCAGCCCCGTCGGCATTCCCCGGTAGGGGCGCCTCAGACAGTAAGCAATAAACTTACTCCTCCCCAAAGAGGGGAGGCGAAGCCTGGGAGGGTGGACCTCCTAGAACTGCACAGGACAGGCGTGCAGTATCCATCGGAACAGATACTACACTTTGATCTTAGCCAAAAGGCCGAAGTAAGAAAGTATGTCTTTCTTCGTGAGTATGGATTTTATTTCATGGAAATCGCGCCAGACAAGGCACGACGCCACTTGATGTAAGGAAATAAAAATATACTAATTTATGGTAAAAAAACAAACTAGCCAACGATAAGTGTTAGATGGATAGATTCCGACCTAGAAAACAGCAATTCTTCCTCCCTTGTCAGATGCATCGCTCATGGAATGTGAGGATCAAAAGACAAAATAAGGGAAGCGATAGTTACGCGATTGTTGAAAGTAAACCTAAGCTCCACTTTCTATTCTCCTTCATGTCCAACTGTCGCTGGTGAACTTGTACAACATAGAAAAACACATTAAAACCAGATTTTACAAAAAAAAAATGTTTTTATTACTAACGAGTCACCACTTATTAAGGCCAAACGCTATTCGAGGATAAATGTTAATGAGATGGAAGAATTGTAAGTTGAATGATGAAGAATATTATGAGAGGATTGAAAATAATATGTGTAATGAAAAAAATATTACATATATGTTTATGACAATTTATTTTACATTGGATTTGAAGGCAACTATCTTGCAGTCTTCAGGGAAGCAGTCCCATGGTAATATGGTCCATAAATGGGGAGTTCGTAGGAATAAACTCTGTTCCTGGAAATTGCGTTTGATGTTAGGCACATGGACGAAGAAAGGAATTTTAAAAAAATTTTAAAATTTTGTAACTTTTAAAAATTAAAAAAAAAAATTTTTTTAATTAAATAATTTTTTTTTTTAAATTTTAAAAATTAAAATTTTTTTAAAAAATTGCATTTGATGTTAGGCACATGGACGAAGAAAGGAATTTTTTAAAATTTTAAAATTTTTAAAATTTTTTAAAGTTTTGTAAAAAAAATTTTTAATTTAAAATTTTTATTTTATTTTTAATTTTTAAAATTTTAAATTTTTTTAAAAATTGCGTTTGATGTTAGGCACATGGACGAAGAAAGGAATTTTAAATTTTTTTAATAAATTTTAAAAATTAAAAAAAAAAGATTTAAACCAAGACTTTTCAAAGATTAAAATCTTATCATCAAGGAAATTACACAGATAGATAAGTTGGCAGTGGAAAAGCCAAATTTCAAAATTTGAGAAAATATTAAGTAATGGAGAGTAAGAGTGTGCGTGTAAAAATATGGAGTCTGTCCAGTTGGTGAATGTCCGTTGATAAGGTGTCCGGTGAAAGGAGATTTAAAGAACAATCGAAGTTGAAATAGATTTGTCATTCGTACATATTTATCTCCCTTCTTTCATCTATATATATATATATATATATATATATATATATATATATATATATATATATATATATATATACAGGGTGATTCTAAGTCACTTCACTTAGCTATTTTAAATGATTACCATATGAAGCATAAACATACTATGAACTTTTGAAAAGTGTTATCTTACTCTCTAATAACTGCTATTTGTTATTTAAAATTTTTTTGTTTATATATTTGTTTATATATATATATATATATATATATATATATATATATATATATATATATATATATATATATATTTCATAATCAATCAAATATGCTACAAAGAGTCGTAAATTCCTTGCAAGAAAGAATGGAGCTATGCATGCAGAACGAAGGTGGACATTTTGAAAATTTGCTGTAATTTTAAACTCCCATGAATAGATTTGTTGAATAAACTTTCTGTTTTGTATTACCGTATTTTTTAACTTTAGAATTTCAAAAATAAATAGCTAAATGACTTATGAATCACCCTATATATATATATATATATATATATATATATATATATATATATATATATATATATATATATATATATATTGTGTTATAATGGAATAATTCCAGGAAGAAATCCGGGTAAGAGAGCTCAATGTGGTAAACAGAGCAAGGATAACGTAAAATATAATAACACGAAATTACATGATTGTCGATGCAATAATTTATTTCAACCTTGCGGTTTTATTCAAGCATCCAATTTGACAATTACATTTTTGAGACTGACAGAAAGCTGAATTCACCCTCGACATATAATTTACTAGCGAGACCCCATGGAAATTCCACGGTTTCCTGACTTGTCCACCAGGTTTCAGTCATAAATTCTCAACAGTCTTTCTTTTATCGCTGGTAAATTATATAAGGGGCACTTTGGTGGTCGTCTACTCAGTAGTTTATGTGATTTTTGAATAGGCTTTACATTCCCCGGTCTTTAACCACCCAAATCTTTACATGTGGGTTCATCACAAAGATAATTCTATGATCTATTTGGTATCTTCACCGTTACAAATCTAGAGGTCTATCAGATTATTAGATATTGGTAATTTTAAATTTACATTTAAATTACCAATATCTAATAATCTGATAGACCTCTAGATTTGTAACGGTGAAGATACCAAATAGATCATTTACGGTAAACCCCCATAAATATTTACAATAATATCTGTTATGGACATGTAATTACTGACTTGGTGACATTCGTTATAGTTGTTTTTCGGATGTATGCATATACGATTGTACTTTAAGATATTCGTTTATTCAGATTATTTACTTGAAATAAGATAGCCTTATATTTGCTTATATGTATGCATGCGCGTGCGGATGCGCGTGCATGCATGTATTGGTGTATATGTATGTATGGGAAGAGTATGTGCGTATATATACCTACATGTGTTTTTGTATGTATATATATGTGTACGTATATGCATGTGTTTGTGTATGTGCAGGCATGTATGTGTGTGTGTGTGTGTGTATATCTTGCATATTTATTTTGTCAATATATGTTGATATTTAATTAAACTCTTACCCCGGTTATTTAAAACGTTCCAGGCCGTATATATTATATTATATATGTGTATGTGTGTATATGTGTATACATGTGTGCAGGTGTATGTGTGCATGTATGGGCATGTGCGCGTATATGAGTATAGGTATGTGTGTACGTATGCGTATGACTGTGTATGTTTATATGTATGCGTGCATATGTGCATTTGTGTGTGTCTATGTATACATGTATGTGTGTCTCTATTTTGCACATTTGTGTCTATGTGTGCATGTGCGTATATATGTGTGTGTATGTATATGTATATGTGTGTATGTGTGTGTATGTGCATATGTATGGATATGTGTGTGTGTGTGTGTAGGTATACACTCATTTAGTAATGATATTTTTTAATGAATACTTAAAGACGAAACACATTTATCCTCGATGTCTTAAAAATGTTTAATTCAAGGTAGTAGGTATGGGTGTGCATGCATATATATATATGTATGTGTGTGTATGTATATATATATATATATATATATATATATATATATATGTATGTATATATATGTGTGTGTAGAGATATGTGTGTATATGTGGGGATGTATGCATATATAATTGGACTTTAAGATATTCGTTTATTCTGATTATTTACTTAAAATAAGATAGTAAATTTTTCGAGTGATAATACACTAATCATTGAATTAAATTAAGTATAGTGTATAATATTATCACTAGACAATATTAGATTGGAATTAGGCTATAATTATAGGCTTCCATAGATTATAAAACTAATGTAAGATGAATTTTGTGAAACTCAGAGTATTAAAATATTACATTTAGAATATAATCTTAAATAATTTTTAGTTTTCAAATAGATACTATCACTCGGATCTAGACAGAATGAAAGCACGACAAGTGTCAATCGGCCGATGACACGCTAACGTGTGTTAGTGTTTTATCTCTCTTCCTCCTTTCGGGCCGAAAACTGAATTTCGAGCTAGCCAAAAATTGTGTGTGTGTGATGTTAAGAATAGGTATATGTGTGCGTGTGTATGGAGGCGTATGAACGTTAAATGTCACCAAGTCGGAAATGTAGAAAGAATATGTGCGTTTAACACAGACGTTATTATTTTAATGAAAACAAACAAAAAAAACCATAAGATCCCTTTCGATTGCCTTAGTTAAATATAAGATCTTAATTCCTACTCGCTCTGTAATGGGTATTCAGATTGGCTGCGACCACCACTCTCTCCGGTTGTATCTGAATTGTCGAGGGTGAATTCAGTTTTCTGTCAGTCTCAAAAATGTAATTGTCAAATTGGATGCTTGAATAAAACCGCAAGGTTGAAATAAATTATTGCATCGACAATCATGTAATTTCGTGTTATTATATTTTACGTTATATATATATATATATATATATATATATATATATATATATATTAGTCTTAATACACTCCTAATTCGTTTTTGTTATTTCCTATAAGAGTAGATATAACCTCTCCAAGAAGCCGCCAACACCTGATCGCAGTGTAAATAACAGGACACACTTGAAATGAAAGCGGGAAATAACAGATTAAATATACGAGAAACATTAGATCTTCGACGACAAGCACCAACGATATCTGCATTGCTCTGTTTCTACGGAGGGGACAAACATATATTGCATAGATGGGCTCTTCACTTATAAGACTTCTTAAAATGTCTCAGTGAACGGTAGAGAACGATATAAGAAGACAGGGGAAGGCAAATAAAAACATAAAAATGTGGTGTAGAGAAAG
>OY744526.1:12766627-12799127 GCA_963556195.1 Sepiola atlantica | reverse complement strand
AAGTTAGAAGAGACATAGAGAGAAATACATTATAAAGAAGGTTACATTGAACAAATAAGATGTGCCAATTCATGTACGCATTCAACACTAGAAATACTAGAGAGAGATGGAAAAAGAGAGGGAAGAAGGGAGAAACGGAGATATATAGGAGAGAGACGGAAGAAGACGAAGAAGAAGAGAGAGAGAGAGAGAGAAGGAAATAGAGAGGGAAGAAGAGAGAAATGGAGAAAGATAGGAGAGAGAGGGAAGGATAGAGGAGATAGGAGAGAGGGAGAGAAAAGAGAGAGAGAGAGAAGGAAATAGAGAGGGAAGAAGAAAGAAACGGAGAAAGATAGGAGAGAGAGGGAAGGATAGAGGATATAGGAGAGAGGGAGAGAAAAGAGAAAGAGAGAGAGAAGGAAATAGAGAGGGAAGATGAGAGAAATGGAGAAAGATAGGAGAGAGATGGAAAGAGAGAGAGGAGATAGGGAGAGGGGGAGAAGAGAGAGAGAGAGAGAGGGTGAAGATTATTAGTATAAAAAGTTATAAAGGATAAGGTGCGCCAAATTCAATGTACGCGTTTAGAGCTGAAAATTCTATTTCAAACGGAAGCATGAGAACCAACGGACAGAGCATCTTGTTGAAATACATGGTCGTATCCAAATGTAAAAACGAAGTTTTTTCGGCTGGAAAGATGTGCTGATTAGTGGAATTCTTTAAGCGCCAAACACGTGACGGTTCACATGTGGACAACATACGATCGTAAGTTTCCGAGGGAACAAATAACCAGGGATAAATATAGAGAATTAGCAAGTAAAGAAATAAAAAAATGACCCAAAAAAATAATTAAAAAAATAAAAACAATAAACGGAGGGAAAACACAGATAAAACAAAAGAATGGAAAAGAGAGAGAGAGAGAGAAGAGAGAGAGAGAGAGAGAGAGAGAGAGAGAGAGAGAGGAGGTATCGTAAAACGATAACACGTGGCGGACAATAAAAACAGAAAGAGAAGAATTCATCTCCATGAAATCTATTACATAATTCAATCGCAATATTTAGTCCCATAACAAATCGTCATTGTAAAAGGTCAGTTTGACCTAGTCACCATGACCCAGTTCAGCATTATGAAAATAATGAAATATTGAACGTTAGAATCAGAAACTTTATAACAGTTTTCTAGTTTCTATCTATCTATCTATCTATCTATCTATCTATCTATCTATCTATCTATCTATCTATCTATCTATCTATCTATCTCTCTCTCTCTCTCTCTATATATATATATGTATATATATATGTATATATATATATACATATATATATGTATATACATATATATATATGTATATATATGTATATATATATATATATATATATATATATATATATATATATATATATATATATATCCATGCATTTTAGCATGAAGATTCCCCCGCGGGAGCCTCTGTGTAGCTTAATTGCAATACATATATTTTCATAGCTTACTACCTAGCTCTACTTACGTATCGAGCACTGTTGAAGTAAATACTGAAAATTGATACATAACAAATTATATCTCCTTATAAAATGTTATATGCATACATGAAATACTAATATATATATATATATATATATATATATATATATATATATATATGTGTGTGTGTCTTTGTCTTATTTATTATATATGTACATAAACTCATATATGTCTACGTTAATATCGTTAACTTCCGGATCGCTATATTCACATCTATATATCTATCTACCTACCTACATGTCTCTCTACTCCTATATCTCTCTGAGGTTTGGATCGTACTACCAGTGAAACAGTGATCCCCCACACTGATGATTTCCGGAAAAGGATGAAACATATATGTGTTTAGATGTGAATTAAAAATATTTATAATAATATTGCTTATAGCCCCCTTAATGCAGGCTGGGCCTTTTAAGAGAAGTAAAAATAGGCTGCCAAATTAATGCTCAAATGCGATGTTTCGTCCAATTGGAATGTTGAACTCTGTTGTGACATCCTAATAGATATGTCCGCTTGTAAAAACATAAATAGACTTTAATTCTCCTCTTTTCTACATTACTGTTAGGTTGACCGCATCGATGAGAGGTTCGGGCTTGAGAGTTAAAAGGTGACGTAGGTATAGTGGTTCGAATAATGCGACCGACAGTACAGTTATTTTCCACATTGATGATTCCCGGAAAAGGATGGAGCATGTATGCTTGTGGATAAGAATTTAAAATATTTATAATAATATTGTATATATATATATATATATATATATATATATATATATATATATATGATAGTTTTATTTACACAGACATGTACAAAATCTGCGACACTGGCATGTCGATGTTATCGATCAACAGTTACTATAAACTGAGATCTCATCAGGCAGAGTTAGAATCCGATCTTAACCTCAGATCATATTTGGAGAGAATGAAGTGGAGGGCACTTCATTCTCTCCAAATATGATCTGAGGTTAAGATCGGATTCTAACTCTGCCTGATGAGATCTCAGTTTATAGTAACTGTTGATCGATAACATCGACATGCCAGTGTCGCAGATTTTGTACATGTCTGTGTAAATAAAACTATCATATATAAAGCTCTATTTTGATATTGAGCACTTTTTATAAACCCGGTTAAAATTCTCTGGATTACCACCCTGTGGATATTTTTCACCTGGATTATTACCATTATTATATATATATATATATATATATATATATATATATATATATATATATATATATATATATATATATATATATATATAGGCAGCATCTTCTCTTGCAGGCAAGTATTGTTGAATATAAGAGACAACTTATGTCTGGATATCCTTTGGTAGATCCTTTCAATAGTCCGAATCAGGATCTTAGTTTCGGAGGGGTATTGGCTGATGAATTTGCCATAGTTTTGATTTGTCTCCCAAGTACTTTCGGACCCATCTGTGTTCATCTTCAGGGGAATGAGGTTAATCAGGTACAGACAATGTGTGAGTATTATAGAAGGTTTTTGGCCGGAATTATATATATGAAGAGTTATGTTGGTGCCGCACCATATAAATTCGTTGTGTTCGATAACTTCAATAAAGTTAAATTCTTTGGCCCCCCAAGTGTCCGATTTATCTTAGGCTTCCGTGGCTGGGTTCTAGTAGCCAACCACTTGCTGATAGAATTTCGTCTTCTGTGACACATTGTTATAATGCTGCGAATATGCGCATTATTTTTCCTACTCGTGCTGCTTTCCCTTCATTTCGTAAGGATGTCTTGCCGACCACTGATTTAAGCTTAATAATTTATCGCTTTAAATGTCAATGCGATGCTTATTATGTTGGCAAGACCACCAAGCGATTGTCGGTTAGAATCGCCCAACATGTGCCAGGGTATGTTCGCCGAAATGAACCCATCCCACCATCCGCGCATCTACAAGCACACGAGTCAGCTATAGGTGAACATTTGCTTAGTAAAAAGAGTTGCTGTGATCTCTATTCAGACGACAACGTCTCCGTTTTATATAGAGGACGTCACAAATTTTATCTGGATATTCTCGAGGCCATTTTCATCAATACGCAACGGCCATCTCTATGCCGACAGAGAGATTTAACACACAGACTTTTGACTTTTGGAGACTCCTTTGCTTCTGTTGGGTGATCATTTTATCTGTGGTTATGCATATATATGTTTATACATATATATGCATGCACTAATATACCCCATATATTTTTTCTCTCTTTTATATAATTTTTGTTGAACTTCTTCATTATACCATTTATTGGTTTTAAATTTGTCGTTTTTCTTTTACACAAATACCGACGTTTTCTCTTGAAAAGTAGTCGATCGAAAAGCGCCTCGGGGTTACATCTATTTTACTATGTTTCATTAAATCGTATTTTCTTTTTTAAAATTCTAAAATCATTCCCCCTTTGAACAAAACGAATATATATATATATATATATATATATATATATATATATATATATATATATATATATATATATATATATATATATATATATAGTAAGCAATGAAAATATATATGGCAATCAAGCTACACAGAGGCTCCCGTGTTTCATCACCGGGGGGAATCGTCAGGCTAAATGCCCCCCCCCCGGGGATGAAACACGGCAGCCTCTGTGTAGCTTGATTGCCATATATATTTTCATTGCTTACTACCTAGCCCTACTTACGTATCGAGCACTGTTGAAGTAAATACTGAAAACGGACACATAAAAAAATTATATAAAGTATATATATTATATAAAGTTCGGTATGTTTATATGTTGATATATTTGTGTGTACAGGATTCACTCCTAAATTATTTCACTAATCATTATGAATGTTGTCACACGTCTGCTATGCATAAAAAGTCTAAATGTGGGCTATATTTAGTTTAATTTAGTTTTATGCAAAAGAAACAGAGGAAATTAAAGCCATTTGTGAAAATAAATATACCTATGATTGTGATGAAATTTCATCATAGGTTTTAGACATCCAATAATTTCAATTAGTCTGGGTATGTTATCACTGTTCCACGTATTTTTCTTGACTCTGAATTATAAAATCAAAATGGCTAATTGACTATAATAACATCTTTGTTTTCTTTGAGAAACTAAGTTCTATGTAAGATGTATGTAAGTATTTTTTTGTGTATTTATTTTTCTGCGGGTTCTTCCGGGAGCGATCCTTGGTCTTTTGATGATCTGCAGAAATTAAGATTTTTGTAATTACATGCTTATTCCCGGTTGTTTGTTTTTGCGCGAAACGGTCGTCAAGTTTCACTGAATTGTTTTGAATTTTGGTAATAAAAAATGAATAAAAACTTGGTCATTGGAATTTAACATACCATTGTTTACCGATACATATATTTATGCAAACATTGTTAAAAGTAACATAATTCATCTATTTAATTATACCTTTTCTATTTTTTCAATTTTTCTGATGGCCCGTTTTGTATTAAAATCAAGAAAATTTATAAATGTTCCATAGGTTTCACGAACGTTTTCGGTTCTTCGTCGAATCATCCTCAGGTGTCAAAAGCAAATGAACAAAAAAGCTGGAGAAAGAGGAGCATTTTTTAAAAGACAGTAGAGAAACGCGCAAGGAACGTTTTTCGCATTGTTCCAGGAAAGTCGTTGACGATTTAAATTCAGCAACGCTGGAATGGCATCACAGAACAAAATCGCATCACGTTAAGCATTTTAAAATGTTACCACTGGTTTTATATGTGATGTAATTAATTTTAGGTTGTTGTTTTTTCATGTAGATAGCCTCTCTCTATATATGCAAATTAAGCTATGATAGAACTACAATGTTGTAGTTCTATCACATGTAAATGTTCGTGTCAGTGTGAAGCTGATTATATAGGCAAGGCACGTGCCATCTAAAATACACAGTAAAATGCCTGATTATGTGAATAAGTCATTCTCTACATCCGGGTCTAAAATTGCCATTTTTATTATCCTATAAGTATTCACGCGTTCATAAATGTTCATTTAAGAGGATATTCTCTCATCGTACACCGTTCAATAAGACCTGACCGTCTCTTCAACAAAATCACGAAGAAAGGACTCAACTAATTACGAAAAATAGAATAAAAATAAAATAAAATCTCTATTTCTATGAAGATCGAAGTCCGAAATAATTTTAAAAAAAGTCAAGTTAAAAATAAATTGTAATAAAAATATTCGCAACTTAAATTAAAGGCATTTAAATGCCTTTGTAAACCCCGTTTAAGTTCCGAATATTTTTATTAAAATTTATTTTTTATCTTGACTTATACATATATTATAAATATTTATTTTTTATCTACATACGTATACTTTAATACTATCATGAAACGTGACGGTGGTTAAGTGGATATCGACTCAGACTGAAGACCTGGGTGTTCAAAGTTCGAATCCAGTCGGTTCGACAGTACCATTTTTTACTTAGGGATGTTGGCAACCCTCTTGTGGTTCCCGTAAGTACCCGATGTCTTTCCAGAAAGACTTCTAACTAGAAAAACATCGGATAAACTGATGCCAACACCAGAATCATCTGATTCACACGAAGAAAAGAAGAAAATCATGCATCGTCAGTGTAGAGAAGATTATTCATACCAGTAATTGAACATGAACACCGGAACACGAGTCATGTTCTAAACTCAAATTCTAACGTCTTAGCCTACATCGCCGCTATCAACAACCCGGTAAATCAACGAGAGATTAAACCTATTTAAAGGCAGTCGTCAAAGTATTCTACTGCTAAAAGGAACATCTATTGAAGCCACGATGATGGCTGTGGTAATAATACTCACTACAGAGCCCATCCTAGGTTTGGGGCGACAAATAATAATGAATATTTGTTTTTATCTACATACGTTTCATCCTTAAGAAGAAACCTTGATAGGAAATCCTTAAGAAAGAAAACTTAAACACCCTTAAGAATAGTATATATATATATATATATATATATATATATATATATATATATATATATATATATATATATCATGGACTCTCCCGTCGATTTCGACGTATGAGGTCTTGACAACTCAAAATTTGTTTAGTCTACGATGGATGTAGCATGCTTACATTTACTCAATCGTAAATGGCATTTGAGTCCTGCGAGAGATTTGCAAACCAGCCCACAATGGATGCAAGAAGGAAGATCTTGAGAAAAATCGGCTGGGATACTTGTAGATGTTTTTGTTCTTTCGCGTCTTTCGCGCTGTTGATCAATGGCAGTTACAGAGAACCGTCTGATGCCCCTCTGGCAGTCAGATCGCCATTCCTTCCGTCGAGAAGCAAGCTGTTCAAAATCACGATAAGCAATATTGATAGATGTCAAATTCATCTTCAACTTGTCCTTAAAGCGAAGCAGCGGTCGACCCAAATTTCGCCTTCCACTGTTGAGCTCGCCGTACATCAGTTGCTTTGGTATTCTATCATCTTCCATACGTAAGACATGAGCTGCCCAACGCAGTTGTGATTGCATCAAAAAGCTTTCAATTCCGCCAATACCGCAGCATGTAAATAGGTCCGCATTAGACATCCGATTTCTTAGGGTGACACCACAAATCGTTCTAAGGCAATTTTTGTGAAAGACATCAAGCTTCTGAATGTGACTGCGATAGACTGTCCATGATTCCGATCCATAAAGCAGTGATGTTAGCACAACTGCTCTATACACAAGTACTTTTGTTCTCAAACTTATCCCCCTGTCCTTCCATAACCGATGACGCAGTTTTCCAAAGGAAGTGGTTGCTTTCGCAATTCGGTTAAAGATTTCGTCATCAAGGGAGGCACTCCAATTTATCTTACTCCCAAGATAAGTGAAGTTTTTCACATATTTCAGATCTTTACCGTCCACTTGGATTGGAATATCTGGAAAACAGTGTACTGGTGGTCGTTGTTTTACTGGTGGCCGTTGCTTCACACCCTGAACTTGTTTAGGCATGAGGCGAGGTTGGTGAATCACTTCTGTTTTCTTGATGCTGATTGTCAGACCAAAAGCCTTGCAAGCAGCCGAAAACCTGTCCACAAGCGGTTGCGCTTCCTCCCGAGATGTTGCACAAAGTGCAGCGTCATCTGCAAACAAAAGATCCCTGATGACAGTTTGTCGAAGAAGGGTCTTAGCTTTGAAACGTTGCTGGTTGAAGAGACCACCACTTGTTCTAAATTTAAACTTCACCCCAGTATCTATATCAGCGAAAGCATATCTCAGCATAACTGAAAAGAACAAAGCAAATAGCACAGGTGCCATTACGCAACCCTGTTTGGTACCATTTGTCACATTGAAAGGTTCTGAAGACTCTCCATTTGAAACAACCGATGCCTTCATTCCATCATGGAAAGAAATAATTACATTCAGCATGTTGTCAGGTATTTCCAGCTTGTCCAACACTTTCCAGAGGGCTTCGCGGTTTACTGTGTCAAAGGCCTTTGTAAGGTCAATGAAAACTATATACAACTCCTCGTTCTTTTCCCGAACTGTCTCGGCAACCTGGCGGAGGGAAAAGATCATATCGACAGTACCCCGACCAGCACGGAAACCGCACTAAGATTCGGGATAGATATCATCAACAAGGTGTTTAATTATTCTGTTGAGAATAAGCCTTGCCAAGACCTTCCCTGCAATTGACAAAAGTGAGATGCCTCGATGGTTGTCACAGATGTTTCTATTGCCTTTATTCTTATACAAGTGTTGAATTAATGCATCTTTGAAATCCTGAGGGACATTTCCACCTTGCCAGATCTTCACAAAGATTATATATATATATATATATATATATATATATATATATATATATATATATATATATATATATATATATATATATATATATATATATATATATATATATATATATATATATATATATATATATATATATGTGTGTGTGTGTGTGTGAAAACGACAAACGGAAAACAGGTTAAAACAGCTTTAAATCTCTTGTTTTTGTACTTCTGCATTTTAACCTGTTTTCCGTTTTCCTTTTTCACACATTTTGTCTACCACGGTATTTCATTTTCATGACTTATCGTGTACCTTACCCCATAATATATATATATATATATATATATATATATATATATATATATATATATATATATATATATATATATATATATAAAATTAAAAACGTTTTTTTAAAAACATATTTCACCTCAAACAAGGCAGGCTGCTACTGTAGACGTAAGGGGCTACTGAGCATTAGAGTGTAGGTTTTGGGTGTCATCCTAAGTGTGGAGCTGTGCAGCGAGATGTCTGTTTACATTAGTTATACACCTCTGCATGTCAATACAGTCGGGAAAACAGGGAGCAGGGAGTGAGTTCCAGAGGCCGACAGAACGAGGAAAGGAGCTATTGAAGTAGAAGGCTCTCCGGCATCTGGGGACCTCCATAGTAAATGGGTAGGATTTAGCTGATTGTCGAGTTGGTCTAGTGTATTTACGTTTGTGGGGCACCAGAGCAGCCAGTTAATCGGAACACACTCCATTGAAGTATTTGTAAAACAAGCAGAGGGATGCAACATTGCGGCGATATAATATATTATGAATATATTTACTCTTCTTAAGGTTTTAACGGGCTATGATTTGATTTACAGCTGTTCATCTCTTTGCGTGAATTTCCTTCTCTGATAGCATGCATTCCTCCATGACTGTCATGACTTCCGTTACAGGGATCATCGAATATCAGGTTTTACTCTTATCAAAACTTATCGAGAAAACTCACTACCGAACAGAAAAGCAGATGATTTTCATTTAGCTAGAAGCAAAACCTTTTTGTATATTTTCGCTTTTCAAATATTAAAACAGATATGACGTGAGCTTATTTGGCTTATTTGGCTGATTTGGATCATTTGGATTATTTGGATTATTTGGATCATTTGGATTATTTGAATTATTTGGATTATTTGGATTATTTGGATTATTTGGATCATTTGGATCATTTGAATTATTTGAATTATTTGGATTATTTGGATCATTTGGATTATTTGGATTATTTTGATTATTTGAATTATTTAGATTATTTAGATTATTTGGATTATTTGGATTATTTGGATTATTTGGACTACTGTTCTCAACTTGGATGCAATTTTAAAAACGCTTCTGTCTGTGTAACCTCCGGTCTACTTCAGGTGCATATGGACGCGTGGTGCGACAGATAAAGTGCGAAATAATAATCAATTCTAACGTTATTCTTCTGTGGGTCGAATGTTCGATTCTCAGTATAAGCGATACTAAGAATATAATTGTAGATTACTCAAAACTTCTATCGGTCGTAGCTGACGGAACTAGAGAAATCTACCCCAACCGATTAAATAAAATATTCCGTTCGAAATTCAGTACAGATTCCCGAGCTCGACAAGACGCACCTGAAGAAGGCCGGAGGTTACATCGGCGGAAACCTTGTGAGAATAATATCCATTCGAAACACAAATATGTTAATATATATAAAAAGTTAGAATAGGATTTCAGTCAGCAAATGAATATCTATATTTAATTTAAACTCACTTTTTATCCTGTCTCCAATATAATTAAACGAGTTCTGTACGTTTAAATATCTATCTATCTATCTATCTATCTATCTATCTATATATATATATATATATATATATATATATATATATATATATATATATTTAATGTATCCACATAAAATTTATAATAGGATATAAATTTTACGTATCAATTTTCAGTATTTACTTCAACAGTGCTCGATACGTAAGTAGAGCTAGGTAGTAAGTTATGAAAATATATTTATGGCAATTAAGCTACATAGAGTCTCCCGCATTTCATTCATACGTTTATATATATATATATATATATATATATATATATATATATATATATATATAATATATATATATATATATATATATATATATATATATATATGAATAGTTATTCTTTCGCGTATAACAAAAAGGGGGGATAATTTTGTATATATTCAAGCAAACATAAAAATCAGCAGCAGCCTCCTCCCATAAAATTCTCCTCTTCCTCCCCATGGTAGTGGCGGTGGCAACGGGATTATGCCAGAGCTATGTCTTTCTGAAACTCTGGTCCATAGCAGGGTCACTCATGCCGAACAGACCTGCCACTTAACAGTATTTGGACCGCTTCTCGGCTAACAAGGCTCTGGTGAAAATCCAACGGAGTCGACTTCGGGATCAATTGTACCCTGCCCCTCATCATTTGTCTGTGTCAAGCTAGAACGTGGTTGGCTTAGAATAGCGAATCCATGTGGAGAATATCAGAACGCTGCTTCTGTCGTTGTGCAACCGCCATTTCTGTTTTCCTTTGTAGGTCAAACCTTCCCCGACTTCGTATGCAACTGTTTGGGCCTTACATTTATTTAAATTTCAGAGGTAAAACTGCAATTTTGTAGGTATAACGAATAGATATGCTCCACGAGGGGTAGTACATACAGATAAAACAATTCTCACGCATGAACGATCTCCGCGGCTCCGATGCAGAAGTCCAATTCGCTAAACAACAACAACTGTAAATAAGTCAGCCGCAGCTTAATCGCCATATTGGTATTGTTCGTAAGTAAGTTGTAGGTGAGTCGGAAACTACAATTTCTTGTGGAAACGGGGGTTTGGTTTTATAGTATTTAAAAAAAGACTTCCCTGAGTGTTACAACATGGTAATCTTCAAATCTAATAGCAAAAACTTGTCATAAATTGTCCCTATAAATAATCAAGTTTTGTTCATTCGATTTATCATTTTCAATCCTCTCATAATATTCATTAGCATTCAACTTAGAGTGCATCAAACTCATTAACCGTTATCTCAGAGTAGCTTTAATTCTGTGTAATTCGTGACTGACAAGTAAAAAAAAAAACATACATATTTTTACATCCACGTCGAATTCTATTTTCTCTGTGCGTTTTAATAATAAAAATGCGTTTTATCAATAAAAATGCGTTTTATCAATAAAAATGCGTTTTAACAATAAAAATGAGTTTTATCAATAAAAATGCGTTTTAACAATAAGAATGCGTTTTAACAATAAAAATGCGTTTCATCAATAAAAATGCGTTTTAACAATAAAATGCTATTTGAAACTTACGTGTTACAGGCCGAGTCACGGACAATGCCCCTTGACGAAACGTGGCCTAGTTGACCCCCAAAGAATTAATACTTTTTAGATTTTAGATATTATTTCTAACCAGGGCAACGCCAATCAAGAAAATACCAACTTCCGGCTGTCTGTTTTGTAGTTTTTTAAAACTTTTAGTTAGACATACAGAAAACTGCCATTTATGTAAAATATTATTTATTTTTCGTAGTCGTAGAATATGTAGCATCTACATGGGTTAGTTGGACATACAGACATACATGCATACATAAAACTGACATTTATGTAAAAGATTATTTACTTTTCATAGTCGTAAAATATGTAGCTTCTACATGTTTAGTTGGACATGCAGACATACATGCATACAGAAAACTGACATTTATGTAAAACAAAGATATGAAAGAGAAAAGAAAACAAAAAGCTAAAAGCAAACAACAAAATCAGCTATAAACAAACCAAAAACAAACAAAAAAACACCAAAAGCAAAACTAACAAAAGTGAACCAGAAGCAAACCCAAACGCAACCAAAAATAAAAAAAGCAAACTATTATCAAACCAAAAGAAAACTAAAATAGGTAAGAGCAAACCACAAGCAAAATTAAATCAAACTTAAAGCAAACAAAGTCAAACCAAAAGTAAACAAAAAGATGAGGTAAATCAAAATTAAAGCAAACAAAAACCAAACCAAAAGTCAACAAAAAGATCCGGTAAATCAAACTTAAAGCAAACAAAAACCAAACCAAAGTCAACAAAAAGCAAAATTAAAGCAAACAAAGGCAAACCAAAAGTAAACAAAAAACAAAATTTAATCAGACTAAAAGCACACTAAGACACACCAAAAGGCAAACAAAAGGCAAAATAAAACCAGACTTAAGCAAACAAAAACCAAACCAAAAGCAAAGAGTTGCCAGGAGCAAAAAACAAATAAAACGAACCTTAAAGAAACCAACACGAATATCAAACTAAAGGAAACTAACATAAATTAAACTAAAAGCAAATTGAAAGCAACCAAAAGCAAATTGAAAGCAAACTAAAAGCAAATTGAAAGCAACCAAAAGCAAATTGAAAGCAACCAAAAGCAAATTGAAAGCAACCAAAAGCAAATTAAAAGCAACCAAAAGCAAATTGAAAGCAACCAAAAGCAAATTGAAAGCAACAAAAAGCAAATTGAAAGCAAACTAAAAGCAAACCCAAACCGATTAAACTTGTATGAAGTATGATTTTTTTTATTGTTTTTTGTCTGTGTAGTTTGTTGTCAGGTTTCTGCGGTTTTACTGGCTTTCAAGTATTGTCTTGTATACGGATCGTTTATAGATTTATTTGTTTTGTCGGCGTATTGATTATTAATACAAACCACAATGGGAACCCAATGGAAATCGGAGTAATCGTAACGAAAGAGGTACTCCACTCGTCTCAAACCTACCGATTGGTGCCCCCCCCCCAGTTGTATGTACCACGTATCATTGGCACATCATTAGTGGTGAAAGATAACTTTTCGAACCACTGACGACGACTTACAGCGCCCAAGTATAATAGGGTCAAGTTCTTGGCACAAATATTTCATTCGATTCAAGTCAAGTCAAAGTAAGACGTTCACTTTTATTAGTTGGGTTATTCGTTCTACTATTCTCATACTGGTTCATATTTTCGCAACGTTTCGGCCGATAGAATCTCTGGCTTTTGTTAGGCGCATCTTTTCCAACCATGGGAATCTTTATGTCGCCATCGGGAACCTATACGAAAGTTTCAGATATTAAAACCTATTAAAGAGTGGTGAGAGAATACTAGAGAAATACATAGATAGCTAAGAGAGAGAAAATTAGTTTGTTCAGTTAATTACAAATTACCATTCATTAGAAGAATTAATTTATTTAATAATCAGGGGTAGATTTTTCTCGTTCCGTCAGCCATGACCGAGTAGAAGAGTTCAATGATTTTAATTATAATTTTATTCTTAGATATTATCGCCTGTTGTGACGATTGGGCCTTAAACATCTAGAAGACCATTTATAACTGATTGTTAGTCAACGCCTTTATCCGTTGCACCACGGGTCCAAGTTTAGAGTAGCAGTTCGAATAATCTAAATGACTCAAATAATCGAAATTATCATCTAAAGAATTCCGAAACGTAAGTTGTTGACGTTTAACGAAATTGATTGTGTCGTGAACATAATTTTATGTTGCAACATGTCTAATAAAATGTTTCATGAATATCGAACCAGTAGCTATACAGTTATAATGATTACAAAACAAAAAAACAGCAGCCAAAAAACTGTTGAGAAGACAACAATTTTAGCGGAGGCAATACGGTACTACTCCAGATGAAGCGCCGAATTTCCGTGACTGCTCGGCGGCAACGATCGGGCAGGTCGCGGAAGCTCCCGAGAGCTGCCGAGACGAAAACGAGGCTGAAGCAGAGCTGACCGATCAGGTTTCTGCCAATCATCTGCGCTCAGCACAACAAAACAAGCGGTAGGAAGACCTTTCGAACCGGCCGCAAACGTATCCGTAAACTCTGACCCTCGACGAGAAAATATATGAATCCCCCCCCCAAAAAAAATATACAGAAATAAATTGCCTAAATATCATAAGAAAAATAACATACTTCTTTGTTTTATGAAAAAAAAAGACACAAAAAAGTTGCCTAAATATCGTAAACGAAATAGTATTTACTTTGATTTATGTAAAAAAAAGACAACAAAATTAAAATGGTTCATTTGGCCCACGAAAAAATTTAAAAAAGTTTCTTTATAGTTCTTCAGCTATGGTTTGTTTATTTTTTTTTTTCATTTTTTTTCTAATATATGTATTTTTTTTTTCTTTTCTATTCTTCGTCTTATATTGTCGTCTGCCACTCTTCCATTTTTACGACTTTCAGTTTTGCTTCAGCCTTGTTTTCGTCTCGGCAGCTCTCGGGCGCTTCCGCGACCTGCCTGATCGTTGCCGCCCAGCAGTCACGGAAATTAGGCGTTTGATCTGGAGTAGTACCGGCAATACTATTTTAATCCTTTTTAACGTATTGTCATCTTTTGTTAGAACTAGCAGGATAACCCGACGTATGTACTTTTTACTAGGCTCATGACGCAATATTACTTTCCTTGTTTTTTTTTTACTGTCCTCCTATTTCTGTTTCGCCCCTAATATATTCAGAAGCTGAAATATTGTAAAACTCTTTGCATTAGTGTCTTATACATATGGTTTAAATTTCATTAAAATCGGATATGCGTCTTTGAAGTTTTAAGGGGTCCTGTACCCATGAGCCACTTACAGGTTGAAGCACGTAAATATTCGGCACATCGAGAGTAACGTGAGGATTCAGGACCGCTTCCATTGTCTTCCCCGGAGAACTTTATACATATGATATAAATTTCGTCAAAATAACATATATTTAAAGTTTTAAAAGGGGTTCCGGGTAGTTTCCTTATGTTAGGAAGGCATTTAAAGATTCGTGACCACTTCCGTTGTCTTTCTCAGAAGAATTTAAGGAGCTATTCTATTCCCCTTTGAAGTAAACTTAGAGATTCAGGAACACTATTCTATTCCACTTTGAAGTAAACTTAGAGATTCAGGAACACTTCCATTGTCTTCCTCCGTATTTTTTTTGTTGTAGATTATCTAACTTCTCTTTCTATAGGGAACACACAGACATAAGGTTGTCTGATTTTGCAGCTGTGACAGCCGAGGGGAAAGTCAAACGTCAACCCCAGCTAACTAGCAATCATGATTTGAAAGATATCAACCCGAGGTGGGTTCGTGCAGAGCCGACCTGGGACACACATGCTGTGAGAACGCGGAAAGATACGCCCCGACGGAGAACGGTCTCAGTTACGACCAACCCGTCGAGGGAGTAGGGGAAAATAAATGATGGGGAAAGTCCACCCCAGGAGGAAGGCGTCTGTGAGTAAACAGACAATGGAATCGCTCACTGGATGAGGCAAGTAGACTTTGGTCGGACAACTCCAAGTTACCTTGAACGATATATACGGTGCGAGCCAGGGGTATTTTTACCCCACCTAATAAACTGGTATTGTCCTGTCCTTTGGGTCTGGATTTACGCCGGTCTGTTGGGGGTTGTCCTGTGCAGTTCTAAGAGGTGCACGCACCCTCCCAGGCTTCGCCTCCCCTCTTTGGGGAGGAGTCAGTTTATTGCTTACTGTCTGAGGCGCCCTACCGGGAATGCCGACGGGGCTGCCCAGGCAATTTTTAAATGGCCAGAGTGCTCACCTCTCGAGCGCTGGCTTATCTAATCCCACTTTCCCGACCTTGTGTCACATCTTACCTTGTGGGAGGTAGATAAATAAACGGTGCGACAATCGCGAATTGATCTAGTTTTTAAGTTTTCAGTTGTTGAGTTCAGAAGTTTGGGAAGTAGAAACACTTTTCACAACGACTGCCAATTAACTTAGCGAGTCGACGTTGGAACTCTAAATTCCGTCTAGAAGCAGTGGTAGTACTAGTAACCCCCTTAATCAGCGAAAACTGTTGTGTTAGTGTAACTGCAAGTTTCACGGAAATATATATATTGTTCTATTTATTTTGAATTAAGCATATTTGTTGATTTGTCGATATCTTGATTATCTGTTTATTTTCTTCAAATGTAATTCTCATCTCTCGGTTGATGCCCCATTCGCGGAGTGACCCTGAAACGTATCCATGGATCAATCCACACAACCCAGGGAAGGGAAGACCCGGTAAACTGAGACGTTTCGACCGCACCAGTCTTCTTCAATTAAGTGGAACTTCGTCAGCGCTGGCGTCCCGTGAAGATAGCGAAAAGTCGGCGACGCCACATTAACAGACGCTGATACGAACAGGACACGAACGGGACACGATTTTATTTGGTTGCTGCGAAGGAGTGAGTAAGAGAGAGAGAGAGAGTAAAAGAGAGAGAGAGAGTAAGAGAGAAAGAGAGAGAGAGAGAGAAAGAAAGAGAGAGATAGGGGTGATAGAGCCAGAGCATATATATATATATATATATATATATATATATATATATATATATATATATATATATATATATATATATATATATATATATATATATATATAATTAACTTGTTATAAATATCCAAGGGGTATAAATCAGAAGGAAGTTGAAACCGGGTTCATGAGAGTGCTCAATGAAAATTCAGAGCGAAATATATATTTTTGTTGATGGTTTTATTCCGTTTGCTACATAATATATTGTGTTTCATTAACGTTTAAAATAAACGTCAACTCTTCAGGCATTTTGAGCAGTGGTTTCCAAAATGCCTGAAGCGTTGACGTTTATTTTAAACCTTAATGAAACACAACATATTATGTAGCAAACGGAATAAAACCATCAACAAATATATATATATATATATATATATATATATATATATATATATATATATATGCACATAATCATATAGAGACTGGAGAATGGGAGAGAGAGAGAGAGGGGGTGGGGAGACAGTGGGAGAGAGAGCCGTATCATATTATAAAGTGATATATATATTGTGTATAGCGTGAATGGTGAATCGGTCACATTTGGTATTGGTTGCATTGAATTCAAATATATATTATGCTCGTACACATATAATTTAGCATCCTTGTTATTTCTCATATACACTGAATTTATACACACACACACACACACACACACACACATACACCCCCCCCACACACACATACACACAAACACACACACACACACATATATATATATATATATATATATATACAGGGTGATTCATAAGTCACTTAGCTATTTAAAATGATTACCATATGAAGCACAAACATACTATGAACTTTTGATAATTGTTATCTTACTCTCTAATTACTGCTATTTTTTATTTTAAATTTGTTCGTTTATATATTTGTTTCTATATATATTTATTTTTATTTATTTAAATTTGTGTAAATCATCATATCTGCTTTTTTTTCAGGCAGTATGTCATTTACAATTGAAGAGCGAATTTTTATTGTTATTCATATGGCCAAATTTGATGAATCTCCCACATTTGTTGAAAGGCAATGACGACCTCAAATCAAAAATCACTGCTGAGTTTGTTAAAAATAATCAATCAAATATGCTACAAAGAGTCGTAAATTCCTTGCAAAAAAGAATGGAGCTATGCATGCAAAACGAAGGTGGAAATTTTGAAAATTTGCTGTAATTTTAAACTCCCATGAATTAATTTGTTGAATAAACTTTCTGTTTTGTATTACCGTATTTCTTAACTTCAGAATTTCAAAAATAAATAGCTAAGTGACTTATGAATAACCCTCCAGCCCCTTCAATTTCACGTATATGGACAGCTGTTTATTACTTGGAGTAATGTCTTTCCTGATTATGCTTCTCAATTTGTATGACCTGGATGGACTGTATGGATTCAACAAAAAGTATGTTTTTGGGTTCGTATGTTTGATGTTATGTATTTTTATGTATTTGTGTATATAATTTTATATATTTTCAAAGCGTAATTTTATTACCTGTAGTAGTATAACTGCGGTAATGGTCCTCTGAAGAGAAGAATTATCTTTGAAAACTCATGAGCTAAGGACTTGAGGATACTTTACTTGAACTTTGAATTCTAATAAAATTTGATTGACACCTTATTTTATTACTTCATTTTATATTATATATATATATATATATATATATATATATATATATATATATATATATATATATATATATACGTTTGATTGAACAGGAGTGCAAGCTTCTGTTTATTCATTTTATGCTCCATTTTTCCAGTCGAACGACTTATTTGGTGTTATCCATGGTGTGTAAGAAACCCCCATATCTGAAACTATGGTACCTATAACATTGGTTGAAGAAGAGGAAAGGGTTAAAATTGATCGGTTGAAGAAGATTAAACGGTCAAAATAGGTCACCAAAAATCAATTTAAACCCTTTCCTCTTCGTCTTTTGTTTTCCTTATTTCTTTTTTCACTAATTTCTTCCTACTTTTCCTGTTATTTATCTTTTCTAATTTTTTTTTTTACTGCTGTCTGTAATGAGAAACCTCTTTTCCTCTTAACTTTTTCATATCTTAATGTTGGATAATTCCCCTCGGTTGTTTGACTTGCGCAGATTAACGCGGGGTGGACCTGGCAGTCGAGTGCAGAATAAGGTCTGTTCTCACTGTCGGAAATCACAGACGTGACAGGGTCAGCGCGTGACGAGATCCCAGATCAAGGGTTAATGTGCACCTGCGAGAGGCTCTGTGACGTCACAGGCCTTTGCGTGGGAAACAGAGGGATTCGTGACGTCACTCGTTCTTCGTGAGAAGCGAGTTTTAGTCAGTCTGGGTTTTGGAGGCGAACTGATGAGACGTGATTGTTACCATGTAAACTACAACAGATAAGGGAAATATTTCCCTAAGAAAATACAGGCGAGAGATATCCTTTCCCCCCTCCATGAATGGTTAAGAAAATAATTGTTAAGTAACTACGATAAAGTAGTGATTTGCTCTCTCTCTCTCTCGACGTAGTGAATATCTCTCAGCTGATTAAATAACTAACGGTTGTGATAAAAAGAATTGAAAGTAAAAAAGATTGTTGTTTGGTGAGTCGGTCAGGAAGCTTTTGTTGCAGACAACGGACGGCGTGGTTCACGACATGAAGGAAAGAAGAAATAATTCATCCACTAGACGACATCGAGACGGCGATCCTCTACACGGCCCTTTCAGAGACGAGTATAACAAACGAGAAAAGCCACGGCCCGTAGTGGGACTAGTATACGAAACGAGAACCGCCGCGGCCCAAGAGAAGGGCTATGCAACATGAACAAGTTTAATTAAACGGAAGTGAAAGCATCTGTTTATTCCTGTTTATATCCAATCTAACGGACCAGCGATCTGATGTTATGTTCGAGCGTGAACATGAACTTTTCAAAATTGCAAGCGCTTTCGACTCGCATGAGTTGTCCGAAAGCACGTGATGATGTTACAAATTAAAATTGGCGAATTTATTACGAAAGTCCTTCTCACCCTCGTATCGACCTTGCTGAATAGTAGTTTTATGCTCTCGAATGAATAATGCTTCGAGGATAGGGAGATGAGGATACAGTTTGAAACAACGTGGATGGTAGTGTTTTAAGTAAGTATATTACAGAAGTCATTCTTTTAAATAGTGTGTGCTTTTTGATGTTGGTGGATGGAGCTTTGAAGGGAGGTGATGTGGCGTGTTAGGCGGTGAGCGATAGGTGGCGTGTTAGGCGGTGAGCGATAGGTGGCGTGTTAGGCGGTGAGCGATAATTGTCCTGGTCATGTCAATATTATTTATAGTGACACATTCTCTCACAATATGGCGTTGATAGTTTTTTAGCAAATTGTTTTTGGACGACGGATTATTTTCTATTAGTTATTTAGAAGTTTTAGACTTTCTATAATATATTATAGATCGGACTTTAGAGTTATTGTCAATAAGGGATATATGTTTATAGGGGATATATGTTTATAAGGGATATATGTTTATAGGGGATATATGTTTATAGGGGATATATGTTTATAGGGGATATATTTTATAAGGGATATATGTTTTTAGGGGATATATGTTTATAGGGGGTATATGTTTATAGAGGATATATGTTTATAGGAGATATATGTTTATAGGGGATATATGTTTATAGGGGATATATTTTATAAGGGATATATGTTTATAGGGGATATATGTTTATAGGGGATATATGTTCATAAGAGATATATGTTTATAGGGGATATATGTTTATAAGGGATATATGTTTATAGGGGATATATGTTTATAGGAGATATATGTTTATAGGGGATATATGTTTATAGGGGATATATGTTTATAAGGGATATATGTTTATAGGGGATATATGTTTATAAGGATATATGTTTATAGGAGATATATGTTTATAGGGGATATATGTTTATAAGGGATATATGTTTATAGGGAATATATGTTTATAGGAGAGAAGTTTGTTAAAAGTCCATGTGTTTTTTTAAAAACAAAAACGTTTATTTTATTGAATAACATTTTTATTGTTCTAACAAAAAATGTAGGGGTAGGAAATATGTTCGTTTAAGTCGGTATCTTCTTTTACAAATATATTGAGGACAGAGAGATACTTGATTTGTTCAGACATTCACAGTAAGCACTCGTGTTTTTACCACAACGGAAAAAAAGACTTCTCCACCTCCATCCATGTGCTTAGCGACAGAAGTACGTTTTATGAACAGAGCTACTTTGCAAGGGCTTCTCATCGTAGAACACATTAGCGCGGTACTGCTTCCCTGCAGACTAGTCGTCTCCAAATCCAATGTCAACAAGTGTTTGTCGTGAACCGTCCGAAAAGTAATACAACTTAGTTCAACGCTTCTGAATGTTTGAAATGAGGATTGATTATTTTTATTATTTGGATTATTCGGACTACTGTTCTCACATTGAGTGGTATTCTCACGACGAAAGCGAATTACTTAAGACTTCTACCCGGTCATAGCTGACAGAACGAGATCATCCCCCCCGTGGATTAAATAAAGGTTTTCGTTCAAAATTCCGTACAGATTCCCGAGTTCGACAGAAAGATTCCCGAGTTCGACAAGATGCACATTGAGAAAGTCGGAGGTCACATCGGCCGAAACGTTGTGAGAATAACACTCAAGATGAGAACAGTAGTCCGATTAATCCAAATGATACAAATTAGATCATTGTATCCTATTAACCCTTATCCTCGAGTAACTTTTGGCCTTCATAGGTGGTTGTCCAACAGTATAAAAAGCTTTGTGAGGAGCACGAGCCGAATCTGCTAACGCGTTATTGTTCTTCAAGAACTTGAACTGGGGGTAGAGTTACGGTGGTGAAGTGGATAACGATGCGGACGGACGACCTGTCTGTGCCGAGTTCGAATCCAGTCGATTCCATAGCACCATTTTCACGGATGGTTTTTAGCAATCTTCACGTCGTCCCTACCTGATTCTAAAAAAGAAAAAAAAAACAATGCCAACAATAGATCCCCCAACTGTGGTAAGGGAGAGTGAAAACGAGGTAGTGTCAAAGCTAACATATATGTGTAGATATTTATATACTTCTATGTACAGGATGATGTCCTAAACTAATGAACGAATCCTGATATATTTTGGAATATAAATGTAGTGTCAGAGCTACCTGTCATCTTCTGATTGTCTCTGCTTTAAACCACGATACACCCGTGTCATCGTTGTGAACCTAGGTTCTTGATCGTCTGTAGATAAAGCACTCGGTCGCTGATGATAGTTTAGGAGAAAGGTTTATTTAAAAGGAGACATAGTAACATAAAATAGCAAAGCGACAGTCCACTTGTGTACGCGTCAGACAGAGAGAGACAGAGAGAGAGAGAGAGAGAGAGAGAGAGAAAAGAGAATAGAAGAGACAGACAGAGAGAGAGAGAGAGAGAGACAGACAGACAGAAAGAGAGAGGGAAGAGAGAGAGGGAGAGGGAGAGAGGAGACAGACAAACAGAGAGAGAGATACATACATACATACACAGAGAGAGAGAGAGAGAGAGAGAGAGAGAGAGAGAGAAGAGATATATACATACAGAGAGAGAGAGAGAGGAAATACATACATACAGAGAGAGAGAGAGAGGAGATATATACATACAGAGAGAGAGATAGAGAGATAGAGAGGAGACAGACGGACAGACATACAGACAGAGAGACAGATAGGTCGCTTGTCTCATTACACCTAGCTACATTGCACGCGACCGTCCTCATCTTATATAGGGCTCTTCGGTAAACCGGCCACAATTTGCCTCCGCTTGCTAACGTTGTCAGCCCCCAAAAGAGGGTGCCCCCACCCCCGGCCGGGAATCACGTTGTTTCATCGACTTCCGCTTTGAGTTCGCACCGCCATGTCAAAATCAGTGTATACCTAGTTTAAGGAAATTACTTTAATGACTCCCTTTTCCAGAAGTAAAGAAAGAAGTGAAAAGTAAAGAAGTGGAAAGAGTACGCCGAACGAACAAAGTTAGAAAAGGGGTAGCGTATACAAGCTAGTAACCTTCCTATGTCCGTTCGTCTCGCATATCAATTTCTAATCTACCACACATGCACTGACCTCAACACATGATACCACGGGTCTCTATGTAAATAAAGCGAAATATCTTTTCGCTTTTTCACATGACACAATGAATTAACAGTCATTTCATTTCCATTTACTGGAGTGACAGTGGCAATGTTGCGTCTGCCCCATTCCTTTGTGTTCTCTGGACCAAACCTTCCCCGACTTTGCATGCAATCGCTGAGCCTTTCTGTACTCGGTATTGGGGTAAAACCTTGTAATGTTGCAGGGTAACGAGTATTTATTTACTCCTCTCCAGGAGTTAGGCACAAGGCCAGTTTTATCTTACTCCTACAAGTAAGATGTGACCCAAATTCGTGTCGGGAAAGTGGGCTTTGAAAAGCCAGCGCTCGAGAAGGTGAGCACTCTGACCATTAAAAATTGCCTGGGCAGCCCCGTCGGCTTTCCCCAGTAGAGGCGCCTCATGCAGTAAGCAATAAACTTACTCCTCCCCAAAGAGGGGAGGTAAATCCTGGGAGGGTGGACCTCCTAGAACTGCATAGGACAGACCCATAGACCGGCGTAAATCAAGCCCCGAAGACGAAGACAATACCAGTCTATGGGGTGAAGTATCCATCGGAACAGATACTACATTTTGATCTTAGCCAAAAGGCAAAAAAAAACAAAAAAAAACGAGTAGCTGTGACAAACGAGAAGGATTTGATGCATACCATACAACCATGAGGCACGATCGTCATGATCTCTATCAGCAACAACAACAACAACAACAACAACAACAACAGCAGCAACAACCACAACAACAACAACATCAAGTCAGTAAAAACAAAACTATGCTAATCTATCCAAATTTACTATTTAAGAACATTTACTTATACGAAGCTCTTCAGATAAATAAAGAATTCGCCCAGTTTTCATTGTCCATTGCGACAACGAATCGTCGGCCTTTCTCGCAACGAGCGATAATGAATCCCTTATCGCATCTTCTATCGACAACGCGGAGACATTTTCAATTTGTATCTGGCGTTCAGAATGCGTAAAGATTACATTTTCGGACGACATCAGCAGACAGATTATAGCGTGGGCGCCAACATTTTCATCTACACAAAGTCGCCATTCCTTTTTATCTGTCGGCATCGCCAGGAGTCTCGTAATTCTATCAATATAATTCCCGACAAAATAACAAGACAGAACTTCCATCCGTTTTTATATGGCGCTGGAAATGCAATTTAACTCTTATTGATTCCAGCCTTCAGCTTCTTTCATCTTCATTCCGACTTGGTATTTTTTTTTTATCGCAGACTAAAAGGACCACACATCTTTACCTGGGCGAAGCGAAGCGAAGCGAAAAACACATAAAGTACGAAATGTTTTCTATAATAGTTCTCTCTGGAAGGTGACGGTGGCTAACTGGTTAAAAACACTGATGTGCCAAGTTCGAATCCAGTTAATTCTACAGAAAGACTTTCACTTACGATGCTGGCAACCTTGACGTGGTCCCTCATGTAAGTATCCGATGTCTTTCTATAAAGAATTCTAACTAGAAAAATATCGGGGAAACCAATGCCAACAATAGAATCACTGATTCATACGAAATGAATGAATGAACAATCTCTCTCTATATATAAAGTTAGGTATGTATATATGTTTATATACTTCTATATACATGATCTATATTGGAATATATATTCTGGGCAATACGGTGAGTAATAATTAAAAAAAATGTTATGTGAAAAACAAAATTACTAAGTAAATGAAGACATATATATATATATATATATATATATATATGTAAATTAATAGATATAACCAAAAATAAAACCATGAATACGGTTCTTTACTAATAATAAGACTCGGCACCTGAAGACGGTCGCAAGACCGAAAGCGCTCGAGAAATGGCCCAATATACAACGTTAGGCGCCATAATCCACCAATTGACACCGGAAAACCGACGAATCGCTCGCCGTGTCGAGAAATTAACAATATATAGCAAAGAAAGAAAACTCCGTGGTCTTCAACGACACATGTATAATAAATGACTTGCTGCCGAAATATATATATATATATATATATATATATATATATATATATATATATATATATATATATAGAGAGAGAGAGAGAGAGAGGTTTATATATATATATATATATCTATTTCGTATTTCGGGATAAAATCCTAAACTAATAAACCGATTATTATAAATTTTGGAATATATATTCTCGGCAACAGAGTAGGAAACGTGTATAAACTTTATCTTTTAAGAGGTGCGCCCATCTAAAATCGTACCCTTTCCCCAAAAAACTGTTTAAATAAGTTAGATACAAAGTATTTAATAGAGAAAAATTGCTCTACATCAAATTTTGAGTTATATTACAACTAATACATTTTTAAAAGGATCGGTATGCGCGTATGAGCGTCAATAATATATATGCATTTATTTCAGAAATTATTTATTTTAGTAGAATGCCCGCCCCAGGGCGCGTATAAGCAATAGATATAACATTAATTTAAAATTTAAACGTTTTTTTTTCTGTCTTGGGATGTATTGTACGGTTTCGGTCGCAACCTTCGAAATTGTAAAGTTTACAAAAAATTAATAATGTGTCCACGTTACCTAACCCATTGCATAGGATACATATCCCATAAATCATAATAAAAAGTTCAATAGTTGAAGATTTTACCAAGCAGGTACATATTATTGACGCCCATTCACACATTGTTTTTAGCTATTTAATGTTTTGTATCCAACTTATTTTAAAAGTGTTTTTGTGCGGATGCGAGTTTTAGTTAGCGCACGCCCTAAATAGTAAAGTTTAGAAAAAATGATGTGCCCATGTTACTCACCGTGTTGCCGAGAATATATATTCCGAAATTCATAGTGATTGGATCATAAATTTATTATATATATATATATATATATATATATATATATATATATATATATATACACGAGGGGCGTTCAATAAGTAATGCCCTGACCCATTTCTCATAGCAATAGATTAATGAAACTTGGCACAGTTATTAGTCTTTCTCTACATATGGACCACTCAGAGGTTATGCATTTCTCCCATCGTTTGATGCAGCTCTGGACACCGTTTTTGTAGAACACCCCAGGTTGGTCCCCCATCCACGTCGCTCTTCAGAAATCAAGGCTGCATCATCTGGGAAACGCTTTCCTTTCAAAAACAACTTCATGGCTGGGAAGAGATGAAAGTCAGAGGGTGCAAGGACAGGAGAGTAAGGGGGATGGGGGAGGATTTCATAGCCACATGCCCGTGCTTCTGATCTGGCGACATGCGAGTTGTAGACCGGAGCGTTGTCTTGCAGGAGGTGGAGACCTTTGCTGATCTTGCCCCGCCTCTTGATTTTGATAGCTTCTCTTAATTTCATCAAAAGTGAAGCGTAATAGGCTCCTGTAATTGTGGTACCTTTTTGCCAGAAAATCTGTCATCACTACTCCGTCCTGGTCCCAGAAGACTGTGAGCATGACCTTGCCAGCGGAGGGCTGCTCTCTTGTCTTCTTAGGAGGTAGTGAGTCCAAGTTCTTCCACTGCATTGACTGGGCTTTTGTCTCTGGATCATAGTGATGGACCCAAGTTTCATCCTGTGCAATACGTCTTGGCACATCTCCAAATTCATCCTCGAGCACTCGACGCGTTCTTGCTTCTGGAAAGGTGTGAGCAACCTGGGAATCCATCTAGCAGACACCGTATGCATATGCAAATGGTCATGAATAATCGTTTCCACAGACCCTGTACTAATCTTGACCTCTTGGGCTATTTGGCGAATAGTAATGCGTTGATCTTTCTAAATGGCAGCCTCAACTTGACGGACAGATGCCTCATCAATGGCAGAAGAAGGAACGATCAGGTCTGGGAGCTGTTTCCACAGACTTCCGGTCATGTTTGGATTCACGATGCCAGCGTTTTACAAGGTCATATGATGGGGCATAATCACCATAAATTTCTTTCATTTCATCAAAAGTCTCCTTTGGTGTGCGTCCTTTCAAATACAAAAACCGGATTACTGTGCGACACTCAACTGGCTCGATTTCACACCTGACTTAGTTTAAACACCTGTAAATCAGAACCCACAATCAGTTCAGAGCTGTTATTTGCAACATAGCCCATACAGATATAAATCATTACACATGCAACATTTTATCTAGATCAAACAACTGGAAATGGGTCAGGGGCATTACTTATTGACCGCCTCTCGTGTATATATAAATTCCCGAAACAGTTTTTCATGGTAAACAACTGATGATCCCTTAAAATAGTGTTAGAAACAAACTAATATAATAACTGTAAAAAGTAAATTGACTTACATGAGTGATTTTCCACTAGAAGACTTGGGACTATAAGTTTATTTATTTATTTTTTTAATATATTTTTAATAGTTGAGAAACTTCCGAGACTATATATATATATATATATATACATGCACTCTTTAATGTTAGCATTTACACAAATAATAATGACCTTATGTTACTCACTGTGTTGCTAAGAATATGTATTCGAAAATTAATAATGATCAGTTTAATAGTTTAATAGATTAATCTCTTCATATAAATATATAAACAACTTTCTAACTTTATATAGAGAGGGATAGACCGGCAGAACCCTGGTCTGTCATGAAAAACAGAAATGTAGAAACAAGGAATTTCATGTTCTACCAAGCTAATGCGTTAACATACGCAAATTACTCAGCGAACAAGTGTCATAGATATTCATGATGTTTTCTGAAACAAAGAAAATTACTTTAAAAAATAATTTCGTTTCATCTAATATATTCCAGTTACTTTATAATTGCCCCTACTGATCCCAGATGGAATCGAAGTAGGTCTTCAATAGCTTCTTTAGATTCTGTGGATATTTTAACTTTTGTTAAAACTTATGTGGATGCTCTGTTAATATGTCAATTTCTATAACACACAAACAAATATTGACGTATATATATATATATATATATATATATATATATATATATATATATATATATATATATATATATATATATAATATTAGACGCTTAAGGTCTCCTGTTTTTGTTTCATTGTTAGATACTTAACCCCCCTTTTTAAAATTTTATTTACTTATTTTTTTTTGTGAATTTCCCAACGAATGTTAAGTCTGCAATATCTTGGATTTAGTTAGTTTGTCTGGGAATTTAAACTGCATTTTACTTCTTTTTTTGTTGTTAAAATGACTTAAAGCTTCTTTAGACTATATATTGGGTATTTAGATCTGTATGGCTAGGTTTCCTTCCTCTTATCTACTTACCTTTCTGGTACCTAAGGTACTTAAGCTTTATTTTTTATATTTTATTTATTTATTTTTTAATGCAACTTTAATTCTTATATAATTTTATTGCTAGCTACCATATTGCAGAATGGTTCTTGGGTGTAGTGTTTAGATAGTATTATTATTATTACTATTTTTTAAAATTATTATTATTATTGTTATAATTAATGTTATTTGATATGCAAATTACCATATCATACGGTAGTCTTAAGGGTAATATATTATTATTATTATTATTATTATTATTATTATTATTATTATTATTATTATTATTATTATTATTATTTATGTATATATTAGTGAAATTTTAAGCTAAATTATTTCGACACTTGATTATTGGGGAAATGGTAGTTTAATCAGTACCATTTGAGAGCCATGGATATTATAACTGTGCTGTTTTTAAATCTCCGAAACAGTTACATGGTAAACAGCTGATGATCCCCGTGTTAATATTAGACGCTTAAGGTCTCCTGTTTTTGTTTCACTGTTAGATACTTAACCCCCCCCCTTTTTAAAAATTTCATTTACTTATTTTTTTTAATGAATTTTCCAACGAATGTTAAGTCTGCAATATCTTGGATTTAGTTAGTTTCTCTGGGAATTTAAACTGCATTTTACTTCTTTTTTGTTGTTGATAAAATGACTCAAAGCTTCTTTAGACTATATATATATATATATATATGTATATATATATATATATATATATATATATATATATATATATATATATATATATTTCGAACATAAACAAAAACTCTACATCCAAAAAGCCAAGATGAGAACAGTAGTCCGAATATACCAAATTCTACAAATTATCAACCCTCATCTAAAAGATTCCGAAACATAAAGAATTTTATGTTCCACCAAGTGAAAGACATACGCGAATTACTCAGTGAACAAGTGTCATAAACCTTTATAATGTTTTCTTGTCAAGATTTCGTGCTGTAATTGAAAAATCACGAACGAGCGGTCAAAATAACAGGTTTTAACTGTTTGAATTCCTTCACATCAAGGTCACAGAGTTAGTATATCATGTTCACTTTCGTTAGGATATCTAAGTGCATTTGTATCTATTTTCAAAACATATGTGAAGACGATCACGACATATTTTAATTGGTGATGTTTATCATGTGAAGAGATTCCCGGGATTTTTAGTGCACCTCTGCATGTCTATCTCATATATTTATCGGTCTAATCTTTGTCAGGTCGAATCAATCAAACTGGCCGTATCAATCTACAGGCTGATTCATAAGTCACTTAGCTATTTATTTTTGAAATTCTAAAGTTAAAAAATACGGTAATACAAAACAGAAAGTTTATTCAACGAATTCATTTATGTGAGTTTAAAATTACAGCAGATTTTCAAAATTTCCACCTTCGTTCTGCATGCATAGCTCCATTCTTTTTTGCAAGGAATTTACGACTCTTTATAGCATATTTGATTGATTAATTTTAACAAACTCGGCAGGGATTTTTTATTTGAGGTCGTCATTGCCTTTCAACAAGTGTGAGAGATTCATCAAATTTGGCCATATGAATAACAATAAAAATTCGCTCTTCAATTGTAAATGACATACTGCCTGAAAAAAAGCACATATGATGATTTACACAAATTTAAATGAATAAAAATAAATATATATAGAAACAAATTTATAAACGAACAAATTTAAAATAACAAATAGCAGTAATTAGAGAGTAAGATAACAATTATCAAAAGTTCATAGTATGTTTGTGCTTCATATGGTAATCATTTTAAATAGCTAAGTGACTTATGAATCACTCTGTATATCTCTGTTCCGATCTATCTCTATAATCCCAATCTATTAATCCTCTTCTTTCTCTTTCTCTCTTTCTGTCCATTTCTCTTTCTTACTCCCCCTTTGTCTCACTTTCTCATATATATATATATATATATATATATATATATATATATATATATATATATATATACCGAAATTAATAAGATTGAAGTAAAAACAAAGTGATTAATCTTGCATTGGTAAAGGCTTATATTTTCAATTTTATAATACTGATCCAGCAATGCTTTAAATGAGCGACCCATTTTATTAAACTCTAGCAGGCCAATGTTTTCTTCATTGTACAACCAGAATTTGAATTCATAACCGTCAACGTCATCGGCGTGGATTATCACACCAAAGACATTTATCAAAGAAACAAAGAAAAAAAAGTTTTTTGTTTTCGTGTTTTTTGATGCAAAACAAAATGACACAATACTGGTCAACTCTGATGATGGAATTTTATTCCGAAATTAATAAGATTAAAGTAAATAAAAATAAAATAAAAATGATTAATCTTGCATTGATAAAGGCTTCTATTTTCCAGTTTATAATATATATATATATATATATATATATATAGGTAAAGTAGACGTCCACAGGAAAAAAATCCAAAGAATTTCAACCAGGCTTATAAAGAGTGCTCAATATCAAATAGAGCTTTTATATATATGGTTATTTTTATTTTATTTATACAGACATGTAGATAATCTCCGACAACAGCTGTTAGAAACTGAGGTTCTTTCAAAATATGATCTGAGGGAAGGATCAGATTTACTTTCTGTCTGATGAGATCTCAGTTTCTAACATGCCAGTGTCGCAGATCATGTACATGTATGTATAAATAAAAATAATCATATATATATATATATATATATATATATATATATATAGTCTAAAGAAGCTTTGAGTCATTTTAAACAAAAGAAAAAAAGGAAAATGCAGTTTAAATTCACAGAGAATATATATATAAATATTTTGAATGTGACATGATATATATAATTATTTCCACCATCAGACAACGCCGCAGCCCACAGCCTATGAAAGAAACACACCGGAAGTCCTAAACTCGAGTTTCGCCCTAATTTTGGGCTCATCAATAGAACACATCCGAACTCGGGATTCGAAACCTGAATCACTACCTGCAAAGCGAGTACTCTGCGGCTTTCGAATCCTGAGTTCAGATGTGTTCTACTGATGAGCCCAAAAGTAGGGCGAAACTAGAGTCAATGACTTTCGGTGTGTTTCTTTTATAGGTTGTGGGATGCGGTGTTGTCTGATTGTGGAAATAATTATATATATATATATATATATATATATATATATATATATATATATATATATATTAATTAATTAAGTTAAAATATTAACTAAATGAACAAAAGCATTACTTTTCAAAAGTGTTCAATATATATTAAAGCTTTTATATTAAAATAAACATAGTTAGAGTATCCGACAATCGTTTCAGAACCTGCTCGGCACTTCTTCAGGGATGTGCACCCCTGAAGAAGGCCAAGCAGGTTCTGAAACGGCTGTCGGATACTCCAACTATGTTTATTTTAATATATATATATATATATATATATATATATATATATATATATAAACAAAAAAAAGTTTTTAAGATAAATAAATAATTTATTTAAAAAAAACAAATTTCTGCGTTGTTCAGGCTTCAAAATATTTAAAAAAAAATCTTTATTATATATATATATATATATATATATATATATATATATATATATAAATTATGTATGTATTTAGGCAGCATTCTTTTAATTTAGATAAGCATTATTAATAATAACATAATTCTCTGGCTTAATTATGTATATATATATTTAAAAAATATTTTTTAACGATTTTTCTTTAAAAAAAAAATGTATGTTCCATATGTATCACGAACGTTTTCGATTCTTCGTTGAATAATCTCTATGTGAAATTTAATTGTTAATGCCTTTTCTTTTTTTTTGGCATCGAACTGATGTCACGTGCACGTTTCTCGGCTATCTTTTAGAATTATCTTCTATTCTTTTTTTTTTATTCTTTTGTTTTTTTTACCACGCGTTTTATACGTTTAAGTGGAAAGCATCACATTCCCATTGAACGACTTATGTACTTACCTACTTATATTTCTATGTTCGCTTCCATCTATTTATCCGTCTATCTATTTATCCATTTATCTATTTATCCATTTATCTATTTATCCATTTATCCATCTATGGATCAGTCTTATCTATCTTTACACTTGAACCGTTCGAATGAAAATAAAAAAGGAAGCCCTGACTGGGTCGTTTACATCAAGATAATATTGATATTAATGTCTGCTTGACGCTGGGCGTACTCAAAATCAATTATGATGAGGTTTTCGCATAATGAGAAAGAAGTACTTACACACACACACACACACACACATATATATATATATATATATATATATGTATATATATATATATATATATATATATATATATATATATATATATATATATATATATATATATTATACATACAAACCTTATCAAGCCTCTACCTTTATAATTAGAATTTCATATATCCACATAAAATGTTATAAGGAGATATAATCTTTTATGTATCAATTTTCAGTATTTACTTCAACAGTGTTCAATACGTGAGTATTGATTTACTCCTCTCCAGGAGTTAGGCACAAGGCCAGTTTTTATCCTACTCCCACAAGTAAGATGTGACCCAAGGTCGGGTCGGGAGAGTGGGGTTTAAAATTGCCTGGGCAGCCCCGTCGGCATTCCCCGGTAGGGGCGCCTCAGGCAGTAAGCAATAAACTTACTCCTCCCAAAGAGGAGAGGCGAAGCCTGGGAGGGTGGACCGCCTAGAACTGCAC
>OY744526.1:12736627-12749127 GCA_963556195.1 Sepiola atlantica | reverse complement strand
TGGTCCTGTGCAGTCATAGGATGGCCACCTTCCCAGATTTTACATTCTTGTCCTTTGAAAGGGGGTAATTTATTTTTAATCGCCTGAGGCTCCCCTACCGTGGAATGTGGACAGGGTTGGCCAAGCAATTTTTCTTTGCCTAGAGTGCTTTTCCTCTAAGGCGCTAACATTTTGAATTCCACTTTCCTGACCTTGTGTCTAATCTTACCGTCGTGGGAGGGAGATGAATAACCTACTGAGGTAGACTGCTCTAATTCTGCATTTTATGCCTATTAGATGAGGCATGTCAACCATGCAGCCCGTGGGTTGCATTACATGCGGCCTTTTGCATACACACTTGCGTTCCGCGTGAAATATACTCCAATTCGATAATATAACAGCCCAATTTGCAGTTTTTAGGATATAAACTAGACGCGCCCTTCATTGCAAAACGGTGTATGTTTCTTTATTAAAAAAGGTTTCTCTACACTTAAAAACGATGTCTCGACTTTTGATCAAATCAGATTTTAATTTTTTATTACTTTACTTCATCCGAAATAAGTTATATTGCCACTGAGACGTAACGGGCTACTGGGATAAGGGGCCAGATTTATAAGGAGCATCTGAAGTAGGGAGTTGTGCAGCAAGATATTTGTTAACATTACATTTAAATTTGTGCATGTTTGAGCAGTCAGAGAAACAAGGAACAGGGAGGGAATTCCAAAGGCAAGCGGTCCGAGGAAATAAACTATTAGAGTAGACATCTACAGTGAAGGCGGATGATTTTACTGCTAGTCGGTTGGGGTTAGGGTTAGGATTAGGGTTAGGGTCGGAGGTCTTTAAGTTGAGGCGGGTCCAAGTGCACTTAGTTCCTCCGAGCACATTCCGTGAAAGCATTTATAAAACAATGAGAGTGATGCCACATTGCGGCGATGAGACAGAGGCTGAAACTTGGTAGACAGTGCGGGACATATTAGGCTAGAATACTAGTCTCTCCCTTCTTGACAAGGTCCAAAAAAGAGTCGCCAACCTAATAGGTCCTTCACTGTCAACCAAGCTCCAGTCCCTGTCCCATCGCCGCAATGTAGCATCCTTGTGCTTGTTTTACAAATACTTCAATGGATTATGCTCTGATGAACTGGCTACTCTGGTGTCCCCTCTACGTAAATTCACTAGATCAACTCGACAATCAACTAAATCCCATCCATTCACTGTGGAGGTCCCCAGATGCCGGAGAGCTTTCTACTCCAACAGCTTCTTTCCTCGTTCTGCTAGACCCTGGGACTCCCTCCCTGCCACCTGTTTCCCTGACGCTACTGACATACAGAAATTTAAAACTAATGTAAACAGACATCTCGCTGCGCAGATCCCAATTTAGGTTGACACCCCCCCCCCAAAAAAAAACAAAAAAACTTTCTCCCTTTTTTCTCAGTAGCCCCTTACGTCTACAGTGGTGGCCTGCCTTGTTTGGAGTGAACTATGTTAAAAAAAAAGTAATGATTAAAAATGTTATTTCTATACATATTGTATATTTCTAAGTTGCAAACATATTTTGCAATAATGTTATTATATGAGTGTAATAAGTCGTGTACGACCCTCATTGACCCACATGACCCTCAGCGGATCCTGCGTTTGACATACCTGTTTTAGATAACTTGAATGAGTTAATTGTTCTTAAGTTCCTTCACCAGGGATTGAACTCAAAACTTCTTGGTAGAATTCACTCTAGAACCTTTCTTAACCAATGCCACGCGCCCCATTGTTTCGGCTGTTCTACAAACCTTCTTCGGGTCCCCTTTGTTATAGTCCACGACCGTTTACGAATTTTGCACAGAACCCCTAATTTTATCCACTCGAGTAGACTGTTCTAATTCCCAATTCCATGTCATTTAAGTATTTAGTATCTGTTCTAAAGTCCCTTCGACAGGGATTGAAATCAAAACCTTTTTGTCAAATTCTCTCCACAATCTCTCTTAACATACCATATGCTGATTGGCTATACGAATGCAATTGCATGTTGATTTCCCGAAGCCATTCCTAGACGACTAGTGATCGGAATACGATTACATTTGCGAAGCCATTCCACATATTTCCTTATTACTTTATTTTTTTTATTTTTCTTATCTTTCACTTCTTGCTGGAGATGGGGCATCCTACCGGATGCCAGACATTCACCGGCTATTTCAGACACTCCAGCCTAGAGATCTATTTAAGATTCTAACTGTTCCTTTAAGTACAACTGTTTGTATTTCTCTTGCACTCGGTTCACCGAGTATACTCGCCAGATAGCTTTTGAAATTCTTTTTCATTAGTCCTGTTGCTTCTATAATTACCGGTATGATGGAGATTTTCCTAAGATTCCAGTTTCTTTTCATGTCGTACATAAGACCTTGATATTTCGTAATCTTTTCCCTTTCAGCTCTGTTTAATCCTGCATCATTAGGGACACTGACTTCAACTAGGGTTGCTATTTTCTCCCTTTTGTACCATATTACAATGTCAGGTTTAACAGTTCCGTTTTCTAGATATGTAGCTGTAGGGATTGCATAGTCATAGTGGATGGTGTATAAATTATTTCCAACTGTTCTTTCTGGTATATGCTCCCAGGACTTGCTGCTACACTGGATATTCAACTTTTTACAAATTATCCAGTGAAGATATTTACACACTCCGTTGTGTGGCATTGTATAATAGCCATCCCACAGGAGAACCTTGCAACTGGATGTCAGGTGGCTCACACTCTCTACTTCTGTGTGGCAGAACCTGCACTTGTTATTGTTGCTGAGACCACTCATCTTTTTAAAGGCATTGGTCATCAAGCCTTGATCGTGAGAAGCCATTATCATTCTCTCCTGAACATAGTGGAGAGATCCTCTGTTCAGCCAGTCTACAGAGCCTTGATCTTTATAATGTACTGTGGGCATTAAGTTATCATGAAATGAATATTGAGATATTTACTCAAAATATGTTTATATATCTATATATATAAATATAAATATATATAAACCAATACATGTATATATATTTAAATTTGAAATAATTTTAAATGAAACAAAATATAAATATAAATAATAATATAAATGCTTAAAACTATAAATAACCAAATAATTAGGCTAATGGATTTGTCCGAACGCAATTAATACAGCACATTTTTGTAAATAACGAATACATTTTTCTTAGACACAGGCGAACAACACAGATAAGAAATACATTTTTTAATAACAAAATACGTTAGCAAAAAAATAATCTGGTACAGAATACTAAATCTACTATAGGGAACGTTTTTGTCCTTGTTTTTTTTTTTTTTAGGGAAGTGGGGTCTGATCAACTCTGCTGGGAAGCCATGAGATAAAATACCATTTTTTATGGTAAACAACTTATGATCGCTTAGATAATTTTTAGTCTAACGTAATCTTTTTGAAACTAACTAATGCAGTGACTGGCAAAAATTAATTAACTTACAAGCAATGTAGTTTTCCAACGAAGGACATGGGACTAAAAGTGTTTTATTGCCATATAGTTTAAATAGTAATAAAACTTAAAAATGAATATATATATATATATATATATATATATATATATATATATATATATATATATATATATATATATATATATATATATATATATATATAGTCCGGGTTTCGAATAGTATGACCGGTAGTGAATAGTCATATCTCTATGCTGATGAGTCCCGATTATAAAAGGACGAAACGTATACGTATATAGATAATAAACAATAACCAATATTTATTATTATTTGTCGCAACTAGAAAAAGTAGAGCACTGTAAGTGTAGTATTAACACAGCATGATGTCACTAGCTTTAAATTCATCGTTCCTTTCATTAGAAAAGTAGAACGTTCTGGACGTTAAGCCGCCATATAAAGTGTTAAAATTATCACAGTTTATTCGCTGTTCAAAATTGGCCGAGTGGTTAAGGCGTCGGATTTGAGTTGCATAATACTCGTAATCCGGGGTTTCGAATCGCATGACCGGTAGTGAATAGTCATATCTCTATGCTGATGAGTCCTGATTATAAAAGGACGAAACGTACACGTACATAGATAATAAACAATAACAAATATTATATATATAGATATATATATATATTATTGTGAAAATATATGTTTTAGCATATACTTTCACTACTTTCTGTTTACCAACCTTCTCCAATTTGAGCTCGATAATTATCAACCAATAACAACACAGCATATATAAGTAAGTAAAGTATATTCCAAAAGCCAATATTTTTTTACATTTTTCTTAAGAAACATTTGCAAAACAGATACATTTCTGTGCAAATTATAATACAAATCGTTTCTCTTAAGATAAACGAAACAACATTATTAAGTCTATATTGTACCCGTTCACCTGAAGCTCATCAGAAAAGTGCATAAAAGTTCTTAATTTCAAAAAGATATACAACGTAGTGTTTCAAGATGGCGAACCTCTGAGGGTCGCACGTGAGTTCAGAGTTTCTCGTTCCGAACGTTTGTCAATCATGTCACCTTACGTTATATCATTTTTTAAATTAAGAAATTTTATGTACTTTTCTGACGAGCTTGAGGTGAACAGATTCAACATTGCCATAATAATGTTGTTTGGTTTACTTTAAACGAAACGGTCCGTAAAATAATTTGCACTGAAATGTATCTGTTTTGAAAATGTTTTGTAAAAACAAAAACAAAATCTTGGCTTTTGGAATATACATGAACTTTGCTTACTCATATATATATATATATATATATATATATATATATATATATATATATATATATATATATATAAATATATATATATTATATATATATATATATTTATAAATATATATATATATATATTTATAAATAAATATATATTATATATATATATCTTTATATATATCTTTATATATATATATTATATATATATATTTATAAATATATATATATATATATATATATATTATATATATATCTTTATATATATCTTTATATATATATAATATATATATATATATTTATAAATATATATATATATATTATATATATATATATCTTTATATATATATATCTTGAATATATATATATTGAAAAATATATTATGTGTATGTATGTATGTATGTATGTATGTATGTATGTATGTATGTATGTATATATATTTTTATACATACATGTACATGTATGAATAAATAAAAAAATTCATATACATAAAAGCTCTATTTGATATTGAGCACTTATTAAAAGCCCGGTTAGAAATTCTTTGGATGTTTACCTTACCTGGATTACAATATATATATATATATATATATATATATATATATATATATATATATATATATATATATATATATATATATCAAGTTAGTTGGGGGAGAACACAATTATTAAAAAAATTAAATTATAAATACAAATAAATATACTAATACATCTTCTGTAATACATATATACATATATAATTATTATTATCATTATTTCATTTATCCACATATAATATTAAATAATAATTATGTATTGATTTTCAGTATTTACTTCAACAGTGCTCAATACGTGAGTAGAGCTAGTCAGTCAGTTATGTCATATATTTATGGCAATTAAGCTTAACAGAGGCGTCCCAGTTTCATCTCGTGGGGGATAGTCAGGCGATGTCCTACGGGGATGAAACGCGGACGCCTCTAGATAGCTTAATTGCCATTAATATATTTTCATAACTTACTATATATATATATATATATATATATATATATATATATATATATATATATATATATTGCAGAAGATGTATTACTATATTTATTTTTATTTATAATTGATTTTTCTTGATAATTGAGCACTCTGCTGGAGTATTATTAAACTAATTTTAAAAATTGGTTCATTTAATATTCGATTACGTGAATGGTTACCATTGACATGGATTTTTCCAGTAGAGCGTTATCACTTACATCTCAGTCCCTAGCAAAGTCGCATCCAATATAATCTTTGGCGCCGTTTAAAACGCTTATTGGATTTTTCATGGGAACCAACGAATGAATGAAAACACAGAAACTACAACATTAATTCGTTTTTATTCATATGGATTCATATCCATTCAAAAAACAACACCCATATATATATTTGCATAATTGTAAAATACCTCGGGCTCAAAAAAAAAAAAAAGGATGAAAAGAAATGCTATGGTGAAAACTGTGTAAAAATAGATCTGAGACTCTTTATCCTTTAAAAAAAAAAATTATAGGTTGGAAACATATCAACAACAGACAGCTTCTGTATGTACCAGTGTTTTGGTTTGTAAGAGCCATTGTGTTCTCCCCCCTCCTATGCTGCTAACATATCAACCGGTGGCTCTTTCTTACTACGAGCTTTTTCATTTTTTCTCTGACTTTCTGTAAGACGTGTTGCTAAAGGCACTGATGAAGTGACATTTTGGATTAGCTTTATTAATTTATAAAATAAAATCTTTCCAAAATGTTTTGGAAACGATTGTACGCCATACTAGACTTGATGTTCGCATTCTTGGAACAATTGTAATGTTTTAATTCATTGAAGTGTTAAAATTATCATTGTTTATAAGCTGTTCAGAACTGGCCTATCGGTTAGCGACGTTGGATTGGGGTTGAAAAATACTTGTAATCCAGGGTTTCGAATCGTGTGACCGGTGGTGAATAGTTGTACTTCTATGCTGATGAGTCTTGATTGAAAAGAGACGAAACGTATACGTCCATAGATAAATAAACAATAACAAATATTTATATTTGAAGCTCCTCGTTAAAAAAGTAGAGCACTGTAAATGGTAGTAATAACACAGCGTGGCGTCACTTGCTTTATATGCATCATTCCTTCACTTATAGAAGTTGAATGCCTGTACGTTTCGCCGCCTCTGAAAGTGTTAAAATTATCATTGTTTATAAGCTGTTCAGAACTGGCCTATCGGTTAGCGACGTTGGATTGGGGTTGAAAAATGCTTGTAATCCAGGGTTTCGAATCGTGTGACCGGTGGTGAATAGTCGTACTTCTATGCTGATGAGTATACGTCCATAGATAAATAAACAATAACATATATATATATATATATATATATATATATATATATATATATATATATATATATATATATATATATATATATATATATAGTGCGTCAGGTTATATTGAAAATAAATAAAAAAGGTGCTCGATCGCAGAAAGAGGGAGAGCTAAATACAAATAATATATTTAAAAACTATACGTTACATATTTCAGAATCGTACCGCGGTTTCATCCAGATGGGCTGACTTTTAAAATTTACAAAAGTCTATACCCCAAAGGGGAATCGTCAGCGTACTGAAATGAGATCCTTGTTTTTAACGATTCCCTTTGGGGTATAGACTTTACAAAAAAATTTAAAAGACAGCCTAACCGGATGAAACCGGTCTACGATTCTTAAACATGTAACGTATAGTTTTTAAATAAATTATTTATATATATATATATATATATATATATATATATATATATATATATATATATCTGTTGCTTTTTTTCTATTTAGAAAATAAAAAATGGGATAACGAAAGGAAAAATAAAGTTGATAAACAAAGTTCTATCTATCTATCTATCTCTCTCTCTCTCTCTCTCTCTCTCTCTCTCTCTCTCTCTCTATATATATATATATATATATATATATATATATATATATATATATATGTTGTTTGACACAAGACAAATGAAACTGACCGTAAAAATATATCTAAAAAAATGTTATGTTCTTTGGAAATGTGAAAAAATAAAAATAATAAAATAAAAACAATATATATATATAATAATATAATATGAACCTGACTATATATATATATATATATATATATATATATATATATATATATATAGACGTATTATACAAATTCAGCAAAAATTCAGCCAGGCTGAAAAGCCGTTCGTGTATAATTATTTAATAAATAAAATAATATAGACGCCCCCATTTATATAGGGTACGACCCACAATGTAAGGGAGATGGCTTGGGGTCACCACTTAGCAACGCTAAGAGCCACTTGAAGATGAGGTCTAATGAGACAGCAATGATTGCCAGCCGAAAGATGAGGAATACTATGGGAGTACTAACATTAATCATCAATGCTACTAATTTTGGAGCGATCCATGACACGAATTTGTTGACATTGGATCAGAAGACGACCAGGTTGTAATCAGCAGGGAAGCACGCACTTATTATATAAGTATTTCTATTAAATAGAAACACACACCAACACCCACGACGTCACGCACACACATGTATACTAATCGAAAAAACAACAACAAAATAGTAAATAGGTGGAATTTAGCTCAATTATTCTGACTTTAAGTTTAACAGAGCTCATGTATTAAAACTAGAAGACAATCTTTTATTACATAATAAATATTTAAAATAGTTCTACGTTAAAAAATATTTTTTGATGTTGAATTTTGCGAGCGTTATTACAAAATATTAATAATGAAATCAATTTTGTATCCTATTAAGTTATGAATATATATATATATATATATATATATATATATATATATATATATATATATATATATATATATATATATGGGAAAAAAGAAACAATGTTTCAGACAATATGTAAAAATAAAAATGGAATAAAGAATAAGCAATTCAACAACTAACAAAAATAAACTCAAAAACTCATCTTGTAAAGTTCCACCGAGATATTTCGGCCGTAGATACGTTTATTAACTGATCGAAAATGGTCGTATCTACGGCCGAAATATCTCGGTGGAACTTTACAAGATGAGTTTTTGAGTTTATTTTTGTTAGTTGTTGAATTGCTTATTCTTTATTCCATTTTTATTTTTACATATATATATATATATATATATATATATATATATATATATATATATATATATATATATATGCAGGTTTATAACTAAAAGATAACTTTTAGAGAATTAGACCTCTTGTGAGATGAGGACTTTTTCCAAATTTTGAATATTGACTGTTCTTATCTGTCAACTTATCAATCACTACTTCCTCTGATGATAAGATTTTAATCTTTGAAAAGCCGTGCTTAAGGAATGCATTTGAAAGAGAAGAAGAATAAATATTAATATTTTTATTTACTAAATGCTCCTTGTTCTGAACAACTGAAAATATTGATCTGTTTCCATTTACAGGTCTAACTATTTTTCATTGACTCACCTTATATATATATATATATATATATATATATATATATATATATATATATATATACGATATTTATAAATAATATTAAACTATTAATAGCTACAGACGTTTCAAGCTTATTGCTCTCATCAGTGCAGGAAAATAACAATTTCAGACGGCCGAGAGGCGCCAATCCCGTTTATATATATATATATATATATATATATATATATATATATATATATATATATATATATATATATATATATATATATATATATATATATATTCCAATTATAACTTTCTTATAACACAAAATTTTCTACTAGCTCGATGATGTAAAACTAGAAATATAATAAAAATATTTTCTATATTATAAAACCCACACCAAATGTAGGGAACATATTATCACACATTCATCTAAAAACAGTGTTTATTTGCATGCAATTGTTTCGGTCTACCAGCAAGATATATGTAATATTCAAATTTATTATTCTTGATGAGGCCATTTATATATATATATATATATATATATATATATATACATATATACATATATATATATATATATATATATATATATATATATATATATATATATATATATATATATATATATATATATCTGGAAACTAAAAAAAGAAAACCAAAAAAATATTTATGTATTCATAAACGTTTCGTCTTTATTATAAGACTTCCTCAAATGAAACGTGGATGAATATATAAATAATATTTTTTGGTTTTCCTTTTTCAATTTCCATTACGTTGGAACACTTTTTCCATTCTTTATCATATATATATATATATATATATATATATATATATATATATATATATATATATATATATATATATAAAATATGAGACTAAAAGTATACTTTTAGAGAATTGAACGTATAGTTAAATGGTTTAAGCTCAATATACGAGGTAGAGCAATTATAAAGATGAATGAAAGAAAGAGATAATGATGTGAGGATGACAAATCTATTTCAGCTTCGATTGTTCAATGCAAGGTGTACTCGGTAAAAACATGTTTATTTTTCTTTCCTTAAGCCAAGGCTTTTCAAAGATTAAGATCTTATCATCAGAGGAATTACAGAGATTGATAAGTCGGCAAGAGAATAGCTAAAATTCAAAATTTAAAATTTTAAAAATTAAAAAAAAAAAAAAAAATATATATATATATATATATATATATATATATATATGTATATATGTATAAATAACTCATATATATGTATGAATCATTCTATTTATCTTCCTCCCACAAGGTAAGATGTGACACAAGGTCGGGAAAGTTGGAAAGGACCAGCGCTCGAGAATTTAAGCACTCTGGTTTTTAAAAAAAATAGCATGGGCAGCCCCGTCGGCATTCCCCGGTAGGGGCGCCTCAGACAGTAAGCAATTAACTTACTCATCCCCAAAGAGGGGAGGCAAAGCCTGGGAGGGTGCACCTCCTAGAACTGCACAGGACCGACACCCCCGAATAGACCGGCGTAAATCTAGACACAAAGGCCCGGACAATGCCGGTTTATTAGGCGGGGTAAAAACCCCTATATGTATGAATTCTGAACTCTATTTTGAAATACAAGACAATAAATGTGATGACAAAACAGTTATATATATATATATATATATATATATATATATATATATATATATATATAAATAAACTATTATATATATATGTATGAATAATGAACTCGTTTTTGAAGCGAAAACTATCTGAAATACAAAGACAATAAATGTGATGACAAAACTGTCATATATATACATATACATACATATATACATTTATATATATATATATATATATATATATATATATATATATATATATATATATATATGTATACATATATATACATACATATATACATATATATATATATATATATATATATATATATATATATATATATATATATGTATATATATATATGTGTTATAATGACATGAATAAAAACGAAAAGTACTTGTAAAAGAACAAAAATCCAATGCACTTACTATTTCGTCAAGTAAATTTTTTTCGTCTGTTCTGTCTATCATTCCGACCCAGACGACCCCACGCAAAGATTCGGCCATTGCCCTCCAATTACGTGACATGACCCCTTCGTGGAAGACGACAATCCATGGATCTTTTGAATTAAGTACCTTGTCCGTAAAGTTGTGTCCACTCAACGGGAACATGTCCAGGTAAGGCCCGTGAGGTAAGTGTAAGACCGTGTCGTAATCGCTCGCCGGCGGCACGTAGGAATTGTCCGTCCTCACCACGCGGACCAGGGCGAGTAATAAGAACACGTAGCGATACAAGGAACCGGTCATTTTGCAAAGCCCGCTGTCGCGTAGGCCTGGTGTCCTTCTTTGGTTATTATAAATATCCTTGTCAGCCCTCGTTGCTGGCGACATCGGACAAGTTTTCATCGTATTCCGACTATGTTCGTTTTCACTGTTTACTTTTGAACGTGTGTCTAGAGGTGTGTTTATGTATATACTTACTATTTATATTGTATCTCCAAAGAATTATCTGTATTATGCTTTTGTGAATAGATAGATATACAGAGAGAAAGGAAAAGTAAGAAAAATAAATATATATATTTTGGTAGATTTTTTTTTTTTAACCAGTTTCTGTTTTTTTTTTGTTGTGGTATATAATACAATGTGTGCCGGATTTCCTTTTTACCGTTTTCCCTTAGCACTGACAACTATTTCTCGTATCCCTTGGCATCTTGTTGTCGTGCTTACACTCCCCTTTCCTTCCTCTGGGTGAGACCTCTTTGACGTTTTTTTATTTTTTTTATTCAGGAACTGTCCATTTAGGCCGATTCTGCAACTTTAAACTTCTCCCCCTCTCTCTCTTTCTCTCTCTTTCTCTCTCTCTCTCTCTCTTTCTCTTTCTCTCTCCAACCGCAGAATACGTCTTGTAGTTGTACGCCTAACTTTTTCTTCATACCAAAGTTCTTGGTTGAGACGCACCGCCTTCTTTCTACCACCCCCTCTCTTTCGTTGATTCCTTTTGTTGCGATTTCTTAACTTCTCCTTCCTTCATTTATCAATTTCTTTCTCTCCCCCCTCTCTCTCTCTTTCTCTCTTTCTCTCTCTCTCTCTATATCAACTTTTAAACCCCCATCACTCCCACCCCCTTGTTTACCCCCAGATCGTATGAACTGAAAACACGCACACACTTATACACTTTACAATTAATGTCTCTACAACTGAAGAAGGAAAACAGAGAGAAGATAATAACAACAAAAACAACAACAAAAAAGACGCTCGTCTTAAAGTGTGCACACATATATAACAAAGAACCCGAAAACCTTTTTATAGTTGTGTACACGTTGCTTCAGATGAATACTTATTGTTTAATACAATCTTTGAAACTAATATATATATATATA
>OY744526.1:12691627-12734127 GCA_963556195.1 Sepiola atlantica | reverse complement strand
TGTTCTTTCTTGTTTTTTAATTTTAACTTTTATTTTTATTTTTTTCCTCTTCTCTTCTTAAGTGACCTCAACTATTGCAACGCCACATTGTGCATTGTCGGCAGTTGAAACCCTTATTCCAGACATTTAATTTCCCTGATGATCTACCAAGTAAGTACCTGCTTGGTAGTGAAACACGTGTAGGAAAAACATTTAATTTGAATAAATAATATTTGTAAGAAAAAATATCTTTAATGGTGATCATTGGTGTCATGAAAGGAATGCTTTGGTAAGCCTTCATAAAATCGCATATAAATGCTCTGTACTCTGTAATCGAGTATCATCGAGCTTGTTTTTTTTTTTTGAACAACCCCGGTCTTCACTGAATGATCTATTTTATAAGTGAAAAATCTAAATGTATATATATATATATATATAATATATATATATAGTCATCCACATACAGACTGTTTCGCTGTATCACAGCTCTTCAGTGCGGCTAGACCAGTTAATGCCTCAAGCCGGCATTTAAACTCAACCGTCAAGCTAACAGTCGGTGCCTCTACCTCGGCGCTATCGTACGACACTGACTGGATATTAGTGATATCTCAATGTAAACATTGTCAAGTGCCGGGAGCTCGAATTAGTTTTACCCAATTAGCTATGCCTTAAAGCTGATAATAGTTGGCGATATCCTTACAAAAAAGTACTACCCAAGAAAGGAGACTTTATATAGTCATCCACATACATACTGTTTCGTTGTATCACAGCTCTTCAGTGCGGCTAGACGAGTTAGTGCCTCAACCGTCGAGCTAACAGTCAATTTAAGTAAGTTAATCAACCTTTGTTTTCTTAAGGCTTTTTCATATACATTTTAATAACAGAAATGCATACTTTAGTTCTGGGATTGAGTTATACGTAAATAAAATTATGTTTGAATATTTCTAATAAGCCCTAATTTATAAGTAACTGAACAAGTCAGCCATCTCTGTCTTTGCTATCTATGTAATCCCCCTCTCTTTCACTCGATGTTGATTCAGCTACTGTTGGTTCTTGGCTTTTTGGCTAAGATCAAAGTGTAGTATCTGTTCCGATGGATACTGCACCCCATAGACTGGTATTGTCTTGGCCTTCGGGCCTTGATTTACGCCGGTCTATGGGTCTGTCCTGTGCAGTTCTAGGAGGTCCACCCTCCCAGGCTTCGCATCCCCTCTTTGGGGAAGAGTAAGTTTATCTGAGGCGCCCCTACAGGGGAATGCCGACGGGGCTGCCCAGGCAATTTTTAAACCCCACTTTCCCGACCCGACCTTGGGTCACATCTTACTTGTGGGAGTAAGATAAAAACTGGCCTTGTGCCTAACTCCTGGAGAGGAGTAAATCAATACTGTCTAATATTTCTTAATGTTTCTGTGAACATTTAGAGAAAGAGTGCCTCTTCAAATTAAGCGTCGTTATGTAATTTTCATGCATATACTTGTACGCACCACATACACGTATGTAAATTAGATGGAAGAATGATAATAAGTCTCTTTACTTTTACGTACAGATATAAAATAATAATACTCCTATATAATAATAATTATGATGATGATGATGACGATGACGATGATGATGATGATGATGATGATGATGATGATCATGATGATGATTATGATGATGCCGATCGAGGGTGAAAAGACAGAGGAGAGAGAGGGCACCAACCAAACATCCACTAGAAGGGTGTGTGAGTACTGGAACTTTGGGGTGGCTTATTGTCACTCAAATTCCAGAGAAGACCAATGGTGATGGCTAGCGAGAAATTAATGGTAAATGGCTGTTGCGATAGCGCAAAATTATTTGCAAAGTTATAGAAAGAGGTGGAAAACGCTGGAAATTGTAGGAGATCTAACAGGAAGTATGTTGCCACATCAGGGGAGGCGCCGGTCAGAGCACCCTTACTTGTCTTCACAGAGTACAAAACCGCCTTCAAAATCTAGTTAAAAATCTCTTCCTCTCTCTGCAACCACTTTCTCAGAAAAGAGATGTTGCTAGTCTTTCTCTACTCTATCGCTATTTGCATGGTAGGTGCTTGACTGAGTCCCAATCTATTGTCACCCCCCCCCTCCCTGTAAAACATTCACAACAAAAACTCGTCTAGCTACAACCATTGTCAATAATTTCCCTTTTCTCCCTCCGCGTACCTAAAACTGAACAGAGCTTCCATACGCAGAGTTTCTTCTCTAGAACTGCCCGTCTCTGGAACACAATATCGCGGTGTTGCTTTCCAGCTGACTACAAAATAGTCGTTTTTAAGTCCAATGTAAACAAATTCGGGTATCTTTTAGAATGATCAGTACAGTCGCGGACGGGGTCCAAAAAACGAACGAGAACGGGGTTATAAAAATAAATATCCAACAAGTGAGTTTAACCTACGTCGAGAAGAGATATTTGTCTACTTACCTATGATATTTGTGTGTATTTTTACGTACTATAAATGGGTTTTTATTAGATGTAAAAAAAATGTCTTGTTCATTTTCTACTCGTATTCTTTCTAGACAAAATGGCGTCTTCTGCTCACTTCCTTACGAGGAAGCGCCATTTTTTTTTGCAATGTTCGTGTGACAAAACTATTGATTTCTAATAAATAGCAGTTGGAACGGTTTAAAAATACAAACAAATATCACAGGTCAGTTTTAAATTAACTTTTATCGACGACAGTTACTTTTATTTGTTGTATATTTGTTTTTTTAGCGTTTTCAGCGTACTGATCATTCTAAAAGATACCCACAAATTCTTGTTGAGCAATCTTCTTAAATACTCAAATTCTTGCCCAATTTCAACCATAGTTACCAATTATTATAGCGTTATTTTACCGTCAACGTCACAAACTCATTAACCCTTATCCTCGAGTGGCATTTGGGCCTTGGTGACTCTTTAGTATAAAAAATTGAAGGTTGGCAACTATGTCTCGAAATTAATTATGTTCTCTTTTCAAAATTTCAAATTCATGATTTTTTTAGAAGGAAAAGCACTGAAAAAGCAACAGTTTCGTCTTTTTTTTCTTTTATTCGTTGCTTTTTTACTTCTTCCTTTCTTTATTTGGTGCTACCAGATAAGGCTGTCTGAAGATATCAGCTTCCTGACCTAAAATGCACCAAACATTGATGTTATCGTTTTTTCTTTCCCTTTGCAAAACTCAATCATGTTATGCATAGCTAAAACCAAAAACAACATTTTTTCTCGAAAAACACAGCCAAACCAAACACAATGAATAAATATTTGACGATATAAAGAACTTGAAGCATAACACCTTTTAGCAAAATGGCCGTATTCGGCATTAAATAACATAAAAAGGGTTGATATGCCGTAAAACAAAACAACCTAACGAAACACCATGAATACATATCTGGAGATATAAAAAAGTTGAACAATAAAAACTTTTACCAAAATGACCGAATTTGGAATTTAATAACTCGAAAAGAGTTGATATGCCGTAAAACAAATAACCAAACCAAACGAAACAATATAAATAAATATTTGAAGATAAAAAAAAGTTGAAGCATCAACACTTTTTACCAAAATTACTGCATTAGGCATTAAATCACCCAAAAAGGGTTGATATGCCGAAAACCAAAACAAAACAACCAATATTTTCTTTATTCTATTTATTAGTTTGTTTAATATTTTATTTTTCATTTTTCTTATTTTTAACGTTTGTTTCTTTTCTTTTTTCTTCCTTTATTCCTATTTTCGTTTTTCTCCTATTTATTACCACATATTTTTCTCTTTACTTTCTTTCTTTCTTAATTATAACCCTAACCCTAACCCAAACCCTAACCCTAACGCTAACCATAACCCAAACCCTAACCTTCTTTTGTTTACTTTATTTATCTATTTCTCAATTATAACCCAAATCCTAACCTTATTTTCTTTACTTTAATTTTTTCTTTATTCATCTATTTCTCAATTATAACCCTAACCCTAACCCAAACCCTAACCTTATTTTCTTTACTTTAATTTTTTCTTTATTCATCTATTTCTCAATTATAACCCAAACCCTAACCCTAACTTAAACCCTTACCCTAACCTTTTAAAAAAAATATTTATCTATTTCTCAATTATAACCCAAACCATAACCCTAACCCAAACCCTAACCCTAACCATTTAAAAAAATATTTATCTATTTCTCAATCATAACCCAAACTCTAATCCCAACCCAAACCCTAACCCTAACCTTTTTTTCTTTATTTATCTATCTCTCAATTATAACCCAAACACTAACCCTAACCTTTAAAAAAATATTTATCTATTTCTCAATTATAACTCAAACTCTAACCCCAACCCAAACCCTAACCATAACCTTTTTTTATTTATCTATTTCTCAATTATAACCCAAACCCTAACCCTAACCCTAACTCAAACCCTAACCCTAAACATTTTAAAAAATTACTCATCTATTTCTCAATTATAACTCAAACCTAACCCTAAAGCTAACCCTAAGCCAAACCGTAACCTTTTTTATTTACTTTATTAATCTATTTCTCAATTATAACCAAAACTCTAACCTTCGTGTCTTTTCTTTATTAATCTATTTCTCAAACCTAACCTTAACGCTAACCATAACCCAAACACTAACCTTCTTTTCTTTACTTTATAAATCTATTTCTTAATTCTTAATTTGTGTCATTTAATATTTATGTTTATATTTCAATATTTATTTTTCTTATTTTCATTTTTTTTTTGATCTTTTTCTCCGCATTCCTTTATTTTTATTTATTTATTTATTTTTTAAATTTATTTGTCTTAACTTACATTTCCTTCATATTTTTTCTTCATTTTTATTTTATCCCCCCCCCCCCCCCGCGTTCTCTGATTTTTTCTTTTTTCTCTTTCATTCCTTCATTTAAAATTTATTTTTTCATTTAATTTCTATTTTGGTTACACAACATTTTTTTATTTTCATTCATCATTTCAGTTCCTTCTCGACATTCTTATCTGGTTTAATTTCTTTTCTTCCTCTTTTTCTTCCTTCTTTCTTTCCTCATCTATTTCCTTTCTTAATTCTTTTTTTTCTTTTTATATTTTCTTCATATATATTCCTTCTTTACTTTCTCTATCTTTCTTTTTCAATTATTTCTTTTTTCTTTCTTTCTTCATTTAAATATGTTACTTTCGTTCTTCCCTTTCTTTTTTTATTTCTTTCTTACGCTTTTTCATTCTTTTTTCTTTCTTTTACCATTAATTTATTTATAGTTTTTTTTTTAACTCTCCCCCTCTCCCTCCTTTCCCTTTCCCCTTGTTCACCCACCTTCTTTTCTTCTACTTCCGTCTATTTCCTCTCGAGTGCACGTCACAGTTTACACGTTGCCAGATCTCCCTTTTTCTACTCTCCTTTTGGACTTCCACGCCGGAGAGTTCGTCTCTAAAGATACGCCCATCGTTACGTACGCTCATAAGTTTTCAGTATCAACTCTTGTCGAAATAGAAACTGAATACAAACAAAAAAACTTTAATGGAAGACTGCAGAAGTTTACACACATAAATAGGTCTGCATGTATATATATATATATATATATATATATATATATATATATATATATATATATATATATATATGTATATATACATAATATATACATATATATATATGTATATATACATAATATATATATATATATGTATATATACATAATATATATATATATATATATGTATATATACATAATATATACATATATATATATATGTATATATACATAATATATATATATATATGTATATATACATAATATATATATATATATATATGTATATATACATAATATATATATACATATATATGTATATATACATAATATATATATATATATATATATATACATATATATATAAATATAAATATAAATATATATATATATATATATACATATATATATATAAATATAAATATAAATATATATATATATATATATATATATATATATATATATATATATATATATATATATATATATATATATATGAAGCCTGTCTAAAAAGTATCCGACCTTGGGACAGAAAAATTATTTCAAATACCTGACGAGGTTAGAACCCTAATCCCCTTCAAAGTAGGCCCCTTATGCTTGCACATACTTGGCCCGCCGATCCATCCATTGTCGGAAACACCTCTGGAAGTCTTCTTTTGGAATGGTGTTCATCTCCGCTGTCGCGTTAGATTCAGCAGGTGTTTGGAGAAAATGCGATGGGTGTACACCAAATTAAGAAGTGGTTCAACCGATTCAAAAAAATGGCCACACATCAGCGGAGAGTGACCAGCGTTCTGGCAGACCCAAAACTACTCGGAATGCAGCTTTTGTTGAGAGGGTGTGAAAAAAGAGATAATGCGGAACTCGATGGCGGAGATTACAATGATATCGGCAATTATAAATATATCGACTATTAGAGTGACAATTACAACAACAATGACAATGATACTACCAATGTAATGAGAGTGACAATGACAATGATACTACCAATGAAATGAGAGTGACAATGACAATGATACTACCAATGAAATGAGAGTGACAATGACAATGTATCGAAATGAAAATTAGTTTAAATGACATTGACAATGACAATGATATCGACAATGATAATGAACATGATATAGATAATTACAATGAAAGTGACAATGACCACGACAATAACAATGAGAATGATATCGACAATTACAATGAGAGTTAATGATATGGCAAAGGCAAGTTCAATGACAATGATATCGACAATGACAATTAGAGTGACAATAGAAATGATCATTACAATTATATCGACAATGACAATGATAATGACAATGATAATGAAATGACAATGACAATGATATTGACAATGATAATAAAATGACAATGACAATGATAATGACAATGATAATGAAATGATAATGACAATGATATTGACAATGATAATAAAATGACAATGACAATGATATTGACAATGATAATAAAATGACAATGACAATGATATTGACAATGATAATAAAATGACAATGACAATGATATTGACAATGATAATAAAATGACAATGACAATGATATTGACAATGATAATGAAATGACAATAGCAATGATATCGACAATGACAATGAGGGTTTAAAATAAAAATGACAATTATAACAAGATCGATTATGACAATTAAAGTGACAATAAAATGAAAAGAAGAATGACTATGACAATGATATCGACAATGACAATGAGAGTTGCAATGACAACAGCAACGACAATGACAATGATATCGACACATATAATGAGAGTGACAATAATAATGACAATAATATCAACAATGACAATAAGATTGATAATTACAATGATAACGGCGATATAGATAACAATAGTATCGACAATGACAATGACGATGGAAATAATTTCAACAATGACAATTATTTTCATTGTAACAATGAAAATAACAATGACATAAACAATGATAATGAGACTAATTAAAATGACGACGGCATTTAAAATTCACTGATATCGACAATAGTAATGAGAGTTACAATTATAATGACAATGATACCGACAATGGCAATGAGAGTGACAATGACAATGATGATGATATCGACAATAGTAATGAGAGTTACAATTATAATGACAATGATACCGACAATGGCAATGAGAGTGACAATGACAATGATGATGATATCGACAATAGTAATGAGAGTTACAATTATAATGACAATGATACCGACAATGGCAATGAGAGTGACAATGACAATGATGATGATATCGACAATAGTAATGAGAGTTACAATTATAATGACAATGATACCGACAATGGCAATGAGAGTGACAATGACAATGATGATGATATCGACAATAGTAATGAGAGTTACAATTATAATGACAATGATACCGACAATGGCAATGAGAGTGACAATGACAATGATGATGATATCGACAATAGTAATGAGAGTTACAATTATAATGACAATGATACCGACAATGGCAATGAGAGTGACAATGACAATGATGATGATATCGACAATAGTAATGAGAGTTACAATTATAATGACAATGATACCGACAATGGCAATGAGAGTGACAATGACAATGATGATGATATCGACAATAGTAATGAGAGTTACAATTATAATGTCAATGATACCGACAATGGCAATGAGAGTGACAATGACAATGATGATGATATCGACAATGGAAATTAGAGTTACAATTATAATGACAATGATACCGACAATGGCAATGAGAGTGACAATGACAATGATGATGATATCGACAATAGTAATGAGAGTTACAATTATAATGACAATGATACCGACAATGGCAATGAGAGTGACAATGACAATGACTATTAAAATTATATCGAATATGACGATGACAATGAAAATTACAATTACATTGACAATAACAATGAGAGTAACAATGACAACGACAATAACTATTACAATGATATCGACAATAACAATGAGAATTACAATCAACTAACTACCACGATGATCTTCTTATTTTGTGCGAATCAGATGATTCTGGTGTTGGCATTAGTTTCCCCGATCTTTTTCTAGTTAGAAATCTTTCTGGAAAGACATCGGGTACTTACAGGAAGGACCACGAGAAGGTTGCTAACATCCCTAAGTGAAAGTGGTACTGTGGAACCGACTGGATTCGAACTTAGAACACCCAGATCTTCAGTCCGTGTCGATATCCACTTAACCACCGGCACCTCCCAATGAGTCCATATTACTGTCTTTGTTTTTACTGGACCCTTCCTCCCGTTTCGCCCCTAATATAGTCAGAAAGAGCTTAAAATAATATCAAATATTACAATAAGAGTGACCACAAAAATGACAATGACAGTGACGATAAAGATAATGACAATGACAATGGCAATGACATCGATAATGATAATTACAACAAAAATGAAAATTTCAATGATATCGACAATGACAATTATAGCGACAATAGAAGGACAATTACAATCATTTCGACAATGACAATTATAACGATGCTGATAATGACAACAACAATTAAAATAACAATAATATCAACTCTGACAATCAGAGTTACAATGATAAAGACCGTGGCAATGCCACTGATAATGACGATGACAATATGAACAAACAGACAAGGAGAAAGGCAACGACAATAAAATCGATTCTGATTACGATAATTACACTAAAATGACGACATGCAGGACAACAACCATGACAAATATTACGATGGGTAAAGGCATGCTTACTGTATACTATAAACTGAAAACAAGAAGATTGTAACACCCCAAATGATTTTTTGCTGTTAGTATCTACAACCGCTGCTATTAATCAACACACACCACGACAGAACAACTACGACATGTTATTTTCACAACATGTTGTGTCGCCGGTATTATTCTGTATTTGATACGTTATTTCCATTTTCAATTTTCTTTTTGGATAGGGAAGCATTGTTTGTTTTACAATAAAATAAAACGCTGAAAAAAAATTAAAAATTTTCCGTACAAGAAAGTATTATTACTTTAAAAATAAATTAAAACCTGTAAATAAGTATAAATAGAGGGGAACATTGTCTTAAGCGATCACTAAAATGTTGATTACTTCCAGGTTTTATGGAGAGAGGGGCATTTGTAGATATAATGTAGGTATATGTAACCTTACACTAACAATACACTAAAACTAACCTGTAGCTGTAAGTAAAAACAGGTATAATTCAGTAATACGTTTTTAAATATTTTCGAAAGATAAAATGAAAAATAAACTTGGTTACATGTCTCTATTAACCGCTAACTGACTAGGAAGTAGGTGCTCATTTTACGTTAAATTTATATAGTAAAGTGATCCCCACTCTGAAATTTAAATGTTTACTTTTTTATTCTTTTTCTGCGGATATTCTTTTCAGGCTGTTTACTTATAACCGTTTACATATTTTTTTTTTGGAGTGGGGGGGGGGAACTATGATGGGTGAGGTAATAAAACAAATACTGATACTTTTTCTTTGTTTGTTTGAGAATGCTAATATATTATGTTAGAGAATGCTAATACACTATGTTAGAGAATGCTAATACTCTATGTTAGAGAATGCTAATACACTATGTAAGAGAATGCTAATACACTATGTTAGAGAATGCTAATACACTATGTTAGAGAATGCTAATACACTATGTTAGAGAATGCTCATACTCTATGTTAGAGAATGCTAATACACTATGTTAGAGAATGCTAATACCCTATGTTAGAGAATGCTAATACACTATGTTAGAGAATGCTAATACACTATGTTAGAGAATGCTAATACACTGTGTTAGAGAATGCTAATACTCTATGTTAGAGAATGCTAATACTCTATGTTAGAGAATGCTAATACACTATGTTAGAGAATGCTAATACTATATGTTGGAGAATGCTAATACACTATGTTAGAGAACGCTAATACACTATGTTAGAGAATGCGAATACACTATGTGACTGAATGCTAATACACTATGTTAGAGAATGCTAATACACTATGTTAGATAATGCTAATACACTATGTTAGAGAATGCTAATACACTATGTAAGAGAATGCTAATACACTATGTTTGAGAATGCGAATACACTATGTGACTGAATGCTAATACACTATGTTAGAGAATGCTAATACACCATGTTAGAGAATGCTAATACACTATGTTAGATAATGCTAATACACTATGTTAGATAATGCTAATACACTATGTTAGATAATGCTAATACACTATGTAAGAGAATGCTAATACACTATGTTTGAGAATGCGAATACACTATGTGACTGAATGCTAATACACCATGTTAGAGAATGCTAATACACCATGTTAGAGAATGCTAATACACTATGTTAGATAATGCTAATACACTATGTTAGAGAATGCTAATACACTATGTTAGAGAATGATAATACACTATGTTTAAAAATGCTAATACACTATGTTAGAGAATGCTAATACACCATGTTAGAGAATGCTAATACACTATGTTAGAGAATGCTAATACACTATGTTAGAGAATGCTAATACACCATGTTTGAGAATGCGAATACACTATGTGACTGAATGCTAATACACTATGTTTGAGAATGCGAATACACTATGTTAGAGAATGCTAATACACTATGTTAGAGAATGCTAATACACTATGTTAGAGAATGCTAATAAACTATGTTAGAGAATGCTAATACACTATATAAGAGAATGCTAATACACCATGTTAGAGAATGCTAATACACTATGTTAGATAATGCTAATACACTATGTTAGAGAATGCTAATACACTATGTTAGAGAATGATAATACACTATGTTTAAAAATGCTAATACACTATGTTAGAGAATGCTAATACACTATGTTAGAGAATGCTAATACACCATGTTAGAGAATGCTAATACACTATGTTAGAGAATGCTAATACACCATGTTAGAGAATGCTAATACACCATGTTAGAAAATGTTAATACACTATGTTAGAGAATGCTAATACACCATGTTAGAGAATGCTAATACACTAGGTTAGAGAATGCTAATACACTATGTAAGAGAATGCTAATACACTATGTTTGAGAATGCGAATACACTATGTGACTGAATGCTAAAACACTATGTTTGAGAATGCAAATACACTATGTTAGAGGTCTACAGAGCTTTAATGACCTCAATATAATCAAGGGACAAGTTATGAATACATGCGTCTGCATTACAATAGAAACCCAATTGCTGGTGAGTTTGCCTCCCTACTTCTAAAAATAAGGGATCGCAAGAATGAAACTACTGTTGCATACCCCTACTTAGGGCCGCGGCATTTATCGCTCGCACACTCGTCTCGGAAAGAGCCGTGGCAGTTCCCATTTAATCATTTAGTTAGCATACCTTTACATTTCTCCCTCGCCGCGTAGAGGGTCGACGTCTCGATGTCGTCTAGTGGTTGAATTTTGTCTTCTTTCTTTCATGCCGTGAACCACACCGCTGCAATACAAAGCCTCATGATCGAGTCGGAAGACAAACAATCTTTTAAAATTTAATTTCTTTTTCATTTCAAGCGTTAGCTATCCGTCAGCTGGGAGATATTCACTAACGTCGAGAGAGAGAGAGAGAGAGAGAGAGAGAGAGCAATTAACTGGTTTCGTAATTACTTAACAATTAAGTCCTTTATCATTCGTAGAGGGGGGAAAATATCTTTCGCCTGTATCTTCTTAGGGAATCAATTCCCCTAATCTGTTGTAGACTACATGGTAAAAATCACGTCTGATAGGTTCGCCTCCAAAATCCAGACTGTTAAAACTCGCTACTCAAAAGAACGAGTGACGTCAGTGATCCCTCTGCTTCCCACGCAAAGGCCCGTGACGTCACAGAGCCTCTCGCGGGTGCCATTGACCCCTGATCCGAGGTCTTGTCACACGGTGACTTTGTCACATCTGTGAGCTCTGCACTCGACTGCACGGGTCCATCCGCGCTAATTCGCGCAAGTCAAACCAACGATTTCCAACAGATACGTTCATTCCCATAGGGCCATTATCCAACACTACCAACTATGGCAATATTTTTATTACTCTAGGTATTTCAATAAAATGGAGATACAAATCTACACGTTTGCCAAATTTTTACTATCACACCCATCGTAGTTTGCCCCCTCCCTCCTAAAAAATCAGATTCTACTTTTTTGGTCGATTACATGTAAACAAACAGCCTGAAAAATATCCGCAAAGAAAGAATTAAAAAAAACATTAATATTTTAGATTTTTGAGTCAAGTATCACTTTCCTCTGATAATTAAATCTAAAATGATCACCCACTTCCTGGCCAGTTAGTGGTACTTTTAGTTGATTTTTCTGCTTTACAAATAAAGAAATAAAAAGGTGGGGGGGCTTTTTCTTTTTTTTAAGCGGCGAAAAGTGATCCCCTATTCTAATATCTAAAATATTAAAATTTTTTGTATTCCTTTATACTACTAAAAATAAGTGATGGCAAGAGTAAAACTATCAACTGTAGTAAGATTGTTATTACTCCAGGTATTTCATCAATTGTTTCATTGCCCAGAGAAAGTAGTAGTAAATGGAGAGAGTAATTCTAACTCCTAAAACTTACATGGTACATGTCATTAATCAACAACTGCTGGAGGAAAGTAAAGCTGATAGCTGAATGCCCAATTATGTTACTCCGGAATCTTAATGCTCCGATGCTATACTTTTCTGGATGGTATTTTACATTAACATTGTGAAGTCTGTGTTCGCGTCGGCCAATCATAAGCAGTAACTAATTAAATAGTTCAAGATTCCATCTCTTGAGTTATTAAATTTATTCAATCTCACAGAGACGATATTCATCAGATGTTACTTAAATGCTGGTGGTTTGCTTACTGTGAATAATGAGAGTGCCAACACCGTTTTGATGCTGCTTAGTTGGTGAGGGAAACAACACCAAGGACGGTGTGGGTACTCTCATTCTCTCATTCTTCAGTAAACAAACTACCGGCCATTAATCACATCTGCGGAATCTCGTCTTTGCAAGATGAAATAAATTATAATGTAAATTGTTACGATGTTAGCTTGAGTTTTTTCTTTTTAATATTTATTGAATTGAGCTCTCTTACTCAAGATTTCCTACCGAAATTACTTGATCCGTCACGGATCCAACACACACACACTATATATATATATATATATATATATATATATATATATATATATATATATAGAGAGAGAGAGAGAGAGAGAGAGAAAGAGAGAGATAGATAGAAGAAAAGAGTGATAAATATGCGACGATTGTCCAAATTTATTTCAAATTTCAATTGTTCAATGCAAGGTGCATTCAGTAATAAACTAGTGTTTATTATTCTTTCCTTAAGCCAAGGCTTTTCAAAGATCGAAATCTTATCATCAGAGGAGAAATACAGATGGATAAGTTGGCTTTCGAAAAAACCAAAGTTCAAATATTTGAAAAATATGAAAATTATTATTAAAAATTATTAAAATAATTTTTGATAAAAAAACGTATTGAATGAAAAGAAAAAATTCCGTGAAAAAGATATGCAAATTGTCCGGGTGGTAAATTTCCGTTGAAAAGAAGTCCGGTGAAATTGTAGAATGTGAAGAAAAACTCTTTGCGTGGGAGCCGATTGGGGTAAGTGCTCAAAATGTAGGTAAGTCCAGATGTACTTAAAGGAGGTTGAGAAGAGGAAAACAGGCCATTTTTTATATACTTCCAGGGCCAAGTAAAAACAGAAGAATCTCATTCAAGGTTTAAATCCGAATGGGACAAAAAGGCAAAATTGTTAAAGATTTGGGGTTAGGGGGGTGTTTATGAGGTACGGGATAGTTTAAAAAGTCGCTTTGTGAATTGGGGGGAAAAGGAAAAGGAGGAAGGGTTGGTATGGGGATGTAGTTAAAGTGACAGGTAGGTTAAGGGTGTGGGCGAGCGGTAGGATGTAGGTTTTGGGGGGGATTAATCTTAAGTGGGAAGTGGGTATAGAAATTGTTGATTCTAAAAATAGAAATCAAATGAGTGAGCTTCTAACATTTCAGGCAGCTAAGAGCAAATTAAATTGTAGTTACCAGTTATGGTTTCTGGGGGTTTAAAGATTAAAGTAGAATTAGTTAAAAGCATGGTAAAATAAATAGAGGAATGTGAGAGAGTGGATGATTAAAATTAAAAAATTAAAAAATTAAAAATTAAAATTTAAAAGAAGCTAGGGAATAGTTAATTAAAAATTTTTTTTATTTATTTATTTTTAATTTAAAAACCAAATTAAGGGTTAGATGAATAATTTGGAGGTACATTAAATGACCAAGGAGACAAGAGGGGGAAATAAATTAATGGGAAAAGAGTTAGTGAAATTAAAGATCAAGTCTGTTCTACTCGGTTATATTGAAATTTAGGAGATGGGAACAGTGTAAGGGATAAGGATAGATTGTTTGAAACAATTTGTTTCGATTGCTAGTAATAGGGGGTGGAATTGGATTGGTTCAATCAAAAACTTGAGTGCAATGTCAATTTTATAATCTATGGTTTAAATGGTTAGTGAGTCGTAACAGGGTAACAATTAACAATTACAGTTTAAATTTAATTAGATATATAAGGGAAACTTGCAAGGGGGTTCCAAGTAGTATGAAAATATGATTTGAGGGGAAGGGGGTGAGATTGGTCAAAGATAAGATAAGTTGAACAAAGAGAGAATAGACCGATAGAAAATGGCTCGCGAGTATTTAGAGGGATTAGGATTATTCAAAAGTAGGCCAAAAAAAGTAGTTATGTAACTAGCTTGAATCAATCAATTAGTTAAAAAGATTTCTCAACGGGGGTAATGGAGGCTATTAAGGAGATAGGACATAAATGCTAGTAACAGTTGAAAGATTATAAGTGTTATGGGCCAGGGTTCGATTGAAAAATTAGGCAGACTTGCGTTTTGAAGCTAGTGTGTTAGAGAACTGATAAGAATTACAGGGGGGTATTAATGGACCCAAATGGAGGGGAATTCAAAGGTCGTAGTTAAAAGGAGAACAAAAGGAAGTTACAGGGGAATGTGTTGCAAATAGGGAGAGTCCAAATATAAGGACGATATAGTGGAAGTGTGGGAGATAATAAGGGGGTGAGAATAAGAGGCCAAGAAGGAGTTTGTAGGTAGGATTACGGATAGGAGCAAAAAATGAGATAAATATAAGGGGTTAGGAGTGGAGCTGAAGTAAAAGGATAATAGGAGCTATATTGCAGATGAGGTATATATGTCTAGATATTAGATATGTTAATGATCGGTGGAAAGTAGGAGGAGTAATGTTAGTTCAATCTACTAAAAGTGTTCCGGGTAGATATAGTTGTTAGGTGTAATGGGGAGGAAAAATTTATTGGGGGGGGGGTTAATTAGTGAGATTAGGGGCGTTAAGAATAGAAGTTACAAGGTTCCCCTAGGATATAGTTTAGAGATTTGTCAGATGCTAAAGAATGGGGGGAGTTATTGGTTGGGAGGAGGAGTGTCTAAGGGAGTGATGAAATTAATGTATTTAAATTTTCGTTTGTGTCTGCAATTTTAAATAAGTTCATTTTTGGAGTTAATGACATTTAAGTTCTTGTGTGCAGTAGCTATCATATAAGTTTCCAAGGTACATAGTTGGCAAAATGTAGAACCAGGAGTATATGAGTTTGACTTTTTTAATATAGACCAACTTAAGGAGTAGGGGATCTTTTTTATGTTAAAGCTTTTTATTAGGTTGGAAAGAGAGGTGCTAGTAGTACTATTATTATTGTGTTTAAAAGAGTAGATATGGTTAGAGATTCGGGTCTTGATGGGGAAAGCACTGGCACCTATATAGGTATGAATTTTGTGGGATGTTGTTGTTGTATTATTTGTGTTGTTTATATTATTGGGGGTGCTTACGGTTTGTATGCTCGGATTCAAGTCAAAGTTTAAGTTAGGGTTATTGGTTGGGGAAAATGGGGTGTCTTGGGGGATGAGATCGGATCCATTATTAGTTAGTGGTAGTTGTTGGTCAGTGTGGAGGGTGTTATTTAGTGGAGGGGGTTGCTGATGGGGATGGTTGAGGGGAAAAGGGGGAGATTGTATGTTCGCATTATTTTGCATATTGGTATTAATTTGTGTAGTGGTGTATTGTTTAACAGTACAGGAATATATGACGTTACTTTGTATGCAATCACCGTTTAATGGGCATTCTCTAGATTTTTGGCAGTTGCAGTTATTAGTGGGATGTATGGTAGGTGCTGTTTGTTGGGGAGATTTAATTTTTTTGTTGTTAGATGTGATGATGGTTTGTGCTATATTGGGCATTATGGAGTAAGAAATTTTAATAGAGTTCTTGTTTAAAATAGTGCTGTATTTATGTGGGTGCTTGAACGAGTTATCTAAAATTTTGAAAAATTCCTTAGCTATATTAGTTTTTAAATTGTAATTATAGGGTGGGTTAAACCAAATATTATCCTTTCTTCTAGTTTTTTAATTTTTATTTTCACTGTGTTCTTGAAGGTTAGCTGTTTTAACTATATTAATAATTTTAGTGTGTCTGTTTACATATTTCTTAGGTTTCTTGGGTATCGTGGTGCTAGTTCGTTGGCTATCTTGTGTAGCCATTTTGTAGGTAATAACATTTTAAGGTTTATTCCCCTGGAGAGGGGGATTATTTTCATATTTAATTTTATCAGTGTATCCCGAGTTAAGGAGTGCGTTATTATAGAAACTAGAATTTTGTTCGAAGATAGGTTTATTAGCTGAAAGTCTTGAAATTCTATTTGAAATTGAAGGGACTATTGAGTTAATGATGGATTTAGGGTGGTTAGAGTGCTTATGTACGTAAAATAAGGTTAGATTAGGTTTGTGGTGAGGGCTAAATGATTAGGAGCTAAGGTCTAGTGTTAGGTCAAGGAAATTAGATATTCTTTTCTCGGGTTCTATGGTTATGGTTAATCCGAAGTTTTTAAAGAAATTGTGAAGGTTTTTTTTGGTGTTGTTGTATATACACACACACACACACACACACACATACACACACACATATATATATATATATATATATATATAGTCTTCACTTATTATGTTCTTTTGACGGCCTGCTGATATAACAGCAGAATTTTCTATTTATACGTTAATTTGCTCTCCCATTTCTACGGCAATGCGTGGTGGACACATCGGTACACGCTTCGACTACTGAGTCAAATATGACTTTCGTATTACGAATTCAAACCGTGTGATCGACAGGGATTGTCTCCTCCCATACTGATGATTGCAGGTTCGGCATAGAACACATGTGTATATAGGTTAATTTGAAAATATTATTCATAAATAATTATACATATATATATATATATATATATATATATATATATATATATATATATATATATATATATGTTATGGTACCTTACCTATAACGAACTTTAGACTCTCCCATTCACTACAAATACTGGGAGTACCTGCTTCTCAGTGTTGAACCAACCCCAATCCGACAGGAACTCGGCCATTTCGGTGGCCTTTTATCCGTGGGACTGAGGTATTGGTCCTGGGTAATCCTAGGAGGTCCACCCTCCAATGCATTGCCTCCCCTCTTTGGGGTGCTTACTGTCTGAGGCGCCCTGACCGGGGAATGTCGACAGGGTTGCCCAGGCAATTTTTTAGAGGCCAGAATGCTTTTTCTTTAGGTGCGCTGACTTGACTCTCTCCACCCCTGCTACAAATTCCTGCGGTGGGAAGAAATTACATAACTGAACCAACCCAGTCTCTACTGGCAGGCAAGACTGAAGTACCCACACTCTTGTAGTCGTGTTGTATTATATTTTCTCCAATACACTTGTTTTTATCTAAACCCTGAGTTCGTGTTTTCATTACGGTCCCTTTACAGGCCACAACAACTAGTGACGCGGTATTCGAACTCACACGGGACCCCACAACAACTTGCGAACAACTTTAAATAGGATCTCACAACAACTGGCTACGAGGTATTCGAACTTACACGGAAAACCACAATCACATTAAGGCTTTGTCTTGAGAACCTTAAAAAAGAACCCCACAACAACTGGCGACGTTGGAATTTTAGAACTTTCACCACTCAACGACTTACGACGTAGTTACAGTAACCGTTTCTTGAGAACCTTAATATGGCAACTAGCAACAAAGTATATTAAGGGATTTGGTGGGGAACCTTAAAAATAGACAAACGTGGAGAAATCAACGACAAATTCATTAGACAACGTCCTAGTTCAAAAAATTGTATTTACCGGTGAATAAAAAAAAAACGTAAATGATCAACTTATTTTTTCTCGAATTGAAGAAAGGTCATTGATTTTTATTTAGTGCTATTCAGACACTATTATTATTTTTTAACAAAAAGGGAATACATGATTTTTCTTTTCTCTCTAAAAGAGAATAGACCTACTGCCGAAGGAAGAAAATAAAACCGTATTTTTACGGTTATGTGAGAAGCATAGTAAAAAAGTGATTTTTTGGTGGAGCAAAAAGGTTTAATAGAAGATTACTTTTTGCAGCGTAAAATTAGAAGAAAGAATTTCTAAAAAGCCGTATTCTAAAAAGACACAGAAGAACATGGAAGATTTTAAAGCTACTTCACAGAACTGGTGAAGTTTCAAATGCAACAGAAACAAGAAGCTGAAGAAAAATTTTGAAAACTCCTAATAGAACAAAAAAGAAGCCGACAAGAAGCTAATGGAGCAAAAGAAAATGCCAACGAAAAACTTTCAGAACATAATCACAAAAACTTTTAGAACAGAAAAAAGAAGCCGACTAAAAGATTCTAGAACAAAAACGAGAAACGGATGAAAAGATTGAAGTATTAATGCAAACAAAGTAACGAAAATGATAATGATTTCACGGAGAATGCCGTTTTGAGTGCAATTGATAATTTCACTTATTCCCCAGACAAGGATAACACCTTTGCTTGGTATTTTAGAATATATGAGGATCTATACAAAATAGATTGTGAAAATTGGACAGACTCTAAAAAAGTGTGCCTACTGTTCCGAAAATTAGGCACCACCGAATATACTAAGTTCGTGGATGACATTTTGCCTCGAAAAACGAGCGAGTTGACTTTTGCTGAAGCTGATAATCCTTTAACTGAACTATTTGGCCCCTAAGACTTCATTGCTATATAAACGTTGGAAGTGTTTGAACCTGATAAAAAAAACACAACGAAGATTATTCAACGTTTGCGTCAATCGTCACTAAGCACTGTGACAATTTCAAATAAGCCGAATTTAATGCTGATAATTTTAAATGCTTAATTTTCGTACAAGGATTGGTATGAGAAAAAACGCTGATATCAGACGGAGGCTTCTAAATAAATTCGAAAGTGAACCGAATTTAACACTACAGAAATTAGCTGAAGACTGCCAGAGATTTATAAGTGTTAAACAAAGAACCTCAAAGAGTCGGGCATTGCACAGATTAGAAAAGTAGGTCACAAATCGAAATTCAACTCTCCTTCAAAAACAATTCCAAACAAAAAAAAGGTTTTTCACGACTCTACCAAATCAAGCCAGTCCTATAAAAAAACAGGATAAATTACCACCGATCTCCCGTTTCCGGTGTGGAAGCTTTCATTCCGTGACAGATTTTCCATATCGTGACATGTAAGTTTAATTTAAATTACTCCCCTTTTAAGAAAGGTTTCATTCCTTTATCCTTGTTTTTATAAAATCACTTTAATTAATTACTGTTAATATAACATCTTTTTGCATATATATGTGAAAAATATCACAATAGAATTACAAATGAATGACACCACATATTAATTTATTATGAACTATTTAGAAATAGTTATGCAAATTGGGCCTTTCGTCTATACGTTGTTAGCCTAAGCTGAAGAAACTGTCGATTTTTTGACACATTCACTTGCATGTATCTTCACCCTCCTCTCTCTATTTTCTGTCTGAATCAGCAGACGATTTCATTTTTCTATCTATCTATCTATCTATCTATCTATCTATCTATCTATCTATCTATCTATCTATCTATCTATCTATCTATTTTCATTCTACCCTTTTTATTATATCTCTCTCTTTTTACTTTAGTTTATTTGTTCTATTTTGTTTTATTTTATATTTTATATTTTATATTTTAACTTTTTTTATTCTTAACGGTCACAAACCACGTGACTCCCTAAATTTTGAAATTTAACATTTCTTTTCTTCTTCTTCTTTTTCTCCATTTCATTCTCTCCAAATATGATCTAAGGTTAAGATCGGATTCTAACTCTGCCTGATATGATCTCAGTTCATACAAACTGTTGATCGATAACATCGACATGCCAGTGTAGCAGATTTTGTACATGTCTGTGTAAATAAAAATAATCTTATATAAAGCTATATTTTATATTGAGCACTTTTTATAAACCCGGTTGAAATTCTTCGGATTACTACCCTGTGGATGTTTTACCTGAATTATTATCATTATTATATATATATATATATATATATATATATATATATATATATATATATATATATATATATATATATATACAGTATTTCAAAATATTATGTTGTATTATTGATGTAAATAACAGTTAGCCGTTATGATGGTTATATAAGAGTGATAAATAAAACAAACTTTCGCATTCATTCATTAAAATTACAGTTTACGTTTAGTGTTCTTTGAAATATATTACTTAGAAGGACATAGACATGATAAAAAATAAATAGACACGTATATAAACTTATATGGTTATTTAAAATATTATTTTTAATGAAGGTATTACAGGGCAACACTGTTACGTATTTACTAATACTGTCCTGACACCCTTTACGTTTTACAGAGGCGCTTCTTGAACTATCTCCAAGTGGTAGAATGATAAAACATTAATCCTTATATTGCCCTCACTTGAACAACGAAAGATGCGAGGGAACCGGATTCTGGCACATAGAATCATCAACAGAAATATAAATCTACCTTTGGAGGAGCTCTTCACTCCAACACTGAGTCGTGGTCTCTGTTGTTACCTGCAGAAGATGCACCATCGTCGCTTTCGTCTGAACAAAAGAAAGGCAACATCCTCTGTCTGTGTTTCTGCTTCCAAGAACAGCCTGCCAGAGAAGGTCGTGATGATGCCAATAATACCAAGATTTAGAGTCGTCTTCGACACACATTTGGACGGTATATAGATGCAATATCTCTTAACTGTCATTTACATGGCTTTTTGCACTTTGCTATTTTTTTTCAATAAAACTGATTTAATAAAACATATTTTTAAATAAAATAAAAGTAAATAAAATAAAACATGAAATAAAATAAAATAAAATAAAAATAAAAATAAAATAAAAATAAAAATAAAATAAAAATAAAATAAAATAAAAATAAAAAAATAAAATAAAATAAAATAAAATAAAATAAAATAAAAATAAAAATAAAAATAAAAATTAAATTAAAATAAAATAAAATAAAATAAAATAAAATAAAATAAAATAGAATGAAATAAAATGAAATATAAATGTAATAAAATAAAATAAAACATTAAATAAAACTTTAAATAAAATAAAACATATTTAAAAATAAACTGATTTAATAAAACATATTTTTAAATAAAATAAAAGTAAATAAAATAAAACATTAAATAAAATAAAATTAAATAAAATAAAAATAAAAAAAATAAAAATAAATAAAATTAAATAAAATAAAATGAAATAAAAATAAAAATAAAATAAAAATAAAAATAAATGAAATAAAAATAAATAAAATAAAAATAAAATAAAATAAAATAAAACATTAAATAAAACTTTAAATAAAATAAAACATATTTTAAAATAAAACATATTTAATAAAACATATTTTTTTCAATAAAACTGATTAGCTGATTGAACTAGGCTTACAACGTACATAAAAGTCTGAGACTTGTGATTTATTAGTGTATTGTGCCTTATTGTATCACATGATATGTTAGACTCGAATTTTTCCACACCCTAACCTTAACTCACGCAGTTTCTTCTCACCGACTTAGATCAGTTCATGTCATTAGATATTCCGCCATTTCTGTGGAAATAAAAAAGAGTTAATCTCTTTTTACTTACGCCTATTCTCTATGCATGTCAAATGAAAATTGAAAAACGCGTATACGCTTTTGTATAAAAACATATACAAGCCAGCACATAAGTACATTTCATACACAGCACACATAATCTATTCACATATATCAAAACACACACATTTATATATCAATTTCTTTCGAAGGCTTATAAATAAATCCCGCATTTACACATGCAGTGCTTGCATACCAAAACTGCATGCAATATAACTATACACATGTTTAGTTAATTAACTACAGTCATGCATGTGCACGTCTATTGAAATAAATACAGGAAGTCATTCATCATATTTTAATAAATACTAGCAGGGAGACCCGACGTTGCTCGGGATAGAATGAGGATAACTACTATGTACTTTGAAACTATGCTCATAACACATATTATATATACTAGCAAATATATGCTCCCTCTGGTCGCATATTTTGGCTAGGCTGCCGCGTCAGAAATGAACGCTCACCCGTAAACCGATGGAGCCCCAGTCTGATTTCTTGGGTGGTTAGACATTGATTTTCTTCGTTTCCGTCTAAGAATATTTTGAGTAAAAAATAAATTAAAAACAAATTTTGCCCCCACCCCAATTTTTTTTACCCTTCCCCATAAATAGAATTTTTTTAGTTAAAAAAAACAAAAATATTTTGTTGCCCCACCAATTTTTTTACCCTCCCCCATACATAGAAATATTTTTAGTTAAGAAAAGAAAAAAATTTTTTTTTGAATCCCCCCAATTTTTTTATCCTCCCCAGTACATATAAATGTTTTTAATTAAAGAGGAAAAAAGAAAGAACAATTTCAGAAATTCAGGACTGCTTCCATTGTCTTCCCCGGAAATACATATGATATAAATGTCAACAAAATATTTTACGTTTTAAAGAAGCTTCTGCCCCCATAGCTCCCTTATATTGTGGTGGCACTTAGAAATTCGGGAGCACGTTCTTTGTCTTCCCCAGAACATTTTATATATATATATAATTTAAATTTTATAAAAATATAATATATTCAACGTTTTAAAGGGGTTATGCGCTCATAACCCCCTTAAAGTGCACTTAGATATATTGGAATACTTCCATTGTCTTGGATACACTTTTTAAATTTATGTGGATTATCTAACATTTCTTTCAAAAGGGAGCACGCAAACATCACACAAGCACATACATGCATTGAGTTATATATATATATATATATATATATATATATATATATATTAATCATAATGCTTTAAGAAAACTACATTACTCTTTTATCATATATATATATATATATATATATATATATATATATATACATATATATATATATATATATATATATATATATATATATATATATATATATATATAATTACCTTGTTACAAATATCCAGGGGGTATAAATCCGAAGGAAGTTGAAACCGGGTTTATGAGAGTGCTCAATGAAAATTCAGAGCAAAATATATTTTTTGTTGGTGATTTTATTATTCCATTAATAATTGTCGCAATTAATGGAATAATAAACTCACCAACAATATATATATATATATATATATATATATATATATATATATATATATATATATATATATATATAAAGTATAAAGGTATACTCAAAAAAGAATAAAAGGGAAATACCAGCAGAGTGCTCAATTAAATTAAATTAAGAGCGTAATATTTTTTTATTTTTTAAATACAGATTGTAATCAGACATGGACCAGTGGTTTCTGACAAGAAAAAGGGTTTACATCCCCGATTCTGTCTTCTTCAGCATAGTCTGAAATAGTAAATGATAGAAATACTTCAAAAAACATTTATAACCGTTATGAAACGCTATGCACAAGGAATTTGAAATGTGGGGCCGGCGAGACGCTAAATCAGAAAAAAAATATATATAATTGAAAATGGATAAGAAAATGCCTTTGGAGACCACGTTTTTAGATGCAATATTTTATTAAACATCATTAGTATTCTAGCCTGTTTTTAATTTCCTAAACTAAAGATGCTTGCAAAAACTTTTATCGCATTGTATTATCACATAAGCGGCTACGCGCTCCAAGATGCTTAAAAATAAAAAGAAAAATGTTGCTCATTTTCACCACCCTGCGGCGAAGTCTGATCATCGCTTGGAAAACATCAAAGTGTAATACTACCATCACGGAAAAATGAAAGTATTGCCTTTAAATTGATTTAGATTCCCTTTTTCTTAAAAAGAATGTGTCATCATTTGAAATTCATAAGAAAAGTCAAGAAAAAAAGAATTTAAATGATTTTTAATAAATATTGCATCTCAAAACGTGGTCTCCAAAGACATTTATATATTTGTATTCAATTTCAAAAATCTCATAAACATGCTAACGAGAACGTTTATGAGAATGTATTATATAATCGTCAAGTCAAGAAAAAAAAAGAATTTAAATGATTTTTTATAAATATTGCATCTCAAAACGTAGTCTCCAAAGACATTTATTTGTCTGTTTTCAATTTCAAAAATCTCATAAACATGCTTCCGAGAACTTTTATCAGAATGTATTATATAATCGTCAAGTCAAGAAAAAAGAAGAATTTAAATGATTTTTTATAAATATTGCATCTCAAAACGTGGTCTCCAAAGTCATTTATTTATTTGTTTTCAATTTCAAAAATGTCATAAACATGCTTCCGAGAACTTTTATCAGAATGTATTATATAATCGGATACAACAAGAAACTATATCACTGTCGATTTCGATTGAACCGGGGGAGGCCTCTATCTCAATCGTGATCCCAGGAACTTGGAATACATTTCCAACAAGGGTAATAAATGCGCCAACAACGCATAAATTCAAGGTGAATTTAGACAAGTGCTAGACTAGTGCATTTCTACCACACTTTTACTACATGGAAACTGAAGGATGTTGGTTTGCCAAATTAATTGAATTGAATTGATCTTTCGACAAAAACATCTATATTGTGTGGGAATTTTTTTTACCTAAAACACTTCTCTCTACACACACACACACACACACACACACACACACACACACACACACACACACACATATATATATATATATATATATATATATATATATATGTGTGTGTGTGTATTTTGGCGATTTTATCATTTTTCAAATTAAGTTTTAAAAATGCACAAAAGTATCATAGTTCTTTACAGCTGTTTCAACGCAGTGTTTATTTTCAGTAATACAATGAAGCATAAAAGTGTTTGTACCTCTATCAGAATTAAATTTCCGACGGTACCCAACAAAAACAGCAATCAGCAACAATGTCCAAAAATAACTTCCACTAAAAACAAAGAAAAAGTCGCAAATAAAAATCCATTGTCAAATACCTCGGTAAAAAACTATCAATTATTAAATTAATTCAACACTAAAATGCATATTATCATAATCATATAAGAAGATTTAAAAGACAGAAAAATTCGCCATTTTGTTTTCAAAATTGCTGTCATATAAAGAGGGGAAAAACTTTAGCTCACTTATATATATATATATAGTAAGCTATGAAAATATATTTATGGCAATTAAGCTACACAGAGGCTCCTGCGTTTAATCCCCGGGGGAATCTTCAGGCTAAAATGCATGGAGTTATTTTTGCCGGGTGATTTTATATACACGGCGTTCTAGTTGACCAATCAGATTCTTTGTTGTTCTCTCAGCCAATCAGTAGGCTTCCTACGAACAAAGCTCTTGTTGGTCTTACTTCCTTCCTATATCCTGTTCTATTGTTCTGTTTCCTATAGATTTGCCTATATCCTGTTTCCTTTGTTGTGTCAATATAATGGGTGAATTTATTTTAACACGTGGTTCCTTGTATTTCTATTTTAGGTTTTAATTTTAAATTGTAAAGTTTTTGTTTAGCTTATTTGTGTTTATTTATTTATTTATTTATCGTTAGCCTAAGGTAAATTTATTTCTGTGTAAGCAGCTGTTTATTATCTCACTTCTACAGTTTAATATATTTCTGGGGTCTTTAAAATTTAGGATTTCAAATTTTTCATTCAGACATAATCTACACGGGTCGTCTAAATTTCTACATGTACTCGCCTGTCGTATTATTTTCCATTCAATTATTGGTGAGAGTCCATTTTCTTTGAGCTATATATATATATATATATATATATATATATATATATATATATATATATATATATATATGGGAAAATGAAAAAGGAAAACCAAAAAATGGTTGTTTTTATGTGTACATATACGTTTCGTTTTTATTTATAAGACTTCATCAGGATGATAATATAGAGAAAAATGTAATGCAAGTACAAACACATGTAGGGTTGACATATTGGGAAAAAGGAAGAAAATAATGGCCACTACTGGAGAAAACAGTAGGGTGGACGTCCGTACTTGGTGAGGACTGAAAACTGTTTTCTCATCACGTCGGATTACCTTCATCCTTCTCTTCCCATATATATATATATATATATATATATATATATATATATATATATATATATATATATATATATATATATATATAACGTAATACGCAATGAAAAGTATAAGGTTATAAAATATTAATAAACAAAAACATACGTCAGTCATGAGACTGACATTCTAAGGATAGGCTAAAGTGTATTTGAGCCGTAGGTCTCCATATTGCATGTAGTATTCCCGAACTAATACCATAGGGGACATTGATAACTCAAAGACTATCTAGTTAATCAGACTTAAATTTTGCATCGAGGTGATTTTTATCAAAGAGCATCAGATCTATTTATGTTTTTACAGTTATCAAAGAGCATCAGATCCAAACAACAAATTTACAAAATTCGGAATTATAAATTCCGTAAAAATTTCGACCGTGACCCAAATTTTCAAGATAAAGGTCAAGATACAATGTGGGATTTCATTATCAATAGTATTGAACAAATAGCGAGTCTCTACGATAGAACAGAAGTTATCGCCAAAAGTATGACTTCTTCTTTGTCTCTGACCTTTCCCTTTAATGAAATGAAATAAAAAAATTGCTGACGATTGGTCAAGCGGTGTAGACGCCAGGCTGCTCACAAACAAACATACTGACAAACCAACGACTTTGATCGAACACACAACTTTGGAGTTAAATATGCAATATTTTATTCATACCTCAGCAATGTTTCCAGTGTAACATGCCCTTATTTCAGCAGTGTCTAAAGGTGCTACATAGTGGTACTGGTGTTAATAAAAAGGTTTTTGGGGTCGTGAGTCAAGGGGGAGAGCACCGAACATAAGTTACGTAAACCACGTGATTTCCGGGAAGGGCATTCTATCTCGCACTTAGCCGGCGAAACTTGAACAAAAAAAACGTGTTTTGCGTGCTGCCCCCAAAACAGAGACATCAATTTCTCCCTCTCTCACACACACAGTGTGCGAAAGTATTGTTCTGTCCCGTTGAATAAGCCTTTTTGTAAACCTATAACAGTGTCAACGGTGTTTTGTATTAACAAACGAAAAGGCAACCTGGCCTCAAAATGATGATGGCGTCGATAATCGACGTGTGTGTGGAAAGTTCGAACCCTGTTGGTTCCCTCGTACCATTTTTATTTATGGGTGTAAGTAACCTTCATGTGGTCACTCCTGTGAGTACGTGATACTAGAAAGAATCGAGGAAACCGATTCCAACAACAGAATCGAGCCGGTCAAAATGTCGGACCATGCTGATTCATACGACTTCACGTGATCTTTTAAATTTTTAAATTTTTTATGGAAATCGCTCTAGACAAGGCATGAAGCCACTTGATGTAAGGAACTAAAAAAACTGGTGAAAAACGAATAATACGTGTTATATGGATTCATTCTAACTCAGAAAGCAGCAATTATTGCCCCCTTGTCAGAAACATAGCTCGGAGATGTGAGTACATGACAAAATAAAGGAAACGAGAGTTACAAGGCTGCCGAAAATAAACCCAAGGTGCATTTCTACTCTCTTAGTTTTTAGACATTTATTCAAGAAGTATAAATATTTGGTTATAAAAACAAACCTCGTACTCAGAATGCACATTTTAATATTTTTAATCGATGTAATTAATTAATTAATCAATTGAATAAAATCGAAAATTAAAATAAATACCAAACAATTAAGTTCACATTATTATATAGATGAATTTGTAAACTAGTATTTGTAAACTAGTATTTGCAAACTAGTATTTGCAAACTAGTATTTGTGAAATAGTATTTGTAAACTAGTATTTACAAACTAGTATTTGTGAACTAGTATTTGCAAACTAGTATTTGCAAACTATTATTTGCAAACTAGTATTTGTAAACTAGTATTTGCAAACTATTATTTGCAAACTAGTATTTGTAAACTAGTATTTGCAAACTAGTATTTGTGAACTAGTATTTGCAAACTAGTATTTGCAAACTATTATTTGCAAACTAGTATTTGTAAACTAGTATTTGCAAACTAGTATTTGCAAACTAGTATTTGTAAACTAGTATTTGTAAACTAGTATTTGCAAACTACTATTTGTAAACTAGTATTTGCAAACTAGTATTTGCAAACTAGTATTTGTAAACTAGTATTTGCAAACTAGTATTTGCAAACTAGTATTTGTAAACTAGTATTTGTAAACTAGTATTTGCAAACTACTATTTGTAAACAAGTATTTGTAATAACTTTTTCGTCTGTTCAACATGACTAATGTCCAATAAGTAAAAAAAATACTAATTTTGTATTTATTATGATAGAAGAATACCTGTCCCAGGACGCGTAAAAGGAATTCTCCTCCCTTTTAAGTGTGTCAAATTAACAATAAGAACATTAGTCTGACACTTCGGATCTAAAATAATTTATCGGCTCTATTTATTTTATTACTTGTCGCCATTTATGAATTATTTCTTAGTTACAAGGACCCGTGGCGCAGTGGCTGTAGTACTAATTAAAATTCAGTTTTAAGTGATAATCATCTGAAGATTGATGGTTCAATCCTCGGTGCAGGCGATACGAAGAATTGCGATTTACTGAAGGTTTCTCTTCCAGTCATGGCTGACAGAACGAGAGCATGCTACCCCCGTGGATTAAATAAAGGGTTCCCTTCAAAATTCCGTCTAGATTCCCGAGTTCGACAGAAAGATTCCCAAGTTCGAAAATGTATACCCGAAGAAGGCCGGATGAGTTTACATCGGCCGAAACGTTGTGAGAATAACACTCAAGATGAGAACAGTAGTTCGAATAACCCAAATTAAACGGATTGTCAGACATTGAAAAAACAAAGTTTGCTTGACCAAAAACGCAAACATTAGAAGGTAAGGTTTTGGACTCTATATTTAAAAAAAAAGAATGATTTATAAAAAGAACAAACGGCATAGTTTAGAAAAAGCAAAACAAAGATTAAAGTACAAAGATATCCGGACAACCTCTAAAGTGATTTAGCAAGAAAACGGTTCAGTTGTCGCTTGCTGAAGTCGGAAAATGCAGAAAGAAAAAGTCTTCTTCTTTCGTTTGCTTCACAGCATCTCACTGTTAGATCACCAGCTCGGTTGAGAAAAGCCATGCTAATGTTTTGTTGTCTAGCGCAGATATGCCGGCTTCGCCGTTGGGTGGTCGATGTTTAAGGAAGACTCGATGATGTGGTCTACTGTCTGTTCAAAATGACCACAGTCGCAGACAGCCGAGTCCCTGAGTCCCCATCCTTTCATGGTCGCGGCGAAACGGCCGACACCTGTCCTTAGGCGGTTGAGCATTGTCCACTGCCGGCGAGGGAGGTCCATGCCTGGTAGGTTATCCGGGTCCTTCACAAATCTGTGCAACCTTGATTTATCTGCTGCCGGCCATTCCTCCGTCCAGCAACTTTTCAGTCGTTTTGTGATGTAACCGGGTGTTGAAAGCAGGAGCTGGTGGGCATGCTCCAAGAATGGGCGTCGTGACTTCAGGCGAGCTTGTGGAGGGGTCTCTGTGGCAAGCTTGTGGAGAAGGTGGTCCTCATCGATAGTGGCCTTTCTTGACAGTGCAAGGACAGCCACCTCACGGCGCTGGGTTGGTGGTGCGATGGAGGAGATAAAGTCAGCCTTTTCGTGGCCTCCTACATAAGTACCTGCTCACAACAGTGAAACTAATGATTTTAGATTGCTTCCAGCGACCCCCAGTGTCTTTTACATAAAGGAAGAGTGAAGACACAGAAGACAGAGATAAAGAAAAATATGTATTAATACTGTTAAATTGAACAATAATATTTAAAAGTCTTGCAAAACAAATTGTGTTTGCGGCTTTAAGAAGTCCAAGTAATAATAAAAAGTTGTTTAACGTCCAAGAAAATTAGACGGACCTCAGAATTGCTCAGGTTCTAATTGTCGTACTCAAATTATATTACGTGTTGTCAGGACGGGGTCAGATTACAAAAGAAGAAGAATAAGTTTTTTTTTATTCAGCCCGCCAAAATTAAGTGTCTGTAGATTGGTCAAAGAGAATCGTGTTTGCCAATCAAACAGGACTTGTTTTAGTCATTTAGTAAGAATGTATGTGTTGGTTAGTGTTCCAGAATCACCCATCTATAAAATGTGTGTCTGCACATAAATGTGAATGTCTAACATTACAAAGCTGAACTCTACAAAAACTGAACTCTAAAAAACTGAACGCTATAATTTCAAAATAGAACATGAAATCACAAAAATACTGAGTAAAAGTAATTTTTTTACGAATGCTTTTTAAAAATTTTTGCTTAACCTTCGGAGATTTTGTTCAATATTAGCGTTAACTCAACAGATGTTGTTAATAGAATGTTTGTTATTTGCCTTTGGCTAAAAAAAAAACGATAACGGACGGATTGTCAAACTCTGGAAAAAAAAAACTTTGATTGACGACAAATGTCGTTGCGATTACAGATTTGATTTAAGTTGAACGGTATTTTATAGCTAGGTTTTCATATTATTCAAATATTTTTCACCTCTTTATAGACTTATCTATCTATCTATCTATCTATCTATCTATCTATCTATCTATCTACACATCCATCTATTTATCCATCTATTTATCCATCTATCTATCTATCTATCATACTATCATTCTATCTATCTATCTATCCATCTATCTATTTATCTACTTATCTACACATCCATCTATCTATCTATCTATCTATCCATCTTACTATATATATATATATATATATATATATATATATATATATATATATATATATATATATATATATCGTATCTATCTAGTAATCTATCTATCTATCTATCTATCTATCTATCTATCTATCTATCTATCTATCTATCTATCTATTTGTTGCTCTCTCTCATTCTTATGCAACTAATCCGTTGGTCTGATTTTTTTCTGTGACAGTTCTTTTTATGAACCATTTCATAAGTCAACATCGGCGTCCGAGTGGTTTTGTAAGCAGACGAATAGAACTTGCGTTTCCTAGGGGTTATAATGGTTTATACCCGCTCAGTAAGCGAAAGTGTAACGCAAATGTACAAATAATCGCAATAATTTGTACCAAGTACACCTAAAAGAATCGCCTCTTTAATCTCCCAACTATGTAGGGAGTTGTGAGGTGAAAGATGACATTCCCCTCTGTCCTCGGTCAAATGTGCAAGCAGAAGTTTCAATAGGCTGTAAACAAACGTCTGATCACTCCCAAATCGAATCTTTAGAGGCAAGAACTCTCTCACTTTACTGCCACGTACTTTCGTCCATGACATCATATCCTGCCACGTTGTCGTAATTCTAAACGTTTATCTTCCAAATAGATTTTTCCATCTCTGCTTAATTTTAACTTTACGTAGGAAATGCCTGATGTTTATCTTGCTTGTACACACACGCATCGAAATAAAACTAGGAGAAAACTTGAAGGCCTACTTAACACATAGCTCGAGTGTCTTCGGTCTCCCTGTCCAAAGGTTTATCAGGACAACCTGACATGAAAATACTTCCTCCTACAAGCAAACCTTGACTAAATATTCAAAATAAGCCAACATAAGATCCCCTCGGTATGGATAACCAACACTGGCTTATACGAGGAATAATACACTTCTCCGAGTGATGTAGCCTCTAGTAGCAGCAATAAGCTGGATACTCCACCAGACTAGATGAATTCTTGTCCTGGAATCCGGTAAGACTAAAAGACCAAAAGAAAGATATATTACAACATAGTTAACTGGTCAATTAAAGAGAGGAAAATTAATTTTCTTAACTTCTTTACTAACTCGACGTTTGACAGGTAAAAGAGAACTTTAATGGAATATTCGAATATGTATGTCTCTCATACAGAGATCAAATGTTAGCCCCATGAAGGAGCTTCTTAGTTTCTGATAACTTCTACTAAAGTAAAATGAACTACGCAGATACTATGATACCATCGTTAATACATCGATGTATGGAGACACCATATTTTGTCAGCAAAATAACTCAGTCATTTTTTTTGTGTGTGTACTCGGGCTCTAAATTCACATATTTAATTAATTTATTCTTTAATTATCAACTAGACGACGTGGAGAAACGCAGTTTACTAAGCATGGAAAGTGTGTTAGAAACATAGTATGATTCTTTATGGAGCCTCTTTGGCATCATAAAAGCGAAAAAAAGTACTTGATGGTAGTTTAAAATCAATAAATATTCATCATTTTATCATAATATTAACAATAGGAAATTTAGTTTTAAACAAACACAAAAACAAAAAAACATTAAAAAAATCGGTTTTGGAATCAGAAGATAGACGCAAATTTTTCCGATTCCGATACTGATTCCGATAACCTAGAAAGGTCCGATTCTTTCGATTCCCGATTCCGATTCCGACTAATCATCCCAACACTAGTTTACAAATTACAGTTATTTGAGTAGTGGAAAAATCTGAATTTCGTGTGTCTATGATCGGAAAATACTGTTCAGGCAAAATAATGACTTGGTAAGTGTTATTCAAACTCTGATAAGCGAGATGTTGAAGATATTCACAATTTTGTATGAACATTTGACAGTGAAAAAGCTGTTTTCAAAGTGGGTGACGCGTTTGCTTAGAGTCACTCAAAAACAAGCGTTGGTTGCGAAAAGTATTTTGCGTCCATATGTGACAATGGATGAGACATAAACCCTCCACCTCATTACAGAGTCAAATCAGCAGTCAGAAGGTGAAAGCCGTCCAAAACGACCAAAGATTCAAACATCAGAAGGCAAGGTTTTAGCCTCCATATTTTAGGATGCACAATGTATTTTGTTCATTGATTACCTTGAGAAAAGAAAAACGAGCAATATGGAATACTGTATATCATTATTGCTGAGTTTGAAGGAAAAAATTACCAAAAATTACCAAAAACGAAGAATAAAGAAGTTGTCTTTAACCAAGCCAATGCACCGTGTCAGAAATCGATCGAAACGATGTCAAAAGTATATAGATTGCAATTCTAAATCTTCAGATCTGCATCCCGACAGCCTACTCACTGTAGACCTCAAAAGAATACTTCAGGGAAAGTGATTTGGCTCCAGTGAAGAAGTGATACTTGAAAATGAGGCGTATTTTTCTACAAACACGCCTTGCATTTTAGAAGAAGCGTTATAATCAGTGTATCAGGGTAAAAAAGACTATGTTGATGAATGAAGTCGAATTTTGCATAAAAGCTGTTGTCTTATTAGTTAAACCCAGGGCTTATTGAGTAACATGTTATTAAGTCAAGTACCAGTTTTGTTTTTCAATTCCTGCTTTACTACCAAACTTTAATTTTACCTACGGGTAAATCTATTCCTGAATGATTTTAGTTTTTTCTGTCGTACACAGTGACATTTCTAGTAAGAGTGTATATGTTGGTTAATGTTCAAGCATCCTCCATTGCTTTAATATCTAACTTTTATATGGACATACATCTGAATATCTACCATGCGAAAGAGTTTCGTCTATAATTTCAAAATAGAACACGAACTTACAAAAATCTCGGTTCAAATTCGTTTTCTTTATTAGTATTTTCTTGTTTTAAATTTTGTTAAATCTTCAGACGTTTTCGTGAAGTAAATTATTATTAGCGTTATATCCACAGATGTTCTTAATAAAATGTTTGCCATTTGCCTTTGGCGAAAATAACGATAACGAACGGATTGTCAAACTTTGAAAAAAGAAACAATTTGATTGACAACAAATGTCGTTGCGATTACAAATTTGATTTAAGTTGAACAGTATTTGAAATCTAGGTTTTACATTATTGGAATATTTAGCTACTTACATACTTATCTATCTATCTATCTATCTATCTATCTATCTATCTATCTATCTCTTTTGTGAACAATATGTTTGTTGGTTTTCTAAGTACTAACGTTAATTCTGTACTAAAAACCCCAGATACCTTGAAGAAAATATAATAAAATAAACATTGTCTTGAAACAGCTGCAAGCAACGTTAATACCTTCATGTATACTCTTTATTTTGAATATTAGTTGAAAATGATAGAATTCTTAAATCATATATTAGCCAAACTCTATTCTTTTTCGTATAGAAATATGCTTTTAGCTATTTATTTTTATTTTCATTTTCTTAATTTATTTCGGTTTAATATTTTCTTTTTGTCCACAACACTTTTCGATTCTTCAATTCTTTGTTGTAAAAGGTGTTGTCTTATTAGTTAGACCCATGGCTTATTGAGTAACATGTTATTAAGTCAAGTACCAGTTTTGTTTTTCAATTCCTGCTTTACTACCAGACTTTAATTATACCTACGGGTAAATCTATTCCTGAATGATTTTAGTTTTTTCTGTCGTACACAGTGACATTTCTAGAAAGAGTGTATATGTTGGTTAATGTTCAAGCATCCTCCATTGCTTTAATATTTAACTTTTATATGGACATTAATCTGAATGTTTACCATTCCAAAGAGTTAAGTCTATGATTTCAAAATAGAACACGAACTCACAAAAATCTCGGGCCAAATTCGTTTTCTTTATTAGTATTTTCTTGTTTTAAATTTTGTTAAATCTTCAGAAGTTTTCGTGAAGTAAATTATTATTAGCGTTCTATCCACAGATGTTCTTAATGAAATGTTTGTTATTTGCCTTTGGCGAAAATAACGATAACGAACGGATTGTCAAACTTTGAAAAAAGAAACAATTTGATTGACAACAAATGTCGTTGCGATTACAAATTTGATTTAAGTTGAACAGTATTTTAAATCTAGGTTTTACGTTATTGGAATATTTATCTACTTACATACTTATCTATCTATCTATCTATCTATCTATCTATCTATCTATCTATCTATCTATCTATCTATCTATCTATCTATCTATCTAGTTTGTTATGTATGTATGTATCTATCTATCTATCTATTTATCTCTCTATATATCTACTAATTAATTTATTTATCTATCTATCTATCTATCTATCTATCTATCTATCTATCTATTTATTTGTCTATCTATCTCGTTTCTGGACAATATGTTGGTTAGTTTTCTATGTACTTATGTAAATTCTGTTCTAAAATCCCCAGATAATCTGAAGAAAATATAATAAAATAAACATTGTCTTGGCGCAGCTAAAAACACATTAATACTTTCATGTATACTCTTCATTTTGAATATTACTTGAAAATGATTGAATTCTTAAAAAGTACATATATTAATCAAACTCTATTATTTTCCCTATGAAATATGTGTTTAGCTGTTTATTTTTATTTAAAATAAATATTTAATAAGTTCTTCCAACATACGCCCGCGTTTAAAACTTACGTTCTCATCAGTGTAGGAAGTGACAATTTCAGTCGGTCACAAGGCGCAAACACGGTTCACATAGTCAACCAAGACTCTGCCCGCTTTCGCTCTATCCCCACTGCTATCATAAATTATCACGTGATACAGGAGAAATTATGTTGTATTTATGCCTAAATACAGCGGGCAGTAAACAACAGACAGTCTAGAGGGTTCGATGAAGTTTATAGCTAAGTGACAGTCTGTTTTTATATCTCCGAACAGTGCTCAACTGATCTGAATATGTATAATTAAAAATTATTTATTCTTTATAATTTCAAAATAGAACATGAACTCACAAAAATAATGGGTGAAATACGTTTTCTTTACGAAATTTTTATTTTTAAAAATTTGTTTAATCCGTAGAAGTATTCGTCAAGTTAATAATATTATTGTATCACACGCTCCTTTCAAGTAGAATGAGAGACAAAGCATAATCTTGAATTACCGATGTTCTTCACAGTGTTGCCATAGAGAGTGAAATCGTCAACACATTATCTCAGAATATTATTTGGACGATCAGTAATGAAGACGAAGAAGAAAGATTTTCCCAGAATCTATCCTTGAGGCACGTTGGTGTTGATAGTATATGTTTCGAACCTCTTTCCATCAACAACTACTGATATTAAAAGGTTAACCCATCTCTTATTAGTATATACCCGTCATAAGGTGAGTATTTAAACTAAAAATGTACTAAACAATAACCACACTCTATATTAAGTAAATTAGTAGTTTTTGCTGCAGTTCTTGCTTTACTACGTAACTCAAAAAATTATCCAGGGAAAGCGATTTGGCCCCAGTGAAGAAGTGATATTGGAAAATGAGGCGTATTTTAAGCCAAATCTTTCTAAAAAAACACCTTGAATTTTTAGAAGCATTAAAATCAGTGTATCAAGGTAGAAAAGACTAGGTTGATGAATAAAGTCGAATTTAGCCTCAAAGCTGTTATCTTATTAGTTAGTTAGAACCAGGGCTTATTAAGTCACATGTTATTAAGTCAAGTACCAGTTTTGTTTTTCAATTCCAGCTTTACTACTAAACTTAAATTTTACCTACGGGTGAATCTACCCCTGAATGATTTTAGTTTTTCTGTCGTACAAAGTGACATTTTTAGTACGAGTGGATATATTGATTAGTGTTCCAGGATCTTTCATTCCTTTATTATCTAATTTATATATGCACATACATCTAGCCCTGCCCCCAACCCTAACCCTAAACCTAACCGTAATCCTAACCCTAAACCCTAATCCTAAACCCTAAACCTAATCCTAAACCTAACCCTAAACCTAAACCCTAAACCTAAACCCTAACCCTAACCCTAAATTATAACCCTAAACCCTAACCTAACCCTAAACCTAACCCTAAACCCTAAACCCTAAACCCTAAACCTAAACCCTAACCCTAACCCTAAATTATAACCCTAAACCCTTACCCTTACCCTAAACCTAACCCTAAACCCTAAACCTTAAACCCTAAACCCTAAACCTAAACCCTAACCCTAAATTATAACCTTAAACCCTAACCCTAACCCTAAACCTAACCCTAAACCCTAAACCCTAAACATAAACCCTAACCCTAACCCTAAATTATAACCCTAAACCCTAACCCTAACCCTAAACCGTAACCCTAAACCCTAACCCTAAACCTTAACCCTATATACACATACATCTGGAAATCTAGCATTGTAAAAACATGACTCTTTATAATTAAAAAAATGGAACGCGAACTCACACAAAGAACTACTATTCGTGAAATTCGTTTTAGTTATCTATTTGTTTTTGTTTAGCTTTAAATTTTGTTAAATGTTCTAGACTTCTCATCAAACAAAATAATATTAGTGTAATAACCACAGATGTTCTTAATTACATTTTTGTTATTTGCCTTTGGCGGAAATAACGAAGACACACGGATTGTCAGACGTTGAAAATAGAAAATTTGATTCATCACAAATCAACTGTGATTACAGATTTGATTTTAGTTGGACAGCATTTTACACATAAGATTTAATATTACTAAGATATCTATCTATCTATCTATCTATCTATCTATCTATCTATCTATCTATCTATCTATATCGATTTATTTGCGTATATATATACGTAATGTATGCATGTATGTACGTATGTATGTATGCATCTATCTATCTATCTATCTATCTATCTATCTATCTATCTATCTATCGATCTATATCGATTTATCTATCTATCAATCTATTAATCTATCTATCCATCTATCTATCTATCTATCTGTCTATCTATCTATCTTATCGATCTATATCGATTATCTATCTATCTATCTATCTATATTGATTTATTCATTTATCTATCTATCTATCTATCTATCTATCTATCTATCTATATCGATTTATTTGTGTATGTATATACGTAATGTATGCATGTATGTACGTATGTATGTATGTATCTATCTATCTATCGATCTATATCGATTTATCAATCTATCAATCTATCTATCTATCTATCTATCTATCTATCTATATATTTATCTATCTATCTATCCATCCATCTATCTAACTTATCGATCTATATCGATTTATCTATATATCTATCTATATTGATTTATCAATCTATCTATCTATCTATCTATATCGATTTATTTGTGTATGTATATACGTAATGTATGTATGTATGTATGTATCTATCTATCTATCTATCTATTTCGATTTATCTATCTATCTATCTATATTGATTTATCTATCTATCTATCTATCTATCTATCTATATCGATATATTGTGTGTGTATGTATGTACGTATGTATGTATGTATGTATGCATGTATGTATGTATCTATCTATCTATCTATCTATCTATCTATCTATCTATCTATCTATCTATCTATCTATCCATCTATCTATCTATCTATCTATCTATCTATCTATCTATCTATCCTGTGGACGATGTTTTGGTTTCTTTTTTTAGGTACTTTCGAAAATTCTGATAATAAGAAAATATATTTTTTATAAAAATATAATAAAATAAATATTCCCTGAAAACAGCTGTAAACGCATTTTTTTCCATTTTTCCATACTTTTTATTAGAAACATGATTGGAAAATTATTCAAATCGTCAAAAATACATATGCTTACTCAACTCTATTCTTTCTGTTTTAAATGTTTTTGTTATATGTTTTTGTCTATTGTATTTTTATTTCCTTAATTAAGTTTTGTTTTATATTTGTACTATTCCACAATACATTTCGATTCTTTAATTCTTTGCAATAAACTCCGCTTCTTCTGCAGAGACGGGGGCCACTGTTTCGATCGATGGCGGCGGAAACTGCCGACTCCTCTTCGGGAGAAATCGTGATCGACGGAAAGAAATTTGATTTTGGGGTAGATAACTATTATTGGGTTAATTACTTTTTCATGAAATGGACGTAAACCGATTAAACTTTGAAGAGTTCTTGCATTTATTCGGGGATAATTGCAAAATTGTTGATTTTTTGCAAGCGCATAATTTAATTTCAGTTGGAAGTATTTTTGAACTGATCGCAGAATTGTACTCTGTTTAAAACTTTTTACCCCCACATTTATCATTCAGTCAATACCCTGTAAAAAACTTGTTTTTTCCACATTTATCGTTCAGTCAATTGTTTTACTCATTACGTTTTTTTATTTCAATAAAAAGTTTGCTATTTATTTGATGTACATAATGTTTATCAAATATTTATTTAATTCGTTTTTTGTTAAATTTCAAATGTTGATCAAAGTTTTATTTATTTATTTGCTGTACATAATGTTTAATTTGTTTCAATAAATAAATGTTCATAATTTTAACTTAGCCTCATTTGTTAATTTGTTTCAATAAATAAATGTTCATCATTTTAACTTATCCTCACTTGTCAATTCAACAGTTATCTTCCCCAAAATCAAATTTCTTTCCGTCGCTTACGTTTTCGGACGATTTCTCCCGAAGAGCAGTCGGCAATTTCCGCCGCCATCGACCGAAACAGTGGCCCCCGTCTCTGCAGAAGCACCTAAAATACTTATAATACGTACAATATAATCAAAGGTTTGCTTGACTCTCTCACTTTTGCATATAAATTTCTCATTATTATATAGCTGTCTTGATATGAGTATTTTAACTAATAATATACTAAAATATAATTTCCAGATATTATTAGGTACAAAACCGGTTGTGTTTTTAATTTTGTATTTTTTATTACCAAACTTATATACTATTTACGGGTAGGTTCATCACCTGAAGGATTTTAGTTTTTTCTGTCGTACATAGTGACATTTTTAGTACGATTGTATATGTTGGTTGATGTACCAGGATCTTCAATTGCTTTACTATCTGATATATGCATGCACATACATCTGAATGTATAGCATTAAAAAAAACCATAACTGTTTATAATTTCATAATAAAAAATGAATTCACTAAGATACCGGGTCAAATTCGTTTTCGTTACCGATATTTTCCTTTTTAAAAATGTTTTTTTAGTTTTCAGAAGTTGTCACCAAGTTAAATAACATGAACATAGTATCAACAGATGTTCTTAATAAAATGTTTGTTATTTGTCTTTGGTTAAAATAACGACGACGAACGGATTGTCAGACATTAAAAAAAACAAAGTTTGATTGATGCAAATGTCGTCGTGATAACATATTTGATTTAAGTTACTCAGTATTTTAAAACTAGGTTTTCACATTATTATCATTTTTACCTACTTATAGACGTATCTATCTATCTATCTATCTATCTATCTATCTATCTATCTAAATATCTATCTATCCTTCTATCTATCTATCTATTTATCCATCTATCTATCTATCTATATCTACATATTTATCTATCGATATATCTACATATCTATCAATATACCTATCTATATATCTATCAATATACGTATCTATCTATCCATCTATCTATCTATCTATCTATCTATCTATCTATCTATCTATCTATCTATCTATCTTTCTATCTATCTATCTATCTATCTATCTATCCATCTATCTATCTATCTATCTATCTATCTATCTATCTTTCGATCTATCTATCTATCTATCTTTCTATCTATTAACTATATAATTATCTATCTATCTATTGATCTATCCACATATTTATTTATCTATTGATATATTTAGATATCTATCTATCTATCTATCGATATATCTATATATCTATTTATATACCGATTTATTATAGTATGTATCTATCTATTTATTTTACTATATAATTATCTATATATCTATCTATTGATCTATCTATATACTTGTTTATCTATCGATATATTTATATATCTATCCATCTATCTATATGTATATATATCTATATACTTATCTTTCTATCGATATATCTATATATCTAATTATATACCTATGTATGTATGTATGTATGTATGTATCAATCTATTTATCTATCTATCTATCTATCTATCTATCTATCTATCTATCTACTAATCTATCTATCGATATATCTATATATCTATTTATATAACTATGTATGTATGTATGTATCTATCTATTTAACTATATAATTATCTATATATCTATCGATCTATCTTAATACTTATTTATTTTTTGATATATTTAGATATTTATATATATACTTATCTATCTATTTATTAATCTATCTATCTATGAATCTATCTATCCATCTATTTCTCTCTATATATAAATATATATATTTATATATGTACTTATCGATCTATTTTGTGGACATTGTTTTTGTTTGTTTTCAGGCTTCTTACGAAAAATGGATGTTTTGAAAAAAAACAAAACAATGCCTTAAAACAACTTTAAACTGCTTTAATACTTTTGTGTATACTTTTTATTTGGAACATGATTTGCAAATGATTTATATCTTACAAAATACATACCCTGCTTTATTTGAATAAATATTTACTTTCGTAAAAAAGATATGCGGTTTGTCCGGGTGGTAAATTTCCGTTGAGAGGAAGTCTGATGAATTGTAGAACGCGACAAAATATTTGCAAAAATATTTGCGTAGGAGAAGTGTGGAGAAAAGTGTTTTTTTTGTTTCATTTGGATTTAGACCCTTTTGAACGAGATGTCATTTGCCTTTTTCTGTCCAGGAAGTATTTCAATAATGGCCAATTTTTCTCCTTTCAATTCCTTTAAGTGCGTTTGGATTTACCTATTATTCTGAACACTTTTCTCCACACTGCTCCTTTTTTACGAAACTTTTTCTTTTTTCACTGCGTTTTTTAATAACATTTTTCATATTTTTCAAATATTTGAACTTTGGTTTTTTCGAAAGCCAACTTATCCATCTGTATTTCTCCTCTGATGATAAGATCTCGATCTTTGAAAAGCTTTGGCTTAAGGAAAGAATAATAAACACTAGTTTATTACTGAATACACCTTGCATTTAACAATTGAAATTTGAAATAAATCTGGACATTCGTCGCATA
>OY744526.1:12646627-12689127 GCA_963556195.1 Sepiola atlantica | reverse complement strand
CACTTGGCAGACTCACATTGTCAGTCCGTGTCGTTTACCATTTAGCCATCGTTATCTCCCATAAAAGTTACTGATATTTTCAGTTGGATGCTGGACTTTTGGCTTATTCTGCTTCTCAGAGTGGAGAAAATGATTTGGACAACGAAAGTCGTCTTAGGATTCTTTCTTCCTAATACCAGTCGAGAATACGTTCTCGATAATTATTTCAATGGCTTGTCTCTGTTTGGACTACCCGAATTATGTGTTGGGTATTCCTAAGAGGTCTACCCTCATAGGTCTTGCCTTCTCTCTTTGGGAAAGGGTTGGCTTATTGGGAATTGCCTGAGGCACCTCTATCGGAAAATGCCGACGAGGCTGCCCAGGCTATTTTTAAAGGCCAGCCTGGCTTCTCCGCCAGAAGCGCTGGCCTTTTCTCAAACCGTCCTGACATTCTGCCGCATCATACCTACGTGGGAAGTATGTATATACTGGACTTTTGGTTAGGATCAAAGTGTAGTATCTGTTCCGATGGATGGTCACTCTATAGACCGATACCGTCTTGGCCTTCGGGTCTTGATTCCGCCGGTCTGAGGTACTGCCCTGTGCAGTTCTAGGAGGTCCGTCCTCCCAGGTTTTGCCTTCTCACCCTTTGAGAAGGGGTTAGTTTATTGCTAATCGCCTTAGGCGTCCCTACCGGAGAATGTCGACGGGGCTGCTCAGGCATTTTTTGACGGCCAGAGCGCTATTCTTTCTCTAGGGCGCTAGCATTTCAAATTCTTTTTTCCCGACCTTGTGTCACATCTTACCGCTGTGGGAGGTAGATAAATACCAAGTGTGGTATCTGTTCCGATACCGCACTTCATTTTTCCTGTCCTCGGTCAGTGAAGGAGAAATCCTTCTCGATTAAGGCAATTTTTATTTGTGTTTCAAGGTACACTAACGAAGAAAAGAAAGTTCTTTATAGTGGTGGTAAAAAAAGGGGAAATATTGCAGTCCAATTACAGAGGGGCAATAGAAAGAACACATTCAGGGGTCATACGTGGTTGCGGGGTGGGGCGACTAGACAGGCGAGTTCATGAAAATGAGTAGTATTTCGTAATTTCATTTAGAAAACGTCACATTTGTCATCGTCTTTTTTTAAATACTAATCATTCATCACGTACGAAGGCCAAAAGCGACTGAAGGATAAGTTTTAATGAGATTGTTAGTTGTATGCTTAGCTTTTGGCTAAATTCAAAGTGTAGTATTGGATTTGTATATTTTATGAATAAAATTACATTTTAAAACACTTTGAGAATATTTTTAGTACGACGTCTGCTAGAGTAAATGTGGTATTGCGGTGAGTGTAGTGATTCGAGCTGAAAGTTGGATACACAAATAGAATAAACCAAAGATCACTAACGGCATCACATTTTGATGCCTAACTTTAAAAAAAATATAAACCGTAATCGTTTAATTTAAAAAAAAAAGATTATTCAAAGTGTAGTATCTGTTCTGATATTACTCTTTTTAACTATCCTTTTAGACTACGGCAATTTTTATTTGTGTCACAATCAAGAGTTGCCCTTTTGGGGGAGCTTGATATTCCTCACATTAAAAACTGGCCTTGTGTCTAACTTTATCCTCGTAGGGAGGGAGAAAATATTGGTATACTATGAGACGATTTACAATGATGAACAGTAAAGACTACATTTGATTACTTAAGAGGACGGTTAGACAATAATTGGTTGACATTGAAATTGAAGGCGACCATATTGCAGTCTAGAGAGAAGCAGTCGCGCAGTAATGTGTTCCACAGATTTGACGTTCTTTGAAAAAATACCCGTTCATGGAAACTTCGTTAGGTTTTAGGTACGCAGAGAAAGAAAGGAAATTATTTGCAATGGCGGTAGAAGTCGAGTTCTTGCTGTGAATGTTTTTAAGGAAGGGAGAGGAATCAGAGATTGGAGCTCAGTCGAACACCTATCATAGAAATAGCGATAGAGTAGAGAAAGACTAGCAACGTGTTTTTTTTATCTGAAAAAAAAGACTGTAAGGAACAAAATAAATACCCACCACTAGATTTCGAAGTCTATTTTGTACTCTGTCAAGGTTATAAATAGTGAACTGGGTGGCTGCTCCCCATATGTGGGAGCAATGCTCAATCCTAGGATGTATCTGACTCTTATACAGGTAGAGAATCGCATCAGACGTAAGGTAGAAAGATCGAACTATTTTTTTCCAGGGAACGTAGTAACATATTTGTTGTAAGTAGAGTGGTAGTCCGTCCACGGAGCTTATCAAAGCGCGCAGTTTCCTTAAAGAGGGAGCCATTCATTTTAAGTGGGTAAAAACGAGGATATGTAGTCGTTGGTAAAACCACCGGAAGATGCCGAAATGCTTAGCCAATCAGATTGCAGCAGACAACAAATATGAATCGCGAATTGAATATAACGTAACATTTAACAAGTTAACAAAATTGCTTAAAGCGATCATGAATTTCATCGAGACGTTTAGTCTCCGGAAGGAATTATTGAATTTTGTCAGCAAAGAAAACTTATAAGGACAAAAGACAAGTCGCAGAACATGCTCTTTTTCACTCAAACTCTAACGCGAAAAAAAAACTAACCCTAACCCTAACCCTAACTCTAATATAACCGTAACCCTAACCTAACCCTAACCTAGTCGGTCATGTTCAAAAGCTGCATCAGAAAAAAAATTCATCGAAACAAATAAAAACTTTAATCGAAAAGAAGAAAATTTGCTAACAATTGTTTTATTATATTTTCTTCATTAAAAGAATAAATATTTTGTCATTAAAATTACCATACGATGACTTTTTTTCTTGCGTTAAATGTGGATTCCTTAATTTTTCCAGTTTAAAAAGTCTTCGTCAAAAAGTAGATAGTTTTCCTGTAATGTTTCGTGTTTGATAGCCGAGCCTCGTTTTGATTTTGATATCACAGAGTTTTCATTCGGATTTTCCCGGCTGTTTACGTAAATTGCTCGGGTCGTAAACTGCACTAGTACCAGGTATTTTTGTGGAAAGAGACTCCTTTCGTTATGTACAAAAAAGGAATATATATAGCACTACTTTTTTTTCTACATCTTATCACCAAAGTTACAGCAATGAACCTCTAAGTTACGGGTTCTATCCTGCCTCGCGACACCTTGGCCTAAAAACAAGTGCCTCACGTTTACCCAGAAATTATGAGTAAAATTGGGTTCGATGAAACTCTGTATCACCGTCGCTTTCCACTAAATAAGAGAAAAATGCAGCAGCATTCTCTGTCCGTGTTTCTGTTTGGTGAACAACTTGCCATGGGAGGTTATGACGATGACTACAATATTTAGGGTTAAAACGGCCTTGGACAAACAGTAAGATATTATAAGATTCGTTAGCCGAAAACGCGTAGCAGTATGGACATAGGACATCAAACGTCCCGACGACCTGGAAAGATAGGAACTGTCTGTTTATGTTACTCACATTATGCAGACCTGTACATAATAATAATGTTAAAAGCACGTTTAAATAATAAATATTTGACAGAAGGTGTATGCAGTAATAAACGTAATAATACGACAGTTTTTCAAGTATCCTTATATAGAAACACTCTCTTACCTACGCTATTCATACTTACATTCTACGATGGGCAGGCCCGCATACGTCCTACTATAGACAGGTACACTTAGGTTCTGCTATAGACAGTTGCACATGTATATCAAATCTAGCGCACAGAAACTTGAAAATAAACTTGTATCGTCGTAAAGCATTCACCCCAGACCATTTTTCTACTTCGTTCCAATATTAGTACTTCCGCCATGGAATTTGTAACGATCTTTGTTTGTTTGGGTACAGCCTAGCGTTTACATCGCTTGACCAATCGTCACCAAACTTGATCAAAATATCGGTCATTGTATAACGTAGAATTGATTTGATATCTAGGTCAAAGATTTTCAAGGTCACAGAAAATGGTGATGGTCTCGTTTTTGGCAGTGACTTCGGTGATCTTCATCGCAGAGATTCACTACATGAAGTCATGCATCTTATAGACATTTTGATCTCCACTTTGAAAAGTTCGGTCAAGTTTGACATTTTCGCAAAACTTCAACCTACATAGGCGGAAATATGCAGTCTTATGACTGACTTTGAGCCTGTATATAAAGATTGTATATATATATATATATATATATATATATATATATATAATACTTACCTGGCACACGCTAGGAAGTAAGTGTAGTATCTGTTCCGATGGATACTGCACCCCTATAGACGGGTGTCGTCTTGTCCTTCGGGACTTGATTCCACCTGTCTGTGGGTTTGTCCTGTGCAGTTCTAGGAGGTCCACCCTCCCAGGCTTCGCCTCCCCTCTTTGGGGAGGAGTAAGTTTATTGCTTACTGCTTGAGGCGCCCCTACCGGGGAATGCCGACGTTGCTGCCCAGGCAATTTTTAAATGGCCAGAGTGCTCACCTCTCGAGCGCTGGCTTTTAACCCCACTTACTCGACCCAAGCTGTGGTCACATCTTACTTGTGGGAGTAAGATAAAACTGGCCTTGTGCCTAACTCCTGCAGAGGAGTAAATAAATATACACTAATCATTGAATTAATTTAAGTATAAGTGTCTAATATTATCACTAGACATTGTTAGATTGGAATTAGGTTATAAGTATAGGTTTCCATAGATTAAAAAATTAATGTAAGATGAATTTTTAGAACTCAGATTATTAATATATTACGAATATAGAATGTCTATGTAAATGTTTTGTATTTAGATACATATTGGCATCTGTGTGTGTATGCATTAGATTCAAATATAATCTTAAATAATTTTTATTTTTCAAATATATCCTATCTCGGTTCTAGACAGAATTCAAACTTGTAAACCTTTCACAGTTTGTCAGTCGGTTGATGACACGCTAACGCCTGTCTGTCTCTCTTCTTTTCTTTCTTCCTTTCTTTTTCCAAGTCTAGCCGAATTTGTATGGCACAAAAAATATTGTTGCGTGCGTGATCGTAGGATGCGTATATATGTGTGTGTGTAGAGACGTATATACGTGTTTATATCACCAAGTCGTAAGTGTTAAAAGAATATGTGTTTTTAACTCAGACGTTATTAAAAAAAAAACAATAAGATTCATTTCGATCGCCTTAGTTAAATATACGTTTTTAATTCCTTCTCGCTCTGTAAGGGGTGTTCAGATTGGTTGCAACCACCACTCTCTCTGGTTGTATTTGAATTGTTGAAGGTGAATTCAATTTTCTATCAGTCTCATAAATGTAATTGTCTAGTTAGATGCCCGAGGAAACCACAAGGTTGAAATAAATTATTGCATCGACAATTATGTAATTGGGTGTTATTATATTTTATATTATATATATATATATATATATATATATATATATATATATATATATATATATATATATATATATATATTTAAGTGAAATATTTTGAAAATCAACAATCGTGCAATTCAAATGAAAAATTCATTTATTTAATTTTTTTTGCAAGCTTTCGTTGTAGAACAACTTTGTCAAGCGAGACTGTCTTATAGTTTTTTTCTTCTTTTTTTCTTCTTCCTCAGTTTGATGGTATTAACCCCGAGGGGTCGAATCACGATAGAAGCAGAAAAGCACGTCAAGTTCTAAAAGACGTTCTAACAAAAAATAATAAGACTGCCTCGGCTGACAAAATTGTTCTACAACGAAAGCTTGCAAAAACAATTAAATAAATGAATTTTTGATTTAAATTGCACGATTGTTGATTTTCACAATATTTCACTTAAACACATTTTCATGCGTGCCTCAAAGATGTAGTCAATTTCCTTATATATATATATATATATATATATATATATATATATATATATATATATATATATATATATATATAAGTCAGGTTCATTTTATATTCCAATAACCACGTTTTATTTTTATTAAAATGTCTTGAAATAAATAACAACAGAGCAAATATAAGTCAGTTCATATTATATTCCAATAACCATGGTTTTATTTTATTATTTTTATTTTTATTTTTTCACATTTCCAAAAAAACATAACATTTCTGTGAGATATATTTTTTACTGTCCGTTTCATTTGTCTTGTGCCAAACAACGTTTTTATGTCAATATCGTCTCTGCAACATTACAAAATCATCAGAAAAATTCACAAAGAGCAAAAAGTTTTTGGATTAAAGTGCCTTGAAAAAACCTACACTATACAGTGGTTCATTTTTGGGCGAAACCAAAAAAAAAACAGTAAAAAAGAAAAGAGAAAACTAGTTGACATTTTTATCCAATAACATTTTACATTTTGTGAATTTTTTCTGATGATTTTATAGTATTGCAGAGACGATATTCACATAAAAATGTTGTTTGGCTCACGACAAATGAAACGGGCAGTAAAAATACATCTAACAGAAATGTTATGTTTTTGGAAATGTGAAAAAATAAAAATAAAAATAATAAAATAAAAACATAGTTATTGGAATATAAAATGAACCTGACTTATATATGCTCTGTTGTTACTGATTGACAATCATCGAGCTGAATCTTTTAATGAGACAGCAAAATAAAAAGGCACTGATAGTATATACTAATACATATACTGTCATTAATAATGATATATATATATATATATATATATATATATATATATATATATATATGTGTGTGTGTGTGTGTATGTGAAAAATGACTAATGGAAAACAGGTTAAAGTGCAGGAGAAAAACAAAAACGAGAGATTTGACCGGTTTCGTTCGTGTTGGTGAACAGCTTTCAGAAAAAGTGAAGATTGTGAAATAATTTTATTTAATTGATACAATTTCATGCCTACTCCTATTTGTGTTTTTCCTGGCTAATTCCTCAGTCTTCTTCCCTCTCATCGCCTTTTACCTCCTCCGCCTACCGCCTCCCCATACCAGCTCAGTAGGTGTGAAAGTGAAAAAGAAAAAGAAAATAAATAAGAATATAAAAGGATGAATAAGAAATAAAGAAGAATGTGTAACCCACTTGTCATATTTCAATGTCACTTAAAGTCTTCTCATATGGTCCAATCGGATCATCTTTTCCTCATCCCATGTGTGTGCCTTCAAAATAAAATTATTTCCAAATCTTCACTTTTTCTGAAGACGTTCGCTAACACGAACGAAACCGGTCAAATCTCTCGTTTTTGTTTTTCTCCTCCACTTTAACCTGTTTTCCATTTGTCATTTTTCACACATCTTGACTACCACGGCATTTCATTTTCATGAATTATCGTGTACCTTACCCATATATATATATATATATATATATATATATATATATATATATATATATATATATATATATATATATATATATAACTTGATGTCTGCTTTATGTATGCCCTCTTTTCTTGTGTATCTAATTAACATTGAGGTCGAGTTATCTTCACCAAAAGTACGTACCCAAAACACGCTGTACTGTCGAGTGCCATTATAACTTGTTGACGACTTTTCTCTTGTTCAGTTCTCTGATAAATAAATGTTCTTTGTCAACTACCATTTGCAATGAAGTAAACCGCATGTTAAATAAACCAAATTAAAAATCGTTCCGACTCTTGTTTTTTTAAATATTGTTTTGGAAAGGTTATGCTATGTTATAAATCGAACGTGACATTCTGGCGTCGAGGGGGTAGACACGTGAACTTGAACAAAGTAGTCAGAGATGGCCATGCACTTAAAGGATTTGCGAAATACAAATGGATTTTAAATATAGACGTACTCATCAAACCTGTTTATATATCTCTCAGTCTTTTCTCTCTCTCTCTCTCTCTCTCTCTCTCTCTCTCTCTCTATATATATATATATATATATATGCTATTATCACTGCGACTATCGTAGGCATGATTGGCATTGTTATTATTATTGTTATTGTAATCGATTTTATTAATACTAAAAATGGTAACACCATTAAACTTCTTTTATATAATGATTCCACTAGTATTGATTTTAGTATAATATAATCACAATTAAAAAATATTATCACAACAAAATTAACTACAATTACTGAGCAAGCCATAAATAACTATATTAAAATAGAATGCAAAAGTAGAAATTAAAATTATCAAACATTTTTATCTACACGATAATTACCTATTACAACAAAAATGACAGTTACAACTCTATGATTATAATTCTATTCTCATTTTAAATTTAACCCCCCCTGCCCCCCGCCCTGGCTGGAATTGAGGTCACGATGGCCCAGACACGAGAGAACCTCCCACGCAACTTTTTGAAACATGACTTGTTAGGGTGTCCCCCTCTCCCCCTCCCTTCTCATGTCCCCGTTATAGGCAGAGCTCCATCTCTGTCCCCCTCCCTCTAATGCATCTTCAATTTTCCGGTTTAGGTTGAATTTAAAATCTTTGCCATTTGATTCCATTATAGCTTGAAGAGTTGACGTTCTTTGCGAGCGTTAATGAAACAGAATATATTTTGTCGCAATTAATGGAATAAAATCACCACCAACAATATATATATATATATATATATATATATATATATATATATATATATATATATATATATATATTCATTATTCGGTACAGAAAAACAGTACAACATCAGTACCATTGGTTTCAAGCTCAGAAGGCGTTCACCTCCCGTGTATCTTCAGCTACGTTGTATCATGGCAAAGAAAATGGATTGTCTCGTATCACTCTTGTTTTGATACGTTATTTGCTTTAAAGTGTTTAATTAGAATCGTCTAGATTTTGTGTTAGGCAAAAAAATATGAGAGATTAAAAAGCTTAATAAAGTAAAAAAGATGGTTAAATATAAAAGTTAAAAATTAACTCTCATTCTCTCTCTCTCTATCTCTCTATATATGTATAATTATTTAACATTAATAATTCTAATTCTTATCTACATACGTACACATTTTATCTTCACGGAATCATCAGTGTAGTGATAACTATTTAAACTAGTCGCACGATTCGTATATATTTCTCTCCATCTAAATATATACATTTTTTAATGATATATTTATACCTTTTTAAATACTTTTATTCACCCCAAACAAGACGTAAAGGTCTACTGTCAATTAGGGGCCATACATACAGGGAAATCGTAAGTGGGGGAGTTGTGTTTCGAAATGTCTATTCACATTAAATTGAAATTTCTGCATGTTAGTACAGCAAGAAAAGCAGAGAAAATGTGAGCAGTTCGAGGAAAGACACTATTAGAATAAAAAAAAAAAACTTTCCGGAATCTGGTGACCTTTATAGTGAAGGGGCGGGATTTTTCTGCTTGTCGGGTTGGTCGGAGGTATTTACATCGAGTGCTGCGAGTTCATCGGAGCACATTGAAGTACTAGTAACACAAGAACAGGGATGCAACATCGCGGCGATGGGACAGGAGTTACAGCTTGGTTGACAGTACGGGACCTATTAGATAGGAAACTCTCATTTGGATCAATGATAGACTAGGGGTTAATTCTCCAGTCCAGATGGGGCAACGATACTCCATGCACAGGTGAATGGTTGTGTCGTAGAAATATAGGATACTTACAGGTGTGAGAAATTATCCGTCGGCTTGGAGATATTGCAGCCTTTGCAATGTCTTCTATGTATTTGTTCCAATTTATGTTATATGTAAATGTTAGGCCAAGGAGTTTGAATGATGGACTCTCAAATAGGATGTTATTAGCCATGGCAATCGGTGGTTTGAAAGGTTTCTTATAATTGTTAAAAGAAAGGAGTTTTGTCTTAATAGCATGACATGTTACCATTTACTTACGTCCCCAATTCACAACAGACTGGAGATCATTTTCTTAGGATTCAGACATTGCCTTGTATATTTGTGCGTTCATTTTGCCCACATATCTAGAATAGAGCGTAGTATAAGCAGCAAATATACCCATCTCGGACACAATTTTATCAAAGAGCTCGTTTATTAATACCAGGAATAATAAAAGTCTAAGGATCCCACTCTGCGATACACCTGCATTAATGTCATGTTGTTTGGATGTATTGTAATCGATGACAACTTGAATTCTTCTTTTAGTCAAGAAAGATCTTATTTTATGAAATATTCGTTCAGCAATACCTGCATGTCATCCATTGTGATAGGATTCATATATATATATATATATATATATATATATATATATATATATATATATATATATATATATATATGAAGGGCTACAATCCTAGCTTCACTTGCCTTGTTAAGTACATGGTATATGCGTTCAGATATGATCGTTAGGATATTCAAAGTAGAACAGGCATGAAAGAATACTGACAACACTATTTCAATTCTCATTCAGAGTTTCGCTTTTTGGGGAGCGGGTTTATCTTCACATAAAAAAACAACAACTTGGTATCTAACTTTGCCCTCGTGGGGAGGTAAATAAATAAAGACATATTTAATCATTTTATTTATGTCATCAATGTCATTGTTTATAAAGACAGTTGCTCATGGCGACATGGCAGATGATAATTTGCGAACTCCCGAAATAAGACGAATGCTATATAATGATAACATTAACAGTCCGCCATTGTTGTTATTCGAAGATTGGCACGTTTGATGACGTTTTCGACGCCCTTCTTTTTTTAAAAGAGATATGGAGTTATATAAAAGGATAATGTCACTTCCATTATAGGGGTTGTTTTTGTTCGACTGTAAATGTCCAAAAATATTTGGCTGTTTGCCGTATCAAGGGAGATTAGGGTTAGGGTTGGGGTCGGTAGACATATGAGTCGACTTGTATTTTCACTTACCAATGCATGTGTAAACTATTATATATCCGTGTCGTTCTCGGGAATCCAGGTTCTTGTTTGTTTGTGGATGCAAAACCGCTCGGACGCCGATGTTGATTTATAAATACGTTTATTTGAATGAAGGATAACAGTCACGGGGAACATCAGGGAGACAAGTTACTTTCATATGCGTGAGAGAGTGAGTAAGAGAGAATGATAAGAGACAGAAAATATCCAACCAAAAATAACGTGGTCTCGCTACTTCCGTCTGAGGTCACCTCTAACCTTTAAGGTGTCGCTCAAACGTTTCCACGAACACGTATTTTTATTTTTTTAAATCTCACCAGCTAAGAGACAGAAATATCCAACCCCAAATCACGTGGTCTACCGACTTCCATCTGAGGTCACCTCTAACGTTTATGGTATCGCTCAAACGTTTCCACGAACAAGTATTTTTGTTTTTTTAAATCTCACCAGCTAAGAGACAGAAATATCCAACCCCAAATCACGTGGTCTACCGACTTCCGTCTGAGGTCACCTCTAACCTTTAAGGCGTCGCTCAAACCTTTCCACGAACACGTATTTTTGTTTTTTTTAAATCTCGCTAGCTAAGAGACAGAAAATATCCACCCCAAAATCACGTGGTCTCACGGATTCCGTCTGAGGTCATCTGTAAACTTTTCCATTTAAAAATGGTCCTTGTTATGTTACAAACCTAAAAAGATCGAATAAAGGAACGAAAGAAGGAAGGGAAATAGAAAAGAAGGTTGACTTAATCGAACATCGATAGATCGATATGAATAGGCGACAATAGATATAGATAGAATAGGAAATAAAATATGATAGATAGGTTAAAGAATAAAACCCACGATTTGCATGGAATTTGAACCATAGGTATTAGGCACCAACTTTCCGATGTTTTATTTATTGACCCGTTCTGCGACGGATATATCAGCTATTATAAAAACGTTTTGTCGACCAATCCTCAACAAAAACTATGTCTCTTTGTGTAAGGGATTTGTTACGGGGAAGTCTTTTTCGATAAGATCTTGATATTTTCGCATATTTCTCATCAGAATATTGATAATTAGGTAATACTAGTAAAATATATGTGCGTCATATTTGCTAGTCTCATTCTTTCTCTCTCTCTCTCTCTCTCTCTCTCTCTGTCTCTCTCTCTCTCTATATATATATATATATATGGTTATCTGTCTATCTATCTCTCTCTCTCTCTCTCTCTCTATATATATATATATATATATATTTATCTATACATATGTCTATCTATCTGTCTATTTATCTATTTATCTATCTATATCTACTACTATCACTTTAGCCTGACGATTCCCTACACGTATGAAACGCGGACGCATCTGTGTAGTTTAATTGCCATAAATATAGTTTCATACCTTACTATCTATCTATCTATCTATCTATCTATCTATCTATCTATCTATCTATCTATCTATCTATCTATCTATGCTACCATGGATGTTTACCAAACCAAACATAGAGACACGGAAACAAAATATATCTAACCCCCGAAAGCGCATGAATACATAAATAAAATGCAAGAAATATGCACATATACGCAACAAATGTGATGAAGTAACAAATATAAACGCATTATTTGAAAATATAGATTTTTTCACAAATAATAGGGTGCTTTAAAGAAACTAATTTGTACAAACATATTTAGAAATAATCTTGTATTAGAAAAATAAAATCTGACAAGAAACAAATACCAATTAACGTTCATAAAAATGTTAATTTAAATAGAGTTTTTTTAAAATGTTTGCATAGTAACCATACCATGAACGCATTTTGAAAAAAAAGCTCTATTCAAAAGAATGGCCTAAATAATACCTGCATTAATGTCATGTTGTTTGGATGTATGGCAATCGATGACAACTTGAATTCTTCTTTTAGTCAAGAAAGATCTTATTTTATGAAATATTCGTTCAGCAATACCTGCATGTCAGCCATTGTGATAGGATTCATATATATATATATATATATATATATATATATATATATATATATATATATATATATATATATATATATATATATATATATATATATAAAGGGCTACAATCCTAGCTTCACTTGCCTTGTTAAGTACATGGTATATGCGTTCAGATATGATCGTTAGGATATTCAAAGTAGAACAGGCATGAAAGAATACTGACAACACTATTTCAATTCTCATCCAGAGTTTCGCTTTTTGGGGAGCGGGTTTATCTTCACATAAAAAAAAAACCCAACTTGGTATCTAACTTTTCCCTCGTAGGGAGGTAAATAAATGAAGACATATTTAATCATTTTATTTATGTCATCAATGTCATTGTTTATAGAGACAGTTGCTCATGGCGACATGGCAGATGATAATTTGCGAACTCCCGAAATAAGACGAATGCCATATAATGATAACATTAACAGTCCGCCATTGTTGTTATTCGAAGATTGGCACGTTTGATGACGTTTTCGACGCCCTTCTTCTTTTAAAAGAGATATGGAGTTATATAGAAGGATAATGTCACTTCCATTATAGGGTTTGTTTTTGTTCGACTGTAAATGTCCAAAAATATTTTGGCTGTTTGCCGTATCAAGGGAGATTAGGGTTAGGGTTGGGGTTGGTAGACATATGAGTCGACTTGTATTTTCACTTACCAATGCGTGTGTAAACCATTATATATCCGTGTCGTTCTCGGGAATCCAGGTTCTTGTTTGTTTGTGGATGCAAAACCGTTCGGACGCCGATGTTGATTTATAAATACGTTTATTTGAATGAAGGATAACAGTCACGGGGAACATCAGGGACACAAGTTACTTTCATATGCGTGAGAGAGTGAGTAAGAGAGAATGATAAGAGACGGAAAATATCCAACCAAAAATAACGTGGTCTCGCTACTTCCGTCTGGAGTCACCTTTAACCTGTAAGGTGTCGCTCAAACGTTTCCACGAACACGTATTTTTGTTTTTTAAATCTCACCAGCTAAGAGACAGAAATATCCAACCCCAAATCACGTGGTCAACCGACTTCCGTCTGAGGTCACCTCTAACGTTTAAGGTATCGCTCAAACGTTTCCACGAACAAGTATTTTTGTTTTTTTAAATCTCACCAGCTAAGAGACAGAAATATCCGACCCCAAATCACGTGGTCTACCGACTTCCGTCTGAGGTCACCTCTAACCTTTAAGGCGTCGCTCAAACCTTTCCATGAACACGTACTTTTTTTTTAAATCTCGCTAGCTAAGAGGCAGAAAATATCCAACCCAAAATCACGTGGTCTCACGAATTCCGTCTGAGGGCACCTGTAAACTTTTCCATTTAAAAATGGTCCTTGTTATGTTACAAACTTAAAAAGATCGAATAAAGGAAAGAAAGAAGGAAGGTAGAAAAGAAGGTTGACTTAATCGAACATCGATAGATCGATATAAATAGGCGACAATAGATATAGATAGAATAGGAAAGAAAATATGATAGATAGGTTAAAGAATAAAACCCACGATTTGCATGGAATTTGAACCATAGGTATTAGGCACCAACTTTCCGATGTTTTATTTATTGACCCGTTCTGCGACGGATATATCAGCTATTATAAAAACGTTTTGTCGACCAATCCTCAACAAAAACTATGTCTCTTTGTGTAAGGGATTTGTTACGGGGAAGTCTTTTTCGATAAGATCTTGATATTTTCGCATATTTCTCATCAGAATATTGATAATTAGGTAATACTAGTAAAATATATGTGCGTCATATTTGCTAGTCTCTCTCTTTCTCTCTCTCTCTGTCTCTCTCTTTATATATATATTTATATATATGGTTATCTGTCTATCTATCTATCTATCTATCTATCTATCTATATATATATATATATATGTATATATATTTATCTATAAATATGTCTATCTATCTATGTGTTTATCTATCTATCTATCTATCTATCTATCTATCTATCTATCTATCTATCTATATCTACTACTATCACTTTAGCCTGACGATTCCCTACACGTATGAAACGCGGACGCATCTGTGTAGCTTAATTGCCATAAATATAGTTTCATACCTTACTATCTATTAATTAATCTATCTATCTATCTATCTATGCTATCATGGATGCTTACCAAACCAAACATAGAGACACGGAAACAAAATAAATCTAACCCCTGAAAGCGAATGAATACATAAATAGAATGCAAGAAATATGCACATATACGCAACAAATGTAACGAAGTAATAAATATAAACGCATTATTTGAAAATATAGATTTTTTCACAAATAATAGGGTGCTTTAAAGAAACTAATTTGTACAAACATATGTAAAAATAATCTAGTATTAGAAAAATAAAATCTGACAAGAAACAAATACCAATTAACCTTCATAAAAATGTTAATTTAAATAGAGTTTTTATTTCAAAACGTTTGCATAGTAACCATACCATGAACACATTTTGAAAAAAAAAGCTCTATTCAAAAGAATGGCCCAAATAATATTTGAAACAATCTAAAAGAAGCAAAACGCATAGTAAAATCTAAAAATCAAACAAAATCAATCACGCATCATGAATAGCCAAATCCGACACTCTAAAAAGGCATTCACAAGAAAGAAGCATTGTAAAATCTGGCTTATTCTGAAAAAGAAATGAAAAACAGTATGACCTGGGATTACCTTATAATGGTTGAAAAGTTGTTAAACACTAACAAACACATACTCTATCTATCTATCTATCTATCTATCTATCTATCTATCTATCTATCTATCATTTTGTTCATATTCATTAAAACTGGTGCTTACCTATGAGCTCTGAGCTTATATTGGTTATGTCGTTACCGTTGTCTTTGATAAGTTGAAGATCTCTAATTCCGAGTTTGAAGCCTCTTGTGAGAAATTGGGAGTAAACAATTAAATCCAAAATGTTTTCTTCTTTTGGGGATAATATCTCAATAAACAACAAAACGATTGATAAAAACAATGACGGTTCCAAGATCTACATCTGACATTGGCAAAAGAATAGTAATAGCAACTTTGGAAGTCTAAAAGAAAAGGTATGAAACAAGAAAGACATATCAACACCTCTGAAGTTAAGACTTTGCAATGCATTTGCACTGATAGTTCCTATTGCTGTATATGTAAGTGAAACATGGACTATACTCGTGAAGCATAAAAGGAAGCTTAATGTCTTTGAAATGAAATTTTGAAGAACTATTTTTGAAGTAAGTTTACGAGATAGACGAAGAAATACAGATATCAGAAAAATGATTAGTATAAACACATCGATCAACGAGGTTATTCGAAAAGAGAGATTAACGTGGTTTGGACATGTTTCCCGGCAACCAGGTTCCAGCTATGTAAAGAAATAATGTTCGATAATGCCCCTGTGGGAACGGACGCATCTTAAGGTGGACGTATCTGTGTGAAATCGTTTGGTTTGGCTTGCGCGATTTAGTGCGGGTGGACCCGTACAGTCGAGTGCAGAATAGGGCTGTTCTCACGGTTGGAGCTCACAGACGTAACAGGCCACCATTTTGATGAGACCTTTTAGGTCGGGAATTCAAAGGAGTCAGGCTGTGACGAATGCACCTGCACATGAGGGTTCTGTGACGTCACGGGCTTTTGCGTGGGAAGATAATTTTTGAGTCTAGGTTTTGGAGGCGAGCCGAACGGACGTGTTTCACGATGTAGTCTTCAACATGATTAGGGGAATAAAATTCCCTAAGAAAATACAGGGGTGAGATCTCTTTCCCCCCTCCTCGAATGTCTAAGAACTTAATTAGGAAGTACCTACGATAAAGCAGTAATTTGGTCTCTCCCTCGACGCTAGTGAATATCTCCAAGCCGGGCCGACCAGATAAAGGTTGATACTAGCATGCCGCTCCTGACGGCTGAAAGATTCGCCCAATACCGTGAAAAGTGGCGGAATTTTGTCCTCAAGAATGTGGCGAAGCTCTCTTTGATAGGCATATAAGTAAAGTCAAGTCTGTTTATATCTATTCTCTATCTATCGCTGCGATGATACATCTTTCTTCCTCCTCTCCTTCGCGCTTCTTTTGTTTCCTCAACTATGTTTGTTCCATCTTTTTTAGTCTGCTTAGCCCAACCCTAACCCTAACCCTAACCCTAACCCTAAACTATATTTGGATATTCACAGTAGAAGAAAAACTCACACTATAATTGGACTGACATTATTCTCTCAGATAACTCAATATCTCTTTAAAAATAAATAGGGCGTCGAAAACGTCATCAAACGTGTTAATCTTCGAATAACAACAATGGCGGATTGTTAATGTTATCTTTAACGACGTGGCATTCGTTTTATTTCGTGAGTTCGTACGCCAATTATCGTCTGCCATGTCGCTGCGAATATTAACGAACAACTGTCTCTATAAACAATGACATTGATGACATAAATAATATGATTAGTTGTATGTCTCTATTTACTTACCTCCCCACGAGGGTAAAGTTAGACACGCGGTTGGCTTTTAAAGTGGAGCTAAAACCCGCTCCCTCAAAAATGGCACTCTTGATAGGAGTCAAAATATATGTATAGTCTCGTCGGCACTCCCTCATAGATGAGGACGTCGCAGGCGACAGACAATAAACCAATTTTATCCGAAATATGGACGTAATGTCTGGGAGAATGGCCCCTTCAGATAGAACAGATACTACATTTTGATCCAAGCTCAAAACGACGTATTTGTTGCGTGGTATAGTTAGAAATGTAAAGTAAACATAAGAGAAGGCAATCTTAAGATGCGCCCATTAAATATGTGTGATTGATTATCGGGTGCTTTTCAGAAATAGGTATCTACAGATTTGCAGTCGTGACGTAAGTAGTTCCAACTACGAACGGAGAAATCCGAATCAAATTCCGACTTTTACCGAAATACATAATAAAAAATGCGCTTTACTTAACAGACGACTATTTTTTTAATCAATTAGAAAAATCAAGTTCCGGATTTTACATAATTTTTTGAATGCCGTTATTACTTTTGCAACTTTTCATTTAAAACTTTTTGGATAACTTTTCATTAACCTTGACTAAAAAAGAGCCAAAAATGAATTTCTGTTTATATCCTAAATAACCAAAAAACTGCCTCCCCCTAATAACGGTGCTTCTACGTTTTTTTTGCCGAACTAAAGCTAAAACTTAGGTTAGAGTTAGTTTAAGGTTAGGTTAGTGGTAAGGTTAGGGTTAGGTTAATGGTTAGTAAAGGTTAAAACACTCAGTTCAGTTCAAATTGTGTAATAGTACCGTAACAACACTGCAGAATACACTTAAATCCAACATAAAATCAACAATAATTTCGTTAAAGAACTTCCTCGCAGAAAACAAACAAACGCTAATAAAACATTCAGTTTGTTCGGTGAAGTCCGCTTACGTTCGCCAGTCTCGGAAGTCTCCGTTGAAACTCGTAATTGATGACGTAAGTACTGACATTTTCTAGGATTACTCCACTCACCCTTGATTTGCACCTCATAAGCAAGGGGCATCAATTACTATTTTTGAGTCTTCAGTATGACTCGACCGAGGATTGAACTCTAGCCTGCCGCCCCATTAGCGGACACTATAACCATTATGCCAAAAAGGTCGGTATTTCTCCTATATAATCAGTGCAAATCTCCAGCAGAAAATTAAAAAAAACGGACTACTAATCTCGCAGTTTGCGTCGGTAACCAGTGCACATCATACCTTTGTCTCTCTTTCTCTCCCTCTCTCCACCCCTTTCTTCCTCTCTCTCTTTCTTTCTCTCTCTCTCTTTATATATATATATATATATATATATATATATATATTAGACGCTTAAGGTCTCCTGTTTTTGTTTCAATCTTAGATAATTAACCCCCCTTCTTTTTTTTTTCTTTTTTTTTTTAACTTATATTTTTCATTTATTAATTTTCCAACGAATGTTAAGTCTGCAATATCTTGGATTTAGTTAGTTTGTCTGGGGATTTAAACTGCATTTTACATTTTTTTTTAAATTTTATTTTATTTTATTTATTTATTTTTTTTTTTATGACTCAAAGCTTCTTTAGACTATATATATATATATATATATATATATATATATATATATATATATATATATATATATATATATATATATATATATATAGAAAAGAGGGTAGTGCAGTATTAGTGCAGTTCCAACGAGAGAAAAGTATATATGTAAAGGAGTAAGGTTACCAACATTTGTAAAAAGTTACTTTCAACATTCATTTATTATTTTGTTATTTTATCATTTTATAATTTTATATAACGCGTTTCAAGCGGTGGTCCGCTCTCATCAGATATGTAAATCCATTTGAAGAAATGTCTTTCGATTTGAAAGAGTGTTGTTTTATTTGAGGAAATTTGTTATTGTTTGGCGTTTTTGCGCATGTGTGGGGTGGAGAGTGTGTGTGTACGTGTTTTGATATTTATATATATATATATATGTATATATATATATATGTATATATATATATATATATATATATATATTACAGAATTTTTGTTAAGTTCGCACAAAGGTTTGTATAGTAGCTCAATAGTGTATAATATTACTGGAGCTCTTAATTTAACATGATATAGTTCCAGTCCTTTCCAAAAACATTTTTTACAAACAGTTGTCTCTGTCCATTTCGTAAATTAACACATTTATGGTATAAAAAATTTACCAGAGATCCACAAAGAATAAATGTGTATATTTACAAAATAGCAGAATCAATTGTTTGTAATTACATCATCTTACATATATCAGGTTAGAAAAGATTGAATGTCGTATGTTTTACTTCGTACTTTGCAGTATCCTAAGTTGTACACAGTTCGAGATTTTTTGGTGAATTGGTGTCTTAATATTTTGCTTTGCCTTTCAGATATAGGAATTAGTTGGAAAATATTAAGTTTAACGGTCTCAGCCGTCAAAAAATGGATATTGGTGAGAAGCATCTGAGACTTTGCATGCTCTATGAATTCAAAAAAAAAAAGGAAACTCAGCTGCAGAAGCTACAAGGAATATTGGAAATATCTATGAGATAAATGTTCTGAATGATCAAAAATGTCAACAGTGGTTTCCAAAATTTTCTTTTGGACACTTTAACCTGTCAGATCGGCGACGTTCGGAAAGGCCAAAATCAATTAATAAAGACGCCATTAAAGACGCTGTGGGGGCCAATCCAAAGTTAACCAGCAGATAATTAGCTCAACAATTCAATACAACGCATATCACAATTATTTCATGCCTTCACGAGTTAGGAAAAGTTTCAAAACTTAGATACTGGGTTCCACACGATTTGACCGACGTTCAACGAAATCAAAAATTAACTGTTTGCACATCTTTGCTTTCCAGGAATCATCGAGAACGATTTTTGCAAAGAGATTAGCTAGGATATGAATAGTGATGATGAAAAACTAACTGATTCAGTGAACTTTAAAAAGTGATGCCATGAATAGTTAGCCATTAGCAGTTGGAGGGTCAAGATGAAAAACTAAATCAGACAATCTGAGATAAAATGAGGGAAAATCGTCTGTGATGGTACGCACATGTAGTACACACAAACCGCGAAAATGAGATTCAAGATGGATGCCTTTGCGAAGAAGGCAGGTAGTATAGCCGAAACAATGGGGTTAGATACCCTACAATAAAATCTAAAGACGGGCAGACTTCACCCTGACCGAGCTATTGATTGTGAATGATGGAGGATGAACTCCAGTGTAGATCCTGCTTCGCGGGATCAACACAAAGACAATGACGATTAATACTTCAAACAATGAAAATGTATGAATTCTTTTTTGAGCCGTCTATTTACCGTTGTCATGCTTATGTATATACTCATTATCTACAGCATCTATATAAAACCTCATTTATTAGATTTATAAAATTTTACATAAGATCTGGAAGCCATTTTTTTTAGAAATACAAAGCGTCTTATATTGTTTCGGATGTTATCTTTTTAACGACGTGGCGTTCATACTTGTTTTGAAAGTCGATACAAAACTTACTTTATGTTGTATCACTATCGATATCAAAAGGCAGTACTCCATGAACAATACCGTTACGTCATAAGTAATTCGTATCCTGGTCATCGGGGATACAAACGTAACCATGTAATTTTTTGCATGATTCATTTATGACCGTAGAATTTTTTTTTCATAGTGTAAGCAGTATACCGTATAGTTTCAGATAAATATATCATCAACGAGCGCTACTCCATTGGCCTAACGGTGAGAGCTTCCTACTGGTTGAAGGTTCGATCCTAAGCTAGTCTAGCCGCACTGAAGAAACAGTTTTCTGTTGATCACTATATAAACCTCTCTCTCTTGAATAGAGCACTGTGAGTTGGAGATGTCTCCTGCTGCTGTCTAGCGTAATGCAAAGTTCTTTGTAAATAAACAAATTGAGCACGGTGAAGCGGTAATTGATGTTTATATTAATAGACATTATAGATATCATTTACGAGCGTCTCTCTCATGGCCTAATGGTCAGAGCTGCCGACCATCAAATAGATGGTTGAAAGTTCGATCCCGGTCTTCTCTAGCCGATGGTACACACTGTCTGTCTGTGGATATATATATATATATATATATATATATATATATATATACATATATATCTTTATGTAATTATTTTCATTAGTGGGTCCAGGCTGCGAGAGGTCAGTCAGTGGCAAAGAGTGAAATGAATATGAAAAGCTTTGAGTGGGTACCATTAAGGCAGCAGTGAAAAAGGGGACGGGTGAGAGTGTTAGTGAATTTGTCTTAGAGTGGGAGAGAGGAGAGCAGGGCTGAGGTGTGTCATGGATTTTGAGGGGCTGGGGAAAGAGTTGGGAAGGGGTAACTCTGTGTGTTTGGTATGTAAGTGGTATCCACGGTTACTACTTTCCCTTATCAACCCATCATGTCAAATCAATATTTAAATATAATAAAAAATAGTATATGGTTGAATTTTTAAGGGGGTTATGCTCTTGTAGCCCCTTCAGGGGTGCACTTAACGATTCAGAAACACTTACATTGTCTCCCCCCGGTAAATTTGATATGAGAATACACTTTGAGATTTTTATGTAAATTCTCTAACCCGTCTTTATATAGGGAACATGGAGATGACGGTAGCTAAGTGGTTAACAACACGCACTGACAACCGCTAATCCAGTTCGTTCCACAAAAACACTTTCACTTAGGATGTTGGCAACGTTCACGTGGTCCCACATGTAAGTTATAGATGTCTTTCTAAAAATAATTCTAACATAAGAAAAGATATCAGTGAAATCAATGTCAACAACATAATCATCTGATTTATACGAAATGAATGAATGATAGGTACAAACAAATTTAACAGACGCATATATACACACAAACTTTGAGTTTTATATATACGGATTATATATTATTACTTCAATCAGATACAGGATCGAACCCGTTTGTTAGCCAATCAACAATAATATGTAGCGATTTTTAGTTTCAACTAATTTACATTTATATCATTCTCAAAATGGCTAACACTGACCCTAACCCTAAACCTAACCTTAACCTTAACCCAAACCCTAACCCTAACCTCAAACCCTAACCCTAACCCTAAACCCTAAACCCTGAACCCTAAACCCTAAACCCTGAACCCTAAACCCTAACCCTAACCCTAAACCCTAAACCCTAACCCTAACCCCTAAACCTAACCCTAACCCAAACCCTAACCCTAAACCCTAAACCCTAACCCTAACCCTAACCCTAAATCCTAAACCCTTAACCCAACCCTAAACCCTAAACCCTGAACCCTAAACCCTAACCCTAACCCTAACCCTAAACCCTAAACCCTAAACCCTAAACCTAACCCTAACCCTAACCCTAAACTTAACCCTAAACCCTAAACCCTAACCCTAAATCTAACCCTAAACCCTAAACCCTAAACCCTAACCCCAACGACCTGAAGGTGTCCACTCACGCCTGACCTTTCAACTAATTTACATTTATATCATTCTGAAAATGCCTAACCCTAACCCTAACCCTGACTCTAACCCTAACCCTAACCCTAACCCTAACTCAAACCCTAACACTAACCCTAACCCTAACCCTAACCTTAACCCTAACCCTAACCCTAACCCTAACCCTAACCCTAACACTAACCCTAACCCTAACCCTAAACCCTAACCCCAACCACCTGAAGGTGTCCACTCACGCCTGACCTTTCAACTAATTTACATTTATATCATTCTCAAAATGCCTAACCCTAAACCCTAACCCTAACCCTAACCTCAACGATCTGAACGTGTTCACGAGACTCACGCTTCACCATTCAAAGTTTAAGAATAAAAATGACGTTTTACAAGACTTGAACGTTTTAGTTATTCGAACCGTTTCATCCAGAATATATCTATTTCTAAATTAGTAAATTACTAGTTAATTCCTTTGTCATTAACATTGGCCAAGATCGAAGTGTAGTATCTGTTCCGATGGATACAACACTGTCCTGTGCAGTTCTAGGAGGTCCACCCTCCCAGGCTTTGCGTTCTCACCCTTTGAGAAGGGGTTAGTTCATTGCTAATCGCCTGAGGCGCCCCTACCGGGGAATGCCGACGAAGCTGCCCAGGCAATTTTGGAGGGTCAAAAGTGCTCTTCCTCTAGGGTGCTGACTTATCAAATCCCACTTTCCGACCTTGTGTCACATCTTACCGCTGTGGGAGGTAGATCCTTTGTCATATTTCATTCTCTAAAAATGTGATGTGATCGCATTAATGTCGAATTGCATGAATCTAAGTTTCTTTTTTATGTTTTATTTCCATCGTTTGAAGATAACTACATTTTATATCTGTCTTTAATATCGTTGAATAAGTATTTCTCTTGTAGAAATTTGTAGAAAAAATAATTAGATGAATAAGCTAAATAAATGTTGGGTGCATTTCAATTATCAGACAAACTGGGGAAGCTTTTATACACTGATGAAGCTTGCTCATTAAAATCGGTGATATTTTGGTAGTTTGGTTTGGTAGTTTTGTTTTACGGCATATCAACCCTTTCTGGGTTATTTAATGTCGAATCTGGTCTTGTTTTCTTCTCTTTTTTGTTTCTTTTTCCCCTTTTAATATCTGTTTCTATTTAACCCATAGTTGGGACCCTAACAGGTACTACCACTCCGGGTCAGGGTGGACCTGGGAGCAATAGTAATTAAGAGGAGGCTCCACATTCCCCAAAGTCCGTAAGCCGGATCTCACCATCGGATGTAGTTTAAGGTCATATCCAGGACCGGGAGTAGGGTAGGAAAAATAAAAATAAAAAAGGGGAGGGATAAAGGGAGAGGGGCTGTTGTTTTTGTTTTTGGTTTTGTAGAACATAATTAAGTTTTACAAAAAAAAAAAAAAAAAAAAAACGTCAATGTAGATGAATTTCGTCTCAGGGAGCCACAGGGCAGCCTGATCTGGTATCACCAGGGTGATATTTTGTATGTCATGAAACTATATGTTCTTGAAATTGATAAAAAAACAATTTTTTTACAGTAAAACACATTTTGTAGTATATATGGAATATTGTTCCCTGAATAAGTAAAATACAATTTTCCAAAAGTTTAGAAACAAAAAGGAAACCGTAAAAATTCACAATTTTAAATGATTAAAATAACAATTATAATTTCTACATTAGTGATGGGATTATTCCAATATTTTTCCCGATTCCAATACAATTACCGATTCTATTCTAAATTCCCGATTCCGATTTAAATGAAAATACCAAATTTATGTCATTCTTCTAGTACAAATTCCACGAAAAACGGATATGTTTATTTTTTAGTATCTTACCACAAAACAATAAGAATTAGTAAACTTTCTGTATTAATTAATTGATTCGTGTTTATTTCACGTTTAAATAATATTAATAACCAAGAATCATTTTATTATTAGTCTTTGATTTTATTGCCTTTGATTACCACTCTAATCACATTTTATATATTTAGAAATGATTTTGCAATCACACAGACATGGAAACTCAAAATCAAAGAAGAACTGACGCCAAAGTATGTTCTCGCACAGAGCTGTGAAAATCTTTAAATTCGCTAAGTCATTTATACATAATCAACTCAACACCAAGCCTTTCATGTTCAAAGTTCAAAGGTTTCTTTTCACACCTTTTTGGCTACGTCTTGTCAGTTCGTAACCTAAGGTAGAAAAGGCTGGGAAATATGGATTTTGGTGTACTCTGCTGGGTGTAAGGGTGAACGCCTTGCTAAAATGTGTCTGAGGCCGACAATCATGATGCGGACATCAGCTAAAATAAATCAGTACATAACACACAGGAAAGTTAACATTTGAATGTTTGCTTTGGGTTGTCCCTATTTACTTACCCCCCCCCCCCCTCACCCCCACGAGACAAAGTTTATTGTGGGGAAAATCCAGCTTCTTTAAAAACGGCACTCTGGATTGAGATAAAAATAAATAAAAATAAAAATTAACTCACCCTAGAAGAATTTATACATAATCAACTCAACACCAATCCTTTCATGTTCAAAGTTCAAAGGTTTCTTTTCACACCTTTTTGGCCACGACTTGTCAGCTCGTAAGCCAATGCTGAGGAACCGGACAAACGTCCACCATATAAAAAAATTGAAAAATATTTTTCATATTTTACTTGCAAATTTATGCAATGTTTCTTTTTTTTAACAAGTAAAACAAATTTACATCGTATTTTAAGTTTGAAAACAATAATTATTGATCATTTTATCATTACTACCAGCGATGGAAAATTAAGTTAAATTAAAAAAAAGAATTGTTTTTGAAATCGGAAATTAGGCTCGATTTTTTTCGATTTTAATACCGATTTCGATAGCCCTCAATTTGAGATTCCGATTGACATTAGTCGGAACACTTCTTTAAAATATTTCATATTTTTTAAATCTAATTGTATTATAATGGAAAATGAAAAGACTTGCGAACAGCAGAGCAACAGCTTATCAGACGGAAGTTGATAGTGCCTATAAACCATGTGATGTAGTCAATAACCCAATAGACTACTACCAATGGCGGATTTACCATAGCCAACAAAACTAGTTTGTTAGAAAAGCGAGATTAAAATGTAGACACCCCGAAAAGAAAAAACAAACAAAATATTTTAAAATTTAAAGCGGGGATTGGTTTCGCATATAAATTTAACGTAAAATGATCAGCATTTCCGGGCCACTTTAACGTTTTAGGGAAGTAAACTAATTTTTAATCTCTGACCCTAAGTCCGACTAGCAAAGTCGTAAAACCACACGAAATCGCCTTAAAAAGTAAAACCCACAGAATTTATCTCTCATAGTAAACGTATGGTTAACTGTCTAGCCCTAAAACGTTACAACGGCCTAGAAATGGGGGATCATTTTACGTTGAATTGGGCAGCATTTTTTATGCCTGCCACTGCCCGCCACCAATCACAATCAAAGATTTGTTTTTTTTCGTCTGCTCTAAATACTTAAAAAATCAAATAAAAAATTTTCATGAATAAAATATTTGCCGATTTTACAATATTTTTTTTCTTTTCGGTTTATTTTAATTATTCTTTTTTACTTTTCAAAATAGAATTAACGTTAAGGTGTAGTACAGGATGGGCCAAAATAAGGGTCCTATCTTTAAATTTGAATAACTTGAATTTGAATAACTTCCACAAAATAAAAGTTAAACTCACCAAACTTTATGTGTGTGTAGACTGACCCTTCCGAGATTTTTTGAAATAAACAAAACAAATTTTAGCCGAAAAACACTTCTTAAAACTTACAAAAACTAAAGTATTGTTTTTTACACTGTTTTGAGTTTTTTAAGCAGAAATAATGTTTTCTAAATGAGGGTACGTTCCTTAGGGCTAATACGGCTCATGCTTGCTTCGGAAGGGGTCCTTTACTTATTCTAAAAAAAAAATTTAAAAAAATCAATAAATAAAAAAGTTATGAATTTTTAAAAATAGGACCCTTATTTTTGCCCACCCTGTATATGTCTGACACTATACTTTATCTTTTCTGTCCTTTTCTGTATCTTTAAGTAAAACCCTTGAAGCGGAGAGAATCATAGCTTCGGTAAGGTGTTGCTATTTTTTGCGTCTTAGGAAATGTGCAAATCTCCACGCTGACAATTAAGTAATAATAAATGTTGAAAAAATTAGTAAAAACTGATAAAAAAAATGAATGTTGGCCGTTTGGCTTAGAATAAAGTCTAGTATCTGTTCTGATGCAACACTTTGACTATTCCGTTTCCGGCCAGTGAAAGAGGAGGCTATCTAGACTAAGAACATTTAAATTTTTGTTCCAATCGAGAGTGCCATTTTTTGGGGAGCTCGATTTTCCCCACATTAAAAACCGACCTTGTGTCTAACTCTGCCTTCGTAGAGAGGCAAGTAAATAGGAACAACAAATTAAATGGTCAAAGTGCAGAATAGTTAACAGTCGAGCAATCATAAAAAACAAAAATTAATTCCTTATACTAAACGCAGTAGAATTTAATTATCCATCGACCTGTATACTTTCCACATCCTCAAACTATTTTTATTATTTTTGTTATTTCAATTTTGTAACTGTCTTTACGTACGACAATGGAGAACTAAATGGTCACTTGTCGCTTAACTATGGACCTCTTCATTCCTGAAAAATTGTAAAAACTATAACCACCACTAACTCTAACCCTAACACTAACCATAAATTCGCAATTTGAACTTAGGGTTTGCGGTAAGATAAGTCATTTTTTTTACAACTTTTCATGAATTAAGTGCCCCTAGCTCCCGGAGTTAAGCGATAAGCAGACATTTTCTTTCTCCGGTGTATAAACATCACATTGAACGAAATAATATTTGAACAAAAAAATTAAAGCCAATTTCAGCACGTTAAAGTATACAGGTAGGTAGATAATTAAATTCTGCTGCATTTGGTATAAGTCATTGGTTTTTGTTTTTAGTGTTCTTCAATTTCTCGACTGTTAACTATTCTGCACTTCAACCAAGTGAGATTTACTCAATTGGTTAAAGTGCAGAATAGTTAACTTATTTGAAAATATGGCGAAGACTTAGCCCCTATTAAGAACTATAGCAGCGAGTACACCTCCCCCCAAAGAATACATTTGAAAGATATATTTATTTTAAATTATAAAAGGGGGTCTTTTGCCCCTATTTAGAACAAAAAGTGAGAGAACCTAGCCCAACCTCCTCCACAAATATTTTCTTTTAGAAAAGTTGACTTATTTTCGTTAAAACACAGTAAATACCGGGAAGGGGCTTAGCCCGTATTTAAAACTTAAGGCAAGGAAGCCTAGCCTGCTCCTAACACGCCCCTCCCGAACGATCCTAATTTTTCGTTACCGAATTGTTCTTGCTTGGTGCTATTTTTTTTCTATTTATTCACTTGTGCCATTTCTACCTGTGCAATTTTTACCGAGCACCATGCATTTCCATATCCGAACACGGCGGTGAGCTGAGCACTGTATATGTTTATTTTTCTCTCCAAAATTTAATACAAGCGAATTCCAACAAAACCTTATCACCAGTGAACCTGAAACGCGAATTATGCAGTCATACACGGATGATACAATTAGTTGAATGTTTTAATGGAAAATTTAAGAAAAAAGATATCAACGTATAATTCACCAGAATGTTTTTTTTAAACATGAATTGGAACACACGGATATAACTAGGATTTTCCGCAACTGATACACTTTTTCAGTAGGGGTCGCTAAATGTATTTTCCGTGTGGAGGTTTATATCGACTCATCTATGACAATATTTCCTTTGCTTACACATAAAATATCGGGTAATGAATAAAACACGAATAAAAGAAGATACATAATCTAGAGTGAAATAGAGAACATATATATATATATATATATATATATATATATATATATATATATATATATATATATATATATATGTTATTGAATTCAGCAAAATTAGGTTAATTACTTTTATTACTTTCTGAAGAGTTTCCTATTCCATATGAACTCATTTGTATTTATATAGCAGTGTTTTTATAGCAAATAATGAAATATATATATAGTCTCTCTTTCTCCCTCCCCTCTCTCTTTCTCCCTCTCTCTTCTCTCTCTCTCTCTCTCTCTCTCTCTCTCTCTCTATATATATATATATATATATATATATATATATATATATATATATATACTCAATCATTCTCCATCTTATATTTATCTAACATATAAAGTTATGTTGTCGGATTTTCAAAGTCAGGCTAATATAGCATGTATATATATATATATATATATATATATATATATATATATATATATAATAGAAAGGAGTAGACACATTATTATAAACCATTGTTTCGTAAAGGTATGAACAATTTTTTGAAAAACCATAACAATGTAATTTGTTGAAATAAATAAATAACATTTATTTATTTTAAACTGAGCTTTCGAATATAAGATATTCCTCGTCAGAGAGTTTTTTTTACTTCTGTTTTTCATCGTCTGGTGGTATTGACTTGGTGAGAAAGAATTTCCGTGTCTTAAGGGCGCGGTTAAGCCATTTTGAATAGAAAGGAGTAGACACATTATTATAAACCATTGTTTCGTAAAGGTATAAACATTTAAAAAAAAACCCATAACAATGTAATTTGTAATATATATATATATATATATATATATATATATATGAATTTATACATTTACAGATCAAAGTTACGTTCAATAAGTAATGTCCCTGACCCACTTCCAGGTGTTTGATCTAGATGAAATTTTACATGTGTGATGAGTTATATCTGTTATATCTACTTTATATATGGGTTATGTTGCAAAAAAAAGCTCTGAACTAATTGTGGTTTCTGATTTACAGGTGTTTGAACTGAATCAGGTGTGAAATGTAGACAGCTGAGTGTCGCGCAGTAATCCGGGTTTTTGTATTTGAAAGGACGCACACCAAAGGAAACTTTTAATGAAATGAAAGAAACTTATGGTGATGATGCTACATCATATGACCTTGTATAACGCTGGCATCGTGAATTCAAACATGGCCGGAAGTCTGTGTAAACAGCTTCCAAACCTGTCCGTCCCTCTTCTGCCATTGATGAGGCATCTGTCCGTCAAGTTGAGGCTGCCATTTTGGAAGACGACGTATTACTATTCGCCAAATATCCCAAGAGGTCTAGATTAGTACAGGGTCTGTGGAAACTATCATTCATGACCATTTGCATATGCATAAACTGTCTGCCAGATGGATTACCAGGTTGCTCACACCTTTCCAGAAGCAAGAACGCGTCAAATGCTCGGGGATGAATTTCGAAATGTGCCAAGAAGATGAGTCAACGTTTTTCAAAAGACTGATTACACTGGATGAAACTTGGGTCCATCACTATGATCCAGAGACCAAAGCCCAGTCAATGCAGTGGAAGCACTTGGACTCACCACCTCCAAAGAAGGCAACGGTGTAGCGCTCCGCTGGCAAGGTCGTGCTCACGGTCTTCTGGGACCAGGATGGAGTAGTGATGACAGATTTCCTGCCAAAGGGTACCACAATTACAGGAGCCTATTACGCTTCACTTTTGATGAAATTAAGAGAAGCTATTAAAATCAAGAGGCGGGGTAAGATCAGCAAAGGCATCCTCCTCCTGCAGGACAACGCTCTGGTCCACAACTCGCATGTCGCCATATCAGAAGCACGAACGTGTTGCTATGAAATCCTTCCCCATCTCCCTTATTCACCTGACCTTGCACCCTCTGACTTTAATCTGTTCCCAGCCATAAAGTTGTTTTTGAAAGGAAAGCGTTTCTCAGATGATGAAAATTATGAAACGCGTTCACGGATTACTTTTATGTGTGTATAAATAATATATATATATATATATATATATATATATATATATATATATATATATATATATATATATATATATATATATGGTAAGTTGAAATAAATACAATTAGTATTACTAGGAGAGTTTAAAGTTGACTTTCGGTTGACTTTCGGCAGCCTCGTAACACTCGTTTCTCTTATTTTATCCTTTAGTCCTCACATTCATGAGCGATGCTTCTGGCCCTGATCCCCCAGGCTGAGGTATTTCTTCTAGGTTGCCCACCTTCCCAGGCTTTACTATCTTTTTTTATGAAGAGGTTGGTTTCTAGCCAATCACATAAGATTCCATTACCGGGGAATGCCGACAGTGCTGCTCAGGCATTTCCTGCAGGACCACAGTGTGCTATCAATGGTGCGCTGGCAAACCATCCCCACCTTCCGGCTTTGTGCCACATCTTCCTGCGCCGGCGTGGGGGGGGGGGTGAGGTAAATACCTCTTTTGTTAAAATTTCAACTATGGGTTCTTATTAGAATGCATTCATTTTCCCATCCATTTAATCATCTTCTTCGCATTGTTTATAATCTCTGGCATTCATTTCTGTCTGTTTTGAAATTCTGCCAAATTGTGGACAAGGCTTTGTTGTTCTGTTTCACAATACGAAGCAACACTGAAAATTAAAAATACAGGAAATTTGGAACAATAACATCATTTTCGGCTATTCTGTTCACCAATAGAATCGTGCCATTTTTATAAATAGCCAAATTTAAGAGACGATGTTACCGCAGTAATACTCTCGATTAATTTCAATGAGACAAAGATCATTTTCAGTCATAGTTATGTTTCAAGTAAGATTTTCATCGAACTGACACGCCTACGTTTCATATAGCAGTTTTTAATGGCTTAAAATGCCTACGTTTCATATAGCATTTTTAATGGCTTAAAACATCTACGTTTCATATAGCATTTTTAATGGCTTAAAACGTCTACGTTTCATATAAGATTTTTGGTGGCTTAAAACGCCTACGTTTCATATAAGTTTCTTAGTAACTGAAAACGCCTACGTTTCATATAGCATTTTTAATGGCTTAAAACGTCTACGTTTCATATAAGATTTTTGGTGGCTTAAAACGCCTACGTTTCATATAAGTTTCTTAGTAACTGAAAACGCCTACATTTCATATAGCATTTTTATTGGCTTAAAACGTCTACGTTTCATATAAGATTTTTGGTGGCTTAAAACGTCTACGTTTCATATAAGTTTCTTAGTAACTGAAAACGCCTACGTTTCATATAGCATTTTTGGTGGCTTAAAACGCCTACGTTTCATATAACATTTTTAGTGACTGAAAACGCCTACGTTTCATATAGCATTTTTGGTGGCTTAAAACGCCTACGTTTCATATAACATTTTTAGTGACTGAAAACGCCTACGTTTCAAATTACACTTTTGGTGGTTTAAAACGCCTACGTTTCAAATAACATTTTTAGTGACTTAAAACGCCTACGTTTTATATAACATTTTTGGTGGCTTAAAACGCCTACGTTCCAATAGCATTTTTAGTGGCTTAAAACGCCTATGTTTCATATAACATTTTTGGTGGCTTAAAACGTCTACGTTTCAAATAGCATTTTTGGTGGCTTTAAACGCCTACGTTTCATATAGGCTTTTTTGTGGCTTAAAATGTCTACGTTTCCAATAGCATTTTTGGTGGCTTAAAATGCCTACGTTTCATATAGCATTTTTAGTGGCTTAAAACGCCTACGTTTCAAATAGCATTTTTGGTGGCTTAAAATGCCTACGTTTCATATAGCATTTTTGGTGGCTTCAAACGCGTTCGTTTCAAATAGCATTTCCGTTTGTATTACAGGCCTATGTTAAAAATAAACTTTTTGTCTGTCTGACATGGGTTTAAAATAGCATTTTTATTCGGTCATACACATCATTTTAAATAGCCTTTTCCTCTGTCTGACATGCGTAACTTTTGAAATAGCATTTTAGCTGTTTAAAACGCTTACGTTTCAAATAACATTTCCGTCTGTATTACAGCCTATGTTTAAAATTGCGTTCTTGTCTGTCTGACATGGGTTTAAAATAGCATTTTTATTCGATCATACACATTGTTTTATATAGCCCTTTCCTCTGTCTTACATGCGTACCTTTAAAATAGTATGTTTAGTGGTTTAAAATGCCTACGATTCAAATAACATTTCTGTCTGTATGACAGGCCTATGTTTAAAATTGCCGCTTTGTCTGTCTGACATGGGTTTAAAATAGCATTTTCATTCGGTCATACACAGCATTTTTAATACCCTTTTCCACTGTCTGGCATGAGTATCTTTAAAATAGCATCTATAGTCGTTTAAAACGCCTTCGTTTCAAATAACATTCCCGTCTGTATGACAGTCCTATGTTTAAAATGGCGTTTTTGCCGACCAGTAATGGCTTTAACGTAGCTTTATTATTCGGTCAGACATAACATTTTAAATAGCATTTTAAATAGCATTTTAAATAGCATTTTTCTCGGTCTGCCATGCCAACGTTTAAAACAGTATTTTGGTGGCTTAAAACGCCTATGCTTCAAATAGAATTTCAGTCTGTATGGCAGGTTTATGTCTAAAATGGCCTTTTTATCGGTATGACGTGTTTGAAAACGCATTTTTATTCGGTTAGACACTTCATTTTAAATAGTATTTTTCTTGGTCGGAAAGGCTTGCGTTTAAAATAGCATTTTTGTAGCTTAAAACGCGTATGGTAAAAATAGCATTTCTGTCTCTATGACAGGCCTATGTTTTAAATAGCTTTTTTGTCGGCCAGTAATGGGTTTTAAATAGCATTTTTCTTTGGTCAGATACAGCATTTTAAATGGGATGGGGGTTAGAGCTTGACGGACGGAGCGGGATCTGTTAGATAATGGCCCTATGGGAATGGACGTATCTGTGGGAGATCGGGGTTGACTTGCACGAATTAACGCAGGGCAGTCGAGTGCAGAACAGGGCTTGTTCTCACAGTCGGAGCTGGCAGACGTGACAAGGTTACGTGTGACGAGACCTCAGATCAAGGGTCAGTCTACATCTGCGAGAGGCTCTGTGACTTCGCGGGCCTTACGTAGGAAACAAAGGGATCTGTGACATCACTCGTTCTCGTGAGAAGCGAGTTTTTAGAGTCTGTTTCGGAAAGCGAACTGAGAGGACGTGCGATTCACAATGTAAAGATACGGAATATTTCCCTTCAGGGAAGACAAGCGCGAGAATCCTTTCCCCCCTCTCTAGGAATAGTTAAGAAAACATTAATAACTAACTACGATAAAGTAGGGTTTGCTCTCTTCCTCTCTCTCGGCGTGGTGAATTTCCCCCAGATGAAATAACAACGCTTGAATAAAATGAATTAAATTTAAAAGCAGAGTTTGTCTTCGGGGGCGACATGGCTTTTATTGCAGACAACAGACGACGACAGAGAAGAAAGAATTCATCCACTAGACGACCACTCACTGGACAACAATACCAACCCTCTACCCGACGAGTATACGAAACGCGTACTGCCGCGATCCAGGCAGGAGTAGTATGCAACAGATGTATTAGATTAGAAACTTGTTGCAAGTGAAGGCTAGTGGTTGGTGCATCAACCCAGATCTGGAAACGGGCGAATTGTGCTGTCGTAGTGATACAGGATACTGGCAGGTACGAGTAGTTTTCTAACCTGGTATAGGGAGACTACTTCCGTTGCGACAAACTTGGCAGCATCTTCTATGTACTAATTCCAATTCATGTTGCCTGAGAATGCACAACAATGTCGACGGTTTACAAGCAACGGCAAAGGAGATAAATACGCCCCCCCCCCTTAAGCCAACGTCTTACAACAGGTTAGTCAATTATTGCCTCTCAATTATTAGATGGTTACGGGTAATCGTTTGTGGATCGAACGGGTTACTTATCTATTGTTACAAACGGCTTATTTGTGCCACGCAATCATTTTATTATTGATTCCATGACGTTATTATCTATATAATAATACGCACTACATATCCGTACGTACGTAACCAAATTTCACACACTTTAAAATGTTTATGATAAATCTGATGTCGCTAAGGTAAAAAAAATTGCGTATTTCTTTATTACTATTACTGGTATAAAATCAAGCCCACATGCTTTGGAGGTGTCAAATTTTTTATGATGTCCAGGACAGTAGATGGTAAGGTTATCAAGTGTCGCTTCTGTCTGCAATAGGAAATTTGGGAAAAAGTGGTTTGTAGAGTTCAAAGTGGAGTTTAAGTCGAAACGCTGGGCAAGTAGTTCAGCCTTATCAGTTGCCGTGCAAACGACATCATTGTAGTTTGATAGCGGGGTAGTTATTTACGAATCGACATTTCTATCCGTATATTGTTTTTTTTAAAACTTTTTTTTACTTTGTTGAAACTTTTTTTTGAAACTTTTTTTTAACTTAAAAAAAATTTTTTGTATGTTTTTTAACTTTTCAAAAACTTTTTCTTAAAACTTTTTTAAAAAACTTTTTTTAAAACTCATTTTTAAAAACCTTTTTGCTTTTTTAACTTAAAAAAAATTTTTGTATGTTTTTTAACTTTTTTAAAAACTTTTTCTTAAAACTTTTTTTAAAAACTTTTTTAAAACTCATTTTTAAAAACCTTTTTTCTTTTTTAACTTAAAAAAAACACACTTTTTTGTCTTTTTCTTATTTCCATTTTTATTACATTTTTGCTTTATCTTTTACATTTTTGATCAAAAAAAATTTTCATATTTTTTATTTTTTGAAGAGATATATACGGGTAGATATGTGTATTTTGATTTGCTTAAATTTACGATTGCGTTAGTTCTACAACTAAATACAGAATTTCTTTCAGAGGAATGGATCTAGAGGAATGTTAACAAAAGTAATTTTTTCCTCGATGTTTTTTTGGCGAATTATTGTCTTTGAAAACGTATGATATGCTTGAATAACTTGTTTGTCTTCATACATAGTTGAACGGCTGTAAAAACGAATTTTTTTATGGGTAAATAAAGATGACATCGCTGGAATTTATCTTTTTATTGTCTATTTATGAATTTTCCCTAATTATAAATTAATATCTAACATTTGACCATGACCCTAACCCTAACGCTAACCCTAACCCTACCCCTAACGACGCGATCAAAATAAGCGGGGTAATGTAAATAAGCAACAATAATAAATACATATATATATATATATATATATATATATATATATATATATATGTATATATATATATATGTGTGTGTGTGTGTGTGTATATATATATATATATATATATATATATATATATATATAGAGAGAGAGAGAGAGAGAGAGAGAGAGAGAGGCAGACAGACAGACAGACAGACAGACTAAAGAAATATAACCTGTTTGTTTGGATAGATGATGAAACGGCTGTGAAATTAATCTTCTACTGGTAAATCAAGTATATATATATATATATATATATATATATATATATATATATATATATATATATATATATATGTGTGTGTGTGTGTGGGAAGGCAGAGACAGAAAGAGATCCAGATAGCTAGCATCACTAGAGCTCTGTATATATATATATATATATATATATATATATATATATATATATATATTATTTCTTGTATCCACATAAAATATTATAAGGAGATATAATCTTTTATGTATCAATTTTCAGTATATACTTCAACAGTGCTCAATACGTGAGTAGAGCTAGGTAGTAAACTTAATTGCCATAAATATATTTTCATAACTTACTATATATATATATATATATATACATATATATATATATATACATATATATATATATATATATATATATATATATATATATATATATATATATATATATATATATATATATATATATATATATATAAGAAAGGAGGGAAAGAAAGCCGGTTATAATTGTTTGAATTACTATCCTGTGGATGTTTTACCTGGATTATATATATATATATATATATATATATATATATATATATATATATATAATCCAGGTAAAACATCCTCAATCTCTCTCACCCACTTCTGATCTTATTTTATCCCGTACCAAAGTATTTTATTTCATTTTATAACTATCTACTATCTATCTATCTATCTATCTATCTATCTATCTACACCCATCAATCCCTCTATCTCTCTATTCCCTCTCGCTATATATATGTATATATTCCATCTATGTTTTTATCTATCTATTTATCTATCTATCTATCTATCTATCTATCTATCTATCTATCTATCTATATATCTATCTATCTTTTTATTCATATATCTATCTTTTTTATCATTTCATTTTTTTTCACTTTACTTTACTTTATTTTATTTTATTTTATATTTTATATTTTACATTGATATTTTGATTTTTTTTACATTATTATTTTTTGATTTTGATTATGATTCTTAACGGTCCAAACCACGTGACTTTCCAAATTTAAATTTTAAATTTATTTTCTTTTTACTCCATTTCATTTTTTCCAGTTAAGATCGGACTTTAACTCTTCCTGATGAGATCTCAGTTTATAATAGCTGTTGATCGATAACATCGACATGCTAGTGTCGCAGATTTTGTACATGTCTGTGTAAATAAAAATAATCATATATCTAATCATATATATATGTATAGTGTAATTAATATATATATATATATATATATATATATATATACATATATATATATATAAATACATATACATATATACATATATATATATATATATATATATATATATATATATATATATTGCTTACGCTAAATAAGAAATATACTTATTTGCTGTTATAGAAAATTAATATTAACACTTTTATTCATTGGTGTTCTTATAAAAAAAAGATTTCTGTTTTCTTCAACCAATTAATTTTTTTTGTAATCATTTCTCGATTCCTTTTTTCTGTTTTGATTATTTTCCAGTCAAAATTGATTTCTCAACTTTTTGCCTCCACTTTTTTCGGTTTCATTCAATATTTCAACAGAATTTTGTCATCGTGTCAAACACACAATTTCGTCTATTTTGTGTGTTGTCTCTGTAATGCTAATCATTATTTTTGTTCACCAAGTTCAGTTTGTTGTCATTCTTTAAAGTTAGTGGAAGAAGACAATAAATATCACCTTTCACCCTTTTCGCTTCCTGAAATTTAACAGGAATCATCTTAATCTTTATAAAGTTAGGTATGTGTATATGCTTATATATTTGTCTGTAAATGATTTACTCCTAAACTAATACACCGATCATTATGATTTTTGTAACTATTATTTTTGTTCAACAAGTTACGTTTCTTGTCATTCTTTAAAGTTAATGGAAGCAGACAATAAATATAATATTTGTCCGTCAGGATTCACTCCTCAACTAATAAACCGATCATTATGAATTTTGTAACTATTATTTTTGTTCAACAAGTTACGTTTGTTGTCATTCTTTAAAGTTAGTGGAAGCAGACAATAAATATAATGTTTGTCCGTACAGGATTCACTCCTAAACTAATAACCCGATCATTATGAATCTTGTAACACAGCTGATAGGCGTAAGAGTGGGTAACCTCGGCTGTATTTATTTTAATTTAGTCCCATGCTAAGAATTAGAAGTGGGTGGTTGAAGTCCATCGTAGACATTCAGATACCTCTGATTTTATGAACTTCTTGGTAAGAAACTCTCAACATAGAAATTCAGACTTAGGTTCGGCACACGGAGGAAGAAAGGTAAGTTCTTTTGAGTTGTGGTAGAAGGTCGAGTTTTAATTGTGAATGTTTTAAAACTACTAACAATAACTGAGTTTTTGCATAATGCGTCATTATGGTCCTAGTTGTGTGCGTGCGTGATGGCTTATGAGCAAGCATTTCTTATTCCACAAGTGTTTAATTATAAAATAGAAAGTGGCTTATCAGAATAAAAAATGGCCTATCAGAATAAAAAATGGCGGCTCACAATATTGTAAAACGTTTGTTCCTATTACTTATTAAGAAGAGACGATATGCGGTTCACCGTACTACTCATGATTTGCAACGTAATATTTACAAACTTTAAACATCAATTTCAGTTTTTCTGTGAGATTTAAAAAAAGTATTTACTATATAACCTTCAATTGAAAAATTTAAATATTTCAGATTTGCATTAAATTTGTTCAATAGTCATTAGACTTAAATTAAGACCACTTAATCTTACGTATTGAATTTTAAACATTTTCGAGAATCAAAATCATGTAATTAAATTTTGATCAAATTCGGAATAAGAATTCTAGACATAAGGTTCAGTTGTATTATGTCTTGATTTTAATTTCTTTGAAAGGACAAAAAAGTGGTAGAAAATTGTTCGCTTCGGAGAATTAATTTTATCCGTTCTAGAACGGGTATTATTCTATATAGAAAGTAATACCGCTTCCCCCAATTGATCTTACGTTAATAACTTTGTTAACAAACGATACTAATAAGAACTCTTTAATCTGTTGGAGGAGATAACCCTCTCATAGTAATAAGACCTCTACTTGTCACCGATAACACCGTGTAGAAACCTTTAATAAATTAAAGTAAATTTTCTGAATTTCAAGCTAGTACCCGCCATTTTCTTGTCTTTTTTGACAAGCGATTTTCCTCAAGTGAACGTTATTTGACCAACTTACAAAATAATTCTCCATACTATGTTTCATAATATGTAAACGTCATTATACTGGTGACGATGGGTAAATTGATAAGACGCCAGCTTGCTAAAACTCGATTTCGAGATCGAGTCCCGTCTGAGGACGCGAATTCTTATCATTATTCTTTTCTTTTTTTTTTTAATCACGGTCGACTTTTTAATTTGACAGAGTGGGAACGAAAATAATTGGTCGATTATTTTACTGTTTTTCTCTTCAAAAAGACGCAAAATTATTTTACATTCATATATTATATTTATAACCCAAATCTTGTGGAAAAGGATTTTTACTTTTTTTTTAAAGTAGAGGCAGAATTATTTTATACATTTATCCATAACTGAAAGAAAACCTATTTCAGTCACGTAAATTATTACTCAAAAAAAGAAAGACTCCCGGACAACGCTGGATAGAGACAACTTGTATTAATGTATACACTTTTTAATCAATCGTAAAATATAAGACCCTATATAATTATATAATTTTTGTCCAATTAATTTTATTTAATTTGTCTCAAATGATTAGCATTGATTTGTTTCAACTAATTCACATTGATTTGTTTAATTTTATTTGATTTAATTTGTCGTATCAAGTTATATATTTCGGTTTTCATATTTTTATATCTTATATATATATATATATATATATATATATATATATATATATACAGGGTGAACCATGTATACAACACATTAATAACACATTAATAACACAAATAACATAGTTATAACAAAGTTATGATAAATAATTGCATTAATATAACTGATACATAAACCTATTCCAAATGCTGTCCACCTACTTTTGGCTCACCCTATATATATATATATATATATATATATATATATATATATATATATATATATATATATATATAATTGCAATTAGAGCGAAGTCATCTTGTAAGTATGTCAATTTCGGAGCAAAAGAAAACTTACACGCGTTTCGTTTCTGGTAAAATTACAAACATAGTTGAACAAATTCAAGTTGCCAGATTCAAACCATACACTATCAAGTCAAAAATTAATTAAGAAGACCTTAAAAAATGTTTCGATGTGTGTAAATGCATATATATATAAATATATATATATATATATATATATATATATATATATATATATATATATATATATATATAAATATACATGTATACGTATACCAATGACAAAATAAAGAAACAAATAAGATAATAAATAAATTCATACATTAAGTTTCGTTATTATTTAAAGACTTTCTCAGGATGATTGATTTGAAGAAATAACACACAAGTACTTGAACAAGTATTTAAACGTGAAAGAAATTGCTTTATTTTCGAACGAAAAATAGTTTTCAGAATTTGTGGAATTATGATGTGAGAAAATGTTTCTGTTCTTTTTTCAAACGAACCCTAGCCGTTAAAATTCAAAATATGTAATGCGTTTATGAAATGAAATTAGTGTTGTTTTTGTTGTTGTTGTTATTTCTTTTTTCATATATACAAAGTTTTGTTTCAAATACTTGTGTGTTATTTCTCCAAATGAATCATATTGAGAACGTCTTGAAATAAAAACAAAACGTTGATGAATAGATATATATATATATACATATATATATATAAATATATATAAATAATGAATAATTGTAGTTGTTCCTTTTTCATTTTCCATCACGTTTGAATATTATTTTCATAATGTTCATTATATATGTATATATATAATTTATTTTCACTTCATTAACAGTTTTACTTCGATATACACGTGTATCGTGTATCGTTTTCTTTTTAACCATAACTATTCGCATTTTTAAATCTTACCGGCTTATTTTACCAACGAGTCGGTAAAGAGCTAGCAACTGTGTCGAACAACCACCTTTCATACCATCAACTGAAGAACTGATACACTTGGTATTTTTTTTAACCTAGCGAACATGATTTCTAGTATTGTCGTGAAACTGCAGGTATCGATGTATATTTATGTAGTTGTTTTTATTGGTAATTGCAGCGTTTGTTGTTTTTGCTTACTCCTACTATTTCGATTGTTTCACTCCCTGAGTGATTAAGATACATATCTATACATCTCATCAACTCTTATCCTCGAGTCTATTTCATCCTCGATAAGTAGTAATTCATCACTAAAAAGAAATGCTGCTGCTTCCCCTTCTTCTGTTCTCCTCTTTCCATCACTTTATACGACGTATTTTTCGTTAATATATATATATATTTACTGATTTTATACGTATATAAAAATAATCCATGGACACGTGTTTCTGGCTCATTGTCATCATCAGCATGGCAAACTTTGATAAGGATCGAATCTTTGATATTCATGTCTATAGTCCAGTGTCTTACCAATAGACTACAACGCCATGTCTAGAAATATGTACGATTTTTATAACTGTTTAGAACGCGTTGAACCCTTACCCTAATCCTCACCCTATCCCTTTATTATAGAACGCTTTGAACCCTAAACCTAACCCTCACCTAACCCTTTATTATAGAACGCTTTAAACTGACACCCTAACACTCACTGTAACCCTTTATTATAGAACGCTTTGAACCCTAAACCTAACCCTCACTCTGACCCTTTTTTATAGAACGCTTTAAACCCTAACCCTAATCCTCACCCTAACCTTTTATTATACAATGCTTTGAACCCTAACCCTAACCCTTAACACTTACCGTAACTCTTTATCATAGAACACTGTGAACCCTAACTCTAACCCTTACCCTAACCCTTTATTATAGAACGCTTTGAACCCTAACCCTAACCCTAACCATTATTATAGGTAGCTTCAAAAATTTAGTAAAGAATGCCGTGATTTTGGATACTGTGCATGATTCTTCAATTGTTCTGTGTGTATCATCATCTTTAAAAGTCATACCTAAACTATTCTATTATGCAGGCAGACAGGTTGAGAGGAAGCAGATTCTGTAGCGCCATGTCACTGAGCCGAAACAGAAAAACAACCATTTATATTTAAATACATCATGTTTTGGTTCATATCTCCAAGACCCTCTCTTTGCCGTATCTATCTACGATATAATATCAAAACTCTGATCATATTCCTTGTTTTTTTTACTTGCTTGTTTGAGTATTAGATGCTTTAGATGGTGGGAGGAAAGGTGAATGAGACGAGAAGTGGTGGAAAGAGGGGAACAGACGAAGTGGATTAGTAGTAGCAGCAGTATTTATTTTACAAATGAATTACTACTTATCGAGGATAAAATACACTCGAGGATGAGGGTTGATGAGATGTATAGATTGTTAGTTAAATGATGAAGAAGGATAATAAGAGGATGACGTAAATAAAGAAGAAAAGGCAAACATTAAAGTATTAGTCGACTTCGTAAAGGAACATAAACATAAACTGTTTTGTTTGGGGAATTAATTTTACCTGCCCTGGGACGGGTATTCTTTAAGTTTAGTGTAACAATAGATGAGATAGGTAGCAGTTGTATAGATGAAATACAATTGCAATGAAAAA
>OY744526.1:12621627-12639127 GCA_963556195.1 Sepiola atlantica | reverse complement strand
CACTTGCAGACATTTGCGCATCTGATTTTGACCATAGTGTACCACCGATCTCAACAACTAGATGTTTGTTCATCAGTTCCACAACACGGACTAATTAACATGAACAACATCAACAACTGCACAGATTCATTTGTGCTCATTCACCAACCACTGCACAGACTCACTTGTGCTCATTCATCAACAACTGCACAGATTCACTTGTGCTCATTCATCAGCAACTGCACAGACTCACTTGTGCTCACTCATCTACAACTGTACATATTGAATAATATTTTCAATATTTTTCAATCTGAGGTTTTTTTTATCGGATTGACATCCAAATAACTAGGGGGAGACAAGTACGACCTCCCTTTCAAAACATAACTACACCGGTTGGCCGTTAGGTGTCGCCTTTTCACCAACAGGTGGCGCTGGAAAGCGACACCAGAGTTATCTGCCCTTCGGACTATAAAAACCTTTGCAAACGGAAATCGTCCTCTTGTTCCACTCGACCAGCCTTGACAGAACGACACTGGCGCTTCGTCTCTCTCTCTTTGCTCCAGAATTTCTTCAGACACAACAGGGAGAATTGTTTCGCTCCATCGGCCACTCGCAAGAGATGCGACGACTACCTGTCGCGTCAAATCATTCCTTCTCCCCTTTTCTGACTGCTGGACACTCATAGTAAGCTTGGCATTTTCTTTCTCTCTTTTCAATTACACGCGCACACACGCACACACACGCGCACACACACACACGTGCGTTTTTCTCCATACAAAACTTATTTAAAGAGACATTGCTTTAAATAACAAAAAGACACTTATTTCTTTCAAGCCGTCAAAGAGACATTTATCCAAAAGACGCTAAAAGACTTTCGTCAAATATGGAACATAATTTTTATGTGTAAAAATGCAAAATAAATTGTTGTTGTTCTTATAAATGTTTGAATATTGGATATTTTATTTGCCCTTCATTTGTGTTGAATGTTGACGTTTTCTTGCTCGTTTTTCTTCAATATTTAAGAGGAATAGAATGCGTTAGCATCCCCCACATATATATATATACTTTTATTAGAAAATCGTTCACAAAGAATAAGATTTTCTGTGTTACTTTGTGTTATAGCGATTGTGACGCGTAAAACTTTCTGATCTGTCCCATATTAGATTAACCTGTCTGCCGTCGATGCATACAATAATTACGAAAATACAGAGTCGACGTATAAAGACACACTTTTTTGTTCTTATAAAGCTGTTCACGTGTTGAAGATAGATGTCACTTTATCCTTAAGCAGATTGTGAGGTCTTACACTTTCTGACCTCTCCTGTATTAACTTAAGACGCCCTATATTGAAGAAGTCATTACTTACGAAAATATATAGCTGAATAAGAAAATGCATTTGTTTTTATGAAGCTATTTGTTGTTGGAAACCGAACAATTTATGTAGGGAGTAATAATTATTCGAATTTGGTACTGGCTGACCCACAGAAAATGCCCCCATAGAATCGTTAATAAAATGCACAACCCTTTCAACAATCTAAACGTATTCACCCTTGGCCTTTTGGCTAAGATCAAAGTATAGAATCTGTTCTGATACTAGACGTTATTTTTTTCTGTCCTGCGTCAGTGAATTTCACGTTCTGGTACAGTATAAAGTGATGTTCATAACTATTTCGTCATAGATATAATCGTTGTGAGATCCTTGCCTTTATATATTTACTGTTCATATGTGTGAAAGAAAGACAAACGGAAAACAGGTTAAAATGCAGGAGAAAAACAAAAACTAGAGATTTGACCGGTTTCGTTCGTATTAACGAACGTCTTCAGAAAAATACGAACGAAACCGGTCAAATCTCGTTTTTGTTTTTCTCTTGCATTTTAACCCGTTTTCCGTTTGTCTTTTTTTCGCATATTTTATCTACCACGACATTTCATTTTCATGACTTATCGTGTACCTTACCCCTTACTGTTCATATATATCTAAACAAAAATAGACTTGCGATAATGGTACGAGTGTTCGCAAATGAGAAGGGTTTAATCCTTAGTCGAGTCATACCAAACATTTAAAAATCGTACTTGATCCACCTTGCTAAACCCTCAGAGTTATGAGGTGATGATAAAGAGTATGTGGAGCAATCGTAAGAAAGAAGCGGCACTATAATAAATCAGCAGGGGTTTTAAATCTCCTAAACAGTTTCAATCTTGTCGACCTAATCCTTGTTCTTATCTCCAGATCAGACTTAATCAGTATACTAATATTATTACTCGCATAAGTCAGCATATTAATTACACCTTAGTTAAAAAATGTTTAATACCGTATGCAGAATCATTAAGAACCTTGTAGAGTTACTCCCCTTTGATCGATTGCCAGCTGGCGAGACTCGAATCGGCTTAAATCTTAATTTCAATTCCCTTTGGATTGATTTAAAGTCTTTTAATCCAGACCTTGAATGTATTTTTATACCTTTTTATTCTTTCGAAATTTTAATCCATAAACCCATATCCTCTTCTTAGCACTTTCGCGACGACGACACCACGTTAACCTTTCAAAACTTTTAACCGCTTAATATACGCTTTTAATAAACATTGAATCACGGAACTTGTATAGATATATTATCATATTTTTTACATCTTAAATCTTAACTGTTACATTTCCTCCCGTTTTTGAACTTTATGAAACTTTGTAGTCTCACATTTCTCTCCCTACCACAACTTTTAAACAAATATACATAACACCCCAAAGTCAATAACGTATCCAAACGAGAGTGATACGTGAATTCATATTTCTGTAACAGGTAGCAACATAAGCTGAAGAGAGGCGGATGGGTAAGCCCTTCTGAGCTTGAAACCGACGGTACTAATGTTGTACTATTTTTTTTGTATCAAAAATAAATATATACACACACATATATATATATATATATATATATATATATATATATATATATATATATATATATATATATATATATATGGGAAGAGAAGGATGAAAGTAATCCGACGTGATGGGAAAATGAAAAAGGAAAACCAAAAAATGGATGTTTTTTATGTGTACATCAACGTTTCGTCTTTATTTATAAGACTTCATCAGGATGATAAAATAGAGAAAAAATGTCATGCAAGCACAGATACATGTTGGGTAGACATATTGGGAAAAATAGAATGAAATAGTGGACGTCCGTATTTGTTGGAGAAATAGAAATGAATGTAGAAAAGAATGAGTGGGGAAAAATGGAAGGATGGGGTGAGCCAGGACTACTGTGGCTGGTGGTAAGAGAAAGAGGTGGGGGATGAGCAGGGGTAAAGTGGATGGCAGAGAGGGAGGTGAGGAAGAGGAGGGAGGGGGGGGTGTTTGACCAGATGGCTGCGGTTCAAGATTGAAGGGGAAAAAGTAAGTTGGAATGTTTGTGTATGGGGGTGTATGCAGGGAAAGGAGGATGGGTAGAGAGGAAGGGGGGCTGTATATATATATTACTATTTCATGTATCCACATAAAATTTTATGAGGGGATATAATTTCTTATGTACTAATTTTCAGTATTTACTTAAACAGTGCTCGATACGTATAACTAACCAGACCTTTGTTCGTGAGAAGCCCAACGATTGGCTAATTGAACAACAAAGAATCTGATTGGTTAACTAGCTAGACGTGTATATAAAAACACCCGACAAAACTAACTCCATGCCTTTTAGCCTGAAGATTCCCCCGGGGATGAAACGCGGGAGCCTCTGTGTAGCTTAATTGCCATAAATATATTTTCATAACCTACTATATATATATATATATATATATATATATATATATATATATATATATATATATATATATATATATATATATATATTTCTTGAATGTGAGATCTAATAATTATATATATGGGTACTGTGTACTCGTTTTCGAGCATAACCACTGTATGCGTATCAATGCGGTATTTGTGTGAAAATTGCTGATTTGCCTATTTATGTCTTCTGGATATTTACAAACAATTTCACAGATGTGGCGGGTGCTGTGATGCTCTGATTGGAATCTATTATTTAAGCAACCATCTTGTCTGTAATTATATATATATATTCATCAACATTTCTTTTTATTTCAATACTTTCTCAAGATAACTGATTTGAAGAAAAACATACAAGTTAATATCTAGAAATACTTGTCATGTCTGTGACGTGGAAATACATTTTTCAAATCACTCATCTTGAGGAAGTCTTAAAATAAAGACGAAACGCTGATGAATATATAAACAATTTTCGGTTTTTCTCTTTTCCATTTTCCACATATATATATATATATATATATATATATATATATATATATATATATATATATATATATAAATTACCCCCCCCTTTTTTTATTTTACTTATATTTTTTTCATTTATTAATTTTCCAACGAATGTTAAGTCTGCAATATCTTGGATTTAGTTAGTTTGTCTGGGAATTTAAATTGCATTTTACATTTTTTTTTTATGACTTAAAGCTTCTTTAGACTATATATATATATATATATATATATATATATATATATATATATATATATATATATATATATATATATATATATATATATATATATATTGGGTATTTAGATCTGTATGGCTAGGTTTCCTTGCTCTTATCTAATTACTTTTCTGGTACCAAAGGTACTTAAGCTTTATTTTTTTTTCATTTTTTAATGCAACTTTGATTCTTATATAATTTTATTGCTAACTACCATATTGCAGAATGGTTCTTGGGTGTAGTGTTTAGATAGTATAAATATTATTATTTTTTATTTTTATTGTTATAATTAATGTTATTTGATATGCAAATTACTATATCATACGGTAGTCTTAAGGGTAATATATTATTATTATTATTATTATTATTATTATTATTATTATTATTATTATTATTATTATTATTATTATTATTATTTATTTATGTATTTATTAGTGATATTTTAAGCTGAATTATTTCGACACTTAATTATTGGGGAAATGGTAGTATAATCAGTACCATTGGAGAGCCATGAATATTAATAACTGCCCTGTTTTTAAATCTCCGAAACAGTTACATGGTAAACAGCTGATGATCTCCGTGTTAATATTAGACTCTTAAGGTCTCCTGTTTTTGTTTCACTCTTAAATAATACCCCCTTTTTTATTTTACTTATATTTTTTCATTTATTAATTTTCCAACGAATGTTAAGTCTGCAATATCTTGGATTTAGTTAGTTTGTCTGGGAATTTAAACTGCATTTTACATTTTTTTTATGACTCAAAGCTTCTTTAGACTATATATATATATATATATATATATATATATATATATATATATATATATTACTATTTCATGTATCCACATACAATTTTATAAGGAGATATAATTTTTATGTATCAATTTTGAGTATTTACTTCAACAGTGCTCAATACGTAAGTAGAGCTAGGTTTAGCCTGAAGATTCCCCCGCATGTAGCTTAATTGCCATAAATATATTTTCATAACTTAATATATATATATATATATATATATATATATATATATATATATATATATATATATATATATATATATATATATACAGGGTGTCTAAAAAAAATGTACTCACTCTTAGAATGGCAAAATGTGCAGAAGATGTCGAGTTTGCACACAAAATTGTGTGGAGCGATGAAGCAAAGTTTTCTCGTCATTCTACGAGTGAGTACATTTTTTTGAGACACCCTGTATATATATATAATAATGGTAATAATCCAGGTAAAAAATATCCACAGGGTGGTAATCCAGAGAATTTTAACCGGGTTTATAAAAAGTGCTCAATATCAAAATAGAGCTTTATATATGATAATTTTATTTACACAGACATGTACAAAATCTGCGACACTGGCATGTCGATGTTATCGATCAACAGTTACTATAAACTGAGATCTCATCAGGCAGAGTTAGAATCCGATCTTAATCTTAATTAGATTGGATTCTAACTCTGCCTGATGAGATCTCAGTTTATAGTGACTGTTGATCGATAACATCGACATGCCAGTGTCGCAGATTTTATACATGTCTGTGTAAATAAAATTATCATATATATATATATATATATATATATATATATATATATATATATATATATATATATATGTAGTATTTTGAAAATTGATTTCATATATTCGGGATTATGTTCTATAACTGTACTTGGGCCTCTTTGGATGAGGGTTTCTTTTGTAATATCACTCCATTACTAGTCTAATTTGCTTTGTTGGTATTTGGTTTGCGCTGATCATATTTATTTACCTGCATTGGTCTAAATAATACGGGACAAATTCGCAGGATCCTGACCAGATTCGCCATGTTAGCTATAAAAGAAGCCCCTACCGACCATGCCGCTCGAACTTTTCTTCTGAGTCCCACGGCTTTTATACATGTTTGGTGTCATTTGTTCATGATTTTCGCGGTTGTATATAGCACACTAGACCCAGAGTGTTTATTTATCTCATATGTGGACAAAGCAGTGCATTTTTACATGTATTGTACGAGTTAGATGTTAATAATAATGAATGTTAATCAACGGCCTATAAATCGGAAACCAATCGTTATGGGAAATTCTGTCATTATTTACACATAGAGAATATAATCCGGAAGCTATTCCATCGATTTCCCAAACACCTTATATAGGGTTTGGGTTAGGGTTAGAATAAGGGTCAGACATGAGTCTCGACGAAGGTAATTATTTAACTAAATATGAAACATTAAAAATTAAACAAATATCTAAACAAACTCTTTATTATTAATATGATAACAACAGAGTCAATCGTTAGTGTCGAGGCGGGAGTAAGTAATCTCAAACATGATAGAAGAGAGTGTTTGGGTATTGGGGTAGATGTGGGTGTTTCAACATGGATTTGTCGACTAGTTTAAGAGTTCTGTAACGATTGCTAGTGATTTGGACAAGAAGTAAATAGTAAAGTAAGTGAATAGTTATGGTAGTTGTGTTGGATAATAGCCCTGTGAGGCCGGACGCATCTTGAAGTGGCCGTATGTGTTGGAAATCGTTTGGTTTGGCTTGCGCGATTTAGTGCGGGTTGACCCGTAGAATCGAGTGCAGAATAGAGCTGTTTTCACGGTTTGAGCCCACAGACGCTGACAGGGTCACCATGTTGACGAGACCTCAGATCAAGGGTCAATATGCACCTGCGATAGGGGCTCTGTGACGTCACGGGCTTTTGTGTGGGAAGCAGAGTTTTGCCAGTCTCCGTTTTGGAGGCGAGCCGAACAGACGTGTTTCACTATGTAGTCTTCAACATGATTAAGGGAAGTAAATTCCCAAAGAAAATACAGGCATGGAATTTCTTCTTCCTCCCCTCCTCGAATGGATAAGGACTTAACATAGGAATTAACTACGACAAAGCTGTAATTTGGTCTCTCCCTCGACGTTAGTGAGCATTTCCGTGGCTGACAGAAATTTAACGCCTGAAATAAATAAATGAAAACTAAAAGATTGTTGCCTCGTGAATGGTGTGGTATGAAGGTTTTTTGTTGCAGACACAACGGACGGCGATGTTCACGGCAGTACAGACACGAAGAAAGAATTCAACCACTAGACGACACACCCCTTCACGCGACGAGGAAAGAGAAGAAGGTAGGAGACATTAAAGGTATGCAACATATACATTTTTGGTGTAAAAAATGACCAGTTGCAAAGCGGGAACTGCCACGGCCCATTCCCGGGACGTTATGCAACAGTTGAAAAGAGATAGAAAAGCGTAACAGTGTAATGGTGGGAGAAGAGTTTGTGGATAGCGAAGTAGCAGTGGGATATTATAGTGATTCAATTAGTGAGGGAAAAAGAAAGGTGGGTATAGTTAAGATGGTGAATAGGGGTTATGAGAGGGGGCTGTAAGAAATATGTGTTTATAGTGAGAAGTAATGTAGTTCTCGCAATTTAAGGACTGTTCAGTAAAAATATTTTTAGCAATGGACAAAAATATGAAAGAAACCGGGTCGCTGCTTGATATGATTTTTGGATTGTAAGGTTAGACTTGCTTCTATGACACGACATTTCGTTGATATTGTGTACACATCTAATTATTAGAGCTTTATATAAATTAAATGTGCGGTTAAAAACTAACATATTCGAAGGTAAAGCGTTTTTGGTGTTACCTAGTTTTATGGATTCGTTATATTCTTATATTCTATTGTTGCGGAGGCGTTGGGGTTACTTTTGAAATATGACTTATAAACTCTGTAGCGTTCCTAGTTATATTTCCGTATATACAACAATAACATTCTGCCTTACAAAGTGTACCCAAAACAAACAAATACACATCAGTAAATATACTACTATACCAAATAACACACAATAAAAGAGAACTGGTAGATTTAGAGCCATCAGAATATGTATTTTGCCAATATCTATCGAATAAATTCAACACAGTAGCAATTTTAAAATACAAAACATACTTTATTTTAAATGCTAGAAGAAATGTCGTTCGTATCTTCCACAACACAAAACAAAAAGAAAAACTCTTTTTTTCTCCACCAGAGTCATACTGTGGCCTTCGTAAAGAGAAGGCATTTCCATTGAGTCTTGTGTTTCTGTTGACATCACGGTGGTTTGTGCTAGCCGTCGCCTAACGAGACTTCGAAAAACCTGAATTAAACTGCTATTTTCAGGGGATTAATAGAGGTTCTCTAATAAATTTTCATGTTTCTCGTGATTAGGATCACAGTATTGAACAGATATAGAAAGAATGCTTAAATTATCTGTTAAATAATGTTTCTAGTAAGAAAAATAATAATATTACTAAGAACAAAGTTAAGCAGTAAAATAGAATTTCAAATATCCAACTAAATTATCCAACATATTTTTTAATAAGTTAGATTTTAAAAACATTTATTTGTGCTCTAGTAACTTTATTGTTTTCTTGTATTGAAATTATTTGTTTGAATTTCATTTGTTCCATTTTTTATTTTTTCGCCTGTTTTCATTTTATAATTTTTTCCATTCTAAACTAACTTCATCATTTGTTTTCATTTTAAACGATTATATTGAAAAGGTTAACTCTCCAAATAACTGCCAAATTGTATCGACTACTTTTGTCTGATTTACCAAGCGGTGACAGGGAAAATAAATTCACCGTTTCAAACTGCTTCATTTTTGCGGATTAAAAAAAAAAATTATTTGGAAAATATTAATTACAAAAATAAAATAAAATCGAACTCCTTATTAAAAATGTTGCCACTCATACTTAGGGTTATTAGAATGGTTAAGCGAGGATATGTTTCTTTGTAAGAAAAAATAATAAAATAAAACAATGTTTATTAAAAATGAAATTAAAATATATTTCAAATTAAACATTATAATAATGACGTATCCAATACAGAATATTGCCGAAGAAATTGTTTTCAAAATACATTTTAATCCACACGAAAAACAGAAAAATATTAATATTTTCAAAATAAAAAAGAAATCAGACAGTAAATAAATACAGTGGATTTATTTACCCTGTCGCCGCTTGGTAAATCAGAAAAAAAAACTAGTCGATAAAATGTGGCAGCCATTTTAGGAGCTGACCGCGTCAATATAAACTTTTAAACTAACTTACTGTTCATTTGGGAGGTGATGGTGGTTAAGTGGATAACGACACGGATTGAGACCTGGGTGTTCCAAGTTCGAATCTAGTCGGTTCCACAGTATCACTTTCACTTAGGGATGTTGGCAACCTTCTTGTGGTCCTTCCCGTAAGTACCCGATGTCTTTCCAGAAAGTTTTTTAACTGGAAAAGCATCGGGGAAACTAAAGCCAACACCAAAACCATCCAATTCCCACGAAAGAAAAAGAAAAAGAAGACTGTTAGGTTTGATTTTTTTTAATTATTCATCGTTTGTTTTAATTTTTGAATTATTTATCGTTCGTTTTGAATTTATTTGTTTATTTAATTATTGTTTATTTGTTCCTTCAATTCATAATTGAAATATTTGATTGTATGCTGCTAAAAAAGTTAAAAACACATCGTAACAAAGAATATTTTCTAAACAAGAAATAGGTTGATGTTGTAACTTACAAACATTCTAATTGACATTGCTTGACTTTGCATGCTTTTATTTTCATAAACATGTAAAGAAAATTGTTTTCTAATTAAAAATAATACACCAATTTTAGTCTTTAAAATTCATGAAAAATGTATTCACTTTAACGCAGAAACAACTTAACTATTCTTTTCGAATTACTTTTATTTGTGTTATTAATCTTTTATATAAAGTTAAGACGTTTCCCCTTGTACATTTGTCAAGTAAAGGAAAATAACCACATGCATCATATACTACTAAACTCACCACTATATTACGCTTATTTACTCGAGCGTGTTATAGTAAATTTGTGAATATTTTCTCCAGCTTAGACTAAATATTAATTTAAACCTGCCATCTTCGACTCTCCCAAAAACATAATCCATACAGGTGGTAGCAAAAACCTTTGCCACTATAACTTTACTACTGACGCTCTCCCCATCGACACCAGGAACTAATAAAAAACGTCTACTTTTTAAAAAACCTGACCGTTATTATTTACTATTTGTCGGCTATTAATTTACTACATAATACAATACATTACGCACACATTTAACGTACGCTCCCTCTAATTCCGCTTGTTTTCGAGAATGTCGGATTACGTTATTTCTCCCTATTACGTATACAGTTATACTCATTCCGGTTTTAGAGAATATATTTAACGGACATAGGTCCTTATAGTGTTCTATTATGCCACATGGCGACTACAATTTCCTCAGCGAATCGACTTTAGAATTACTTCAATATACGTATATGTATTTACAATACTTTGACTGCGTTTATGTGTGCATGTGCGTATGTCTGGGAAAATGCTTCCAAGATACTGGACATATATCTTTAAAGCTGCCATTCTCTGAATCCCTCACTTTTCTAAGGCATAATATCCAAAAATTAGATAAAAAACATCGATTTCTTTGTATAAAAATGACATAAAACGTGTGACGCGTGGACACTAAATTCGGTCGACTTCTGTCGGATCGTACAATCTGTGCATGCGTGCGTGCGTGCGTGCGTGCATAAAACTCATGTCTACTTGGTTTTAGTCAACCCCTTTTCAAGAAATGTAATACTAGCTTCCATTATCCGGAAGGTATTAACGAACGTCCATGACAGAGAGGTTAAGAGTTCAACCCCACATAATTTCTTTTTCTTTTTAAAAGTGACCTAAACATACATCGAACGGAGCGAGGGGAGCGACGGGTGAAAAGACAGTTTTTGCTTCGAGCAACCGAGGAAGAGCCGCATTGTTTACAATTGCTTATGGAGGGGGAGGGAGGCACATCGGGACGTTTTTTTTTAAAATAAACGTTATTATATAGTAATTTGAAAATGAATCAATGTAATATGTAGTAATTTTGCTAAATCATTCCTGCGCACTTCTTTCTTTTAACTATTGTTAATATTATCATTTATCTTCGAACACACATAGTTTATTACTGTTCTGCAGACTTTTTAAATTATATTTGTGTGTTTCAGTAGTGCTCAGGAGGCATCCCTATTTTTCTTTTTTTTCCTCACAAAAAAAAAGGAATTTCTATACAAATGTAACGGTGGGGAGATTTGTTTTCATAGTGCTCTCTACGCCTCTATAATTTTAAAAGTGTTCATTATCAGAGAGAGAGAGAGAGAGAGAGAGAGAGAGAGAGAGAGAGAGAGAGAGAGAGAGAGAGGGGGGGTGTTTAATCAAAACGAAACATTCTTGGGAAATACCGGTATCGGAGAATGGGCAGGAAGACTCCTACACCCTCAAAATTTATTTCATTTATATTTTTGTTACACAATCAATATTTATCTTACGTGCCTAAACTAAAATACACATTCGTTACACATTCGTTACACATGGTCCACTTTCAGTCACATTTGTCTATCCACGACGGCAGAGTTAGACACAATGTAAGTTCTTACTGTGTCGGAAATCCACCAATATAAATAAACATTTACGCATTCTACAAGCATTTGCTTTTAATGACGGACGAGAGAAAAGCTAACAGCCTGGATCGAAATAAGTAACCTTTTCCATAATCAGTCAGTGAAGGAGATACCCTTCTACACTGTGGCAATTTCTATTTTTGTTGGGCATGTAGGATGTTCAAGTGAGTTTTAATTGGGGAGTGGGAGGAGTAGCTTTTAGTGCATGTTTGCGAAAAAAGGGACGCAGGAAGAGTGTTTCTGGGTGTTTATTGTGGGGAGACGAAGATGGAGGGCTTTGGAGAGTCTGTAAGTTTCTTCTTTTGGGGTGAGGCTGAGCGGAATTTGGTTGTAATCATGCTCCTTTATGGGCGCCGTGGGGATTATTCTTGACGGTGATTGTAGTTTACACGGGGTGGGGGTGGTTGCAGAAATATTATTCTGTGGAGGCTTAGAACTTGTCAATCCTTGTTCAACTCAGAAGTTATCCTTTTCCTGGGTAAATATTGTCTGGTGTTGCATTTTTACGTTCCCTTAGATGTTGACAAATTTTAATTCATTTTTTTATTTTTCTCCCGGGCAACGCCGGGTCCACCTAGTATTGAATAAAGTCAAGTTTAAGAATCAATCGGATTGTATTTTTTGTTTTCTTATTTAAAAAACAATTTTTCAATTTTTCTTAATTTTTTGAAAGCTATCATTTATTATCGACAGCCTGACTTTTAAGCATGTCCCGCCTGCACCAATGTGTATGATGTCATTATTTTATCGAACAGGCCTTCTTAATGAAGGTCGTGCCCACTAATCCATTAAACAAAAACCTTTACCTCGCCATAACCATACCGTGCAATCTACATAGCTTATAATAAAAAAAAAATATAAAAAAAACATAAACTCTGGCATGTCCCCTAAAACACAACCCGGCATACAGACAATTATATAAAACGATTGTAAGAATTTCTTCATTTGCGAAATCTAGTAGTTTTTTCGTTTGGGTTTTAAGTTTCTAGTTATTCAATCTGAGTCTAAAAGCAAATTTTGTTTCGCTTATGTATCTGCGATTTTGGACATTTTGAGGGAGATAAAGTGAGAATGAGAATGAGAGTGTGAGAGTGAGAGAGAGAGAGAGAAAGAAAGAGAGAGCGGGAGACTGAAATTCTACACTTATCTTTAAGCCTTTTCGAGCTGATATGTCAACTGTACCTTTATTCTGATATATCAGCATGACAGCCTGGTCATGTGTACTCTATGCCAGCACCTTACACGAAGACATTTAATCCATTATCATAAACTAGCTACAAAAACAAAATGTATTCCAGTTTGCTATTTTCGTTTTACTTCAAGAGGACACATATATAATAATGTAGCATAGCGTTGGGGATTCCTTCGATTCACACAGATTATCTGTCGCCGTCTTTGAAGACAGAAACAGCTGCTCGTCTCTTCCGGTAAAACGTTATAGTTGGCTCATTAGATAGTGACGTCTAGATTATCTTAGTGATGATGAAGCAGCCGAAGTTTCTGTGTCCTCCTCTTCTCGCCTTGCAGCTGCTATAATAGAACAAATTGCAGGAAACACACCAATACATCTTTCCTCAATGACGTCATGCCTTTTGAGGTTTCACCTTTTTCACCATTGTTGATATGGTAATATGAATTATTAAAAATAATAATGAGCAATTAAAACGCCATACGATGCACTTTAGTTTTAGTAACTTTTTTTTTCAATTTAATTTTCGAAGATATACTTCATCATTGAAAAAAAAGTTAATAATCCTAAAATCTATTGTGTGACGTTCTAATTGCTCATTATTATTTTTTAATAATTAATATTACCATATAAACAATGCTTTCTAAAACAAGGACAACATTTCTCATTACAATTTGCACTGCCACGTGCCGTCCTTAACAAAAAGACTCTCATCCTAAATTAATTTCAACAACACCGAATTGATAACACAAAAAACACGATGATAAAAAGAATTTTTTTTTTTTTAATATATCTTTATTTGAAATTCTGATGATGAAGTATATCTTCGAAAATTAAATAAAATAATAGTAGTCCGAATAATTCAAACTATACACATTGTGGTTCTGTTTGTTACTTTAAAAAACCTATCGCTTCCCTTTTTTTCAAATGTATCTGTAAAATAATGATGCAGACATGTTGAGTAATAACGCATAAGACGTCATCGGGAGGCTAATGGCATGCCCCCGTAATAATGAAGAAAAGCCGAAGACTAGATAGATTGTCAATTAGGCTAAAAGAACAACAGAAATGAATCGGTGACCTTTGAACGAGCCCAGGTGTGTGAGGTCGACGAGTTCATTTCGGAGTATGACGTCGTAAAAAAACCCGACTCGGTAATCTTTAAAAGAGTCAGGTGCACAAAGCCAGAAAAAGAAGACACCCGGAGTGAAAAGTGAGAAATTAAAATGGTGGTTTTAAACGAAGGGCGAAGGAGCGCTTACGTAACAGAGATCGAATAAGGAGGATATAGAGAAAAACTTGTCGTGGGTCAGCCCTGAACTGCCGTAAACAACTGTCGTGGGGAGCACAAGCCTTCCCGAGATTCCGGGAGCAGACTGCTACAGAACGTATTGTCGTGTTTCCCTCTAGGTTGCAAGGTAAATCACTCTGCCTGGTTTTCGTGAAAATAACCTACGTTGGGTAGAGTCGAAAATCCACCGCCATCAAGGTAAAGAGAGAGGTTTCTTCGTAAGACAAGGAAAAGAACAATAATGTCAAAGGACTTTTGCTAACAAAGAAATATTTAATTATATATATGTGTGTATACCCAACTTACACCAGCTGGTGGGGAAGGATAAAGAAACGGTTTCTCGAGCACGTCCTTGTCTCTATCGTTGTGTTTTGTTTGATGCTACCGGGTCCCCCGAAGGAACGGGTATTGCAACACATCTAGTGATTCTTTTCGAAGACATTTTGCATTTTTAAATCCATGATATTCGTACACGTCTACTGTGTCTTTATCTAAACGTTTGATCTCATGCTGGGTGGTCCTCAGCCCCCGACTTTAAATAATCAACGGCTTCAAAAAGAAAAGCGAAAACAGCACGTTTTGCATTCATTAATCATTGGTGTCCACTTTTTGTGCTTCTGGGTGAAACGCCCAGTACTTACCCTATATTATGCACGACGCCCACTTGATTGTACAGCGTCTTTAACAACGCTAATACCAAGACTGTACGGCACACCGGAATATTAACCGACTCAGTTTAGAAGTAACTCAGCAGCAAACGGTGTGCGCTCAGACGTAGTCCCCGTTATTAAACTTCCTCCATGATATAACTTCCGGCGAGAGTTTCAGTTTTGCCAAATTTATTAATCTATTAATTTAATTATTACATTTTTACGTTAAAGTACAGAATAGTTAACAAAGACCCCCTCCCCATGTTAAGAATGGCTTTCTAAGTAATAACGTTATTAATTCAGCACGGTCCGTAAACTGCAGAAGTACAAAAAAATAAAACCACCTATCTGCGTATTTATTTTTTATAAAATAAATTATTTAAAATAAAAAAAACAAACAAAGGCATTTTATTATATTTTCCTAAAAAAAATAAAACCACCTATTTGATTACTTATTTTGTAAAAAAAAACTTATTTAAAATAAAAATGAGTACAACACTTTTCCTGATTTTCCTTATTTCATAATTTATGTGACTATATTGGGGCAATCACCGCCTTCCTCCGTAAAACTTCCCGTTTTGGCTCGGTTAATATTCCGGTTTGCCGACTATACTATCTGTAGATACACAAATGGGATCGCATTTTGAAACCAGATACAGTATTTATAAAGCACTTTCAAAGATAGGCGAATACGTTCAGCTGTCTCTATCGCCAACAACAATAAGAAAGGTGAAGATGTTAAAGTGCGGTAAAATACACCTGTATTTCAGGCGAGGTTCGTTGGCATATCGGTAAGACTTCCGACTGCAGCCTCTGTGTTTATAGTGTCGCTAAAGTCAGACACGCTGATGAAACGTATTAACGTGTCCGTAGCTAATTTTATTACATAAATAAATAGAATAGATACACTCCTCATGTAATGCGACATACAGTGTGGTGGAAATAACTAGCATGTAGGGTAAATACATAACCGTAAGATAGCAAAAAACAATAACAAAAGCATATACAGGGTGTTTCAAAAGTATTGGGAACATAACGATTTTTAATAACTCAAAAACTATTAGGAGTTGAAAAATGAAATTGGTACCGTTGGAAAGGTTAAAGTTTCAAGTTTTGTGGGGAATCTTCAAAGTTGCTCAATATGAGCACCATTCGTCACACGGCAGACATCTAGTCGATAGTCCATTTCCTGCCAAACGCGTTCCAGCATCTTGACGTCAATGGTTCCCACAACTGCCGTTACTCGAGCCTTTAGTTCGTCAATATCTCTTGGAAGGGGCGGCACATAGACTTGTTGCTTGACAAAGCCCCAAAGGAAAATGTCACACGGGGTAAGATCTGGAGACCTAGGAGGCCAGGGCATGAGAACGTCATCACCTCGCCCAGATCTCCCAATCCATCTACCAGGCAGCCTTGTGTTAAGAAACTGCCTTACTCTAAGACTCCAGTGTGGTGGTGCACCATCTTGTTGAAAAATGAAGTCATCAGATTCTGCTTGTTCCAACTGAGCCATTAACCAGTCTTCCAGCATGTTGAGATGGGATTCACCAGTGATAGTTGCCTCTTCAAAGAAGAACGGTCCATAGACACCTTTCTTGGAAATTGCACAAAACACGTCCACTTTTGGTGAATCTCGCTCGTGCTCAAGAAGTTCATGAGGATTCTCAGTACCCCATATGCGAGTGTTATGCTTGTTAACTTTGCCATTCAGATGGAAGGTCGCCTCATCGCTAAAAACAAGCCGGTCATCAAAGCCGTTATCTTCCAACTTCTCTTGCATTGCAATGCAAAAGTCACGGCGAAGTGGCTTATCAGTGTCCTTCCACTTTTGGACCAACTTGAGCTTGTAAGGTACCATTTGCAGTCGTTTCCTTAAGACACGCCAGACAGTTGCTGGAGCAAGCTGAAGTTCCCTGCTGGCTCTTCTCACTGATTTACGGGGGCTCCGCTGAAAGGCTGTCCGAACTTGCTCAACTGCATCTTCTGAAGTTGAAGGGCGACCTGTTCGCTTACTTGGGCACAAACACCCATCTTTCACAAATTTAGCATGCCATCTGACAATGGATTTCCTTTCAGGGGCTTCTTTTTTAAATTTCCTGCGAAATGCACGCTGAACACATGTCCACGATTCAGTCTTTGCAAATTGGAGGACGCCAAATGCCTTGTCTTGTTTAGAGAACGCCATTACTGCACCTGGAAAGATAACACGAAAATCATTAGTAGGACCAAAAACTTGATTAAGCAAGCTTTAAAATGGCACCAGTTTCATTTTTCTACCTGGAATAGTTCATGAGATATACGCATTTGTAATGTTCCCAAGACTTTTGAAACACCCTGTATATATATATATATATATATATATATATATATATATATATATATATATATATACTTACAGCAACCAAGCTGAAATAAACACACA
>OY744526.1:12611627-12619127 GCA_963556195.1 Sepiola atlantica | reverse complement strand
ATATATGTATGTGTGTATGTAATATATATATATATATATATATATATATATATATATATATATATATATATATATGTATATACATATTTATTTATTTATCTTTTATTTTTTGATGTGTTGATGTTTTTTATATTTATAATATAAAACTAAAAATAATACATTAATCACTTAAATAATAGTGTCATGGATTCGTCCAAACACTTTAAAATGCAACAACATTTTTATGAGTAACGGATAAATTTTATTAGACAGACGAACAGCGCAGGTAAAAAATTTTTTTTTTTTTTTTTTTGATGTCTTAAATAACTAATATAAGTTAGCAAAACATTTATATGGAACAAAACGTAGATTTAGTATAAGGAACGTTTATGTTTTTGTCTTTTAAGGGAAGTGGGGTCTGATCAACTCTGCTGGGAAGCCATGAAATTAAATACTGTCTTGTTTTTAAATTCCCGAAACAGTTTTTCATGGTAAACAACTGATGATCCCTTAAAATAGTGTTAGAAACTAACTAATATAATAACTGTAAAAAATAAATTGACTTACATGAGTGATTTTCCACTGGAAGACTTGAGACTATAAGTTTTTTTTTGTTTGTTTTTTTTTGTTTGTTTTTTTTTTTATATATAGTTTTAATGGTTGAGAAACTTCCGAGACTATATATATATATATATATATATATATATATTAATAAAACTGGGGATAAAATGATCCGACGTAATGGAAACGCCAAAAACTATGTTATTTATGTATTCATCAACGTTTCGTCTTTATTGAAAGACTTTGTAAAGATGAATAAAAAATGTAGAAAAACTATGCAGTTCTGTTGACCAAGTGGGTATGACGACTGCTTGCAGATTCTAGACTGACTCTGTGAACCGGGTTTGCGACTCCCGACCGTCTGAAATTATTACTTTCCTGCACTGATGAGAGCAATCAGCTTGAAACGCTAGCGTCTGTAGGTATCAAAAAGGTAGAAAAATAATAAGAAGCAAAAGTTTATGCGCCCACCATTCCACAAAGAAGCTTATAAACAATCTGAAGAGTAAAACAAAAGAAAAGAAAAAGACAAGCAAGGTGCAAATAAATACTAATTGGATGTAAAAATTCAGAGATGCAAAAACTCGGTTCAAAATTGCTTCAATTCCGCATGTATTACAAGGAAAAAACAAAAGTTCAGAAAAAAATTAAAAAATACATCTTAAATAATAAAATAATTGCTTAGTAATGATGTAATGAAATTATATCTATGAATTGTATATTAAACAAAATGTTTGTCAACTTATTATAAAAAATTATATTTTTGAATTTTTGAGATGAGGATTGATAATTTGTATAATTTAGGTTATTCGGATTACTGTTCTCATCTTGCGTGTTATCTTCACAACGTTGTAAACTCCGGCCCTCTTCAGGTATATATATTTGAACTCGGGAATCTGGGTATAATTTATCATAAAAGGATATAATAATAATTTTGAAATGTATAAGTGTATGAGTTTGGATTGCCTACTAGACACTAATCTGGATAGAATTTTGAACGGGACATTTATTTAATCCGCTGAGGTAGATTGCTCTCGTTCCGTCAGTCATGACAGGGAGAAATCCTTAGTAATTCGCAATTCTTCGTATCGCCCGCACCTAGGATTGAACCTTCAACTTTCAGATGACGATCACTTAGAACTGAATTTAACTTAGTAATATATCCACTGCGTCACGGGCCAGTAGATTTAATAAAGGGTTCCATTCGAAATTCCGTCCAGCTTCCCAAGTTCGGCAGAAATATTCCCGAGTTCGAAAAGATAACCTGAAAAAGGCCGGAGGTTACAGCGGCTGAAACGTTGCGAGGATAACACTTAAGATGAGAACAGTAGCTCGAATAATCCAAATTATATATATTGTAAGAAAGGCATAGGCTATTACTTAAAGAAAATAAAATTGTTTATCTAAAATATATAAAGTAAAAATGACATTTTTTAAATTAATGACGTAATCTGAATTTTATTTTTTAGGCGTCAATTAAAAAAATGTTTCCCTTATACCAATATTCCAGCCCAGAATAAACATTTTTGAAATAAACTAAAGCGAAATACTTTTTTTTATTGTAAATAACATGGTAGCGGGATAATAAATTAAATTTTGCTAAGCAGAATCAAATATCAATTTGTAAGACAGATTAGATAGAGTTATAATTGCATTTTTGAATTGATAACGTAAGCTGATTTGTTCTTTTTGGGAAACTATTGAAAAATGTCTTCATTCAATGCTGGAATAAATTCTTTTCTAATTAAACTGAAGCTAAGTACATTTTTTTTACAAAGAACAGATAAATAAGAAAAAATAAATAAAATGTTAGGTAGAATCAAATATCGATATGTGGCATTGCTATTTAGATCCAACATGGAAAATCCCACCGAGTTAATTTTATATATTAAAAAAAAAACAAGTGATGCTCGAAGTGACATAATAAATGAATAATTCCTTCATCACAATAGAAATATAAAGAATAAAACCCACTTCCGTTTGATGGGTGAATCTAGGGCTACATTATACTTTAATGTTGACAACAGATGTTTAGGGGTGAAGGGAAGAAATATCAGCGAATGTATTCTTCCCACTAACAGAAACTGAAGTTCGAAATTGGTACGCAGCCTCTTAGTGCCGACGTGAGTGGAATTCTAAGGCAACAAATATTTGTTGCTGGCCTGAAACGATCCGACAGCAGGCATCTAGGGGAAAAAAAACATTGCGTGGGAAAAAGTTTACCGCTTAAAAAAAAATCTATCTATCTATCTATCTATCTATCTATCTATCTATCTATCTATCTATCTATCTATCTATCTATCTATCTATCTATCTATCTATCTATCTATCTATCTATCTATCTCATATTCTTTATATCTATTCCAGTCTGCTCGTATATATCTATTTACCTATCTTGTTATCTATCTTTTGTGTACTCTTTTTACTATATCAAATTCATCTATGTATTCTAATATGATCACACGCTCTCCCTCTTAACCCTGACTTTCTTACTCTCTCTCTCCCTCCCTCTCTCTCTATATATATATGTATATATATATATATATATATATATATATATATATATATATATATATATATATATATATATATATAAGGAGAGAGAGAAAGAGAGATGGAGAGAGAGAGAAGGAAATTTTAAAGGGGAAAATAAACTAGACACGCATTCAGGTTGTACAAATTATAACTTATTTCGACCTAGATTAGTCTCATCGGATGTATAACAAACCGCATTTAGAACATGGAGGCCGAGAAAATGTTTCAAACTTTTTCAAAGTAAAGGAAAACAAATTCATGCTCTGTTTAAACGTACATTGTGTTCTCTTACTCGGATTCCCATCGAAATCATTCGAACCTGAACACACGCTATATATATATATATATATATATATATATATATATATATATATATATATATATATATATACTAGTAACACCTGGATGAAACCGCGGTACGATCTGGAAATATCTAACGTATAGTCTATGAACAAATGGTTTATATATATATATATATATATATATATATATATATATATATATATATATATATATATATATATATATATATGGAGAGATATATTAATAGATAGAGAGCCTCTATCACCAAATTTAATGTATATAATATCTATTCCAAATGTCAGAACTATAAGTTTACATGTCTTGAAGGTATACTGCTCTCTCTCCCTCCCCCTCTCTCTCTCTCCACATATTTACACACACACACACACACACACATATATATATATATATATATATATATATATATATATATATATATATATATATATATATACAATAATATTTATAAATAAATATTTATTAATTATTTTAATTACCTACAGACATCGATGTTTCATGCTAACGCAATCTTCAGTGTAGGGACTAATTCTCAACGGTCGGTGGGCGCGAACATATATATATATATATATATATATATATATATATATATATATATATATATATATATATATATATACATATATATATATACACATATATATATAAACATATATATATATTAATATATATATTAATATATATAAATATCTATACATATATATATATATATACATATATATATATATATACACATATATATATAAACATATATATATATTAATATATATATTAATATATATAAATATCTATACATATATATATATATATATTAATATATATAAATATCTATACATATATATATATATATATATATATATATATTAATATATATACATATATATATATATATATATATATATATATATATATATATATATATATATATATATATATATATATATATATATATATATATAGCGTCTTTTAAAAGACAATCTTCGTCTCGGGTCCGCCGAATTGGCTATTTAAAATATCAGTCCAGGATTTTTACTGTTAATTCTACGGAATTATACACAAAACGGAGACACAAATTCCTACGGCCCAAGTGAGATATTTTTGAACCCTCTGCCTTTAATTTAAAACCCTGTAAAACCTTTTTTTAAACTTTCTTCAAATTTACAAACTTTTCTCCAAATCTATAAACTGTTGCTATTTTGCTATCTGCACCATAGCGTCTTCTTTTGTCTTCGGCAATGGCTACTGAATACTGCTGGCCTTTTGGCTAAGATCAAAGTGTAGTATCTGTTCCGATGGATACTGCACCCCATAGACTGGTATTGTCTTGACCTTCGGGGCTTGATTTACGCCGGCCTATGGGTCTGTCCTGTGCAGTTCTAGGAGGTCCACCCTCCCAGGCTTTACCTCCCCTCTTTGGGGAGGAGTAAGTTTATTGCTTACTGCCTGAGGCGCCCCTACCGGGGAATGCTGACGGGGCTGCCGAGGCAATTTTTAAACCCCACTTTCCCGACCCGACCTTGGGTCACATCTTACTTGTGGGAGTAAGATAAAAACTGGCCTTGTGCCTAACTCCTGGAGAGGAGTAAATCAATACTCTATACTGCTACCATTCTCCCCCTTGGCAATTTATTTCTTTATCCCCAACCTTTCCTGTTATTTCTTCTTCAATTTTCAAAGTGAAATGGAACAGGTAATATTTATTTATTATAAATACCACATTACCGAATTTTATCCTCTGAGTTTTATCCTTGAAAAACCATGATTTAAGAATTAGTGTAACTCCTTTTCATCTGAACTTTCGATGTAATAAAATTTGTATCAATTTTATGTAATTTTATGTAATTTCATGTAATTTTGTGAAATTTTTCATCTTCATCTGTCCTTCTTTTAAATTGATTGCTCTACTCAACGTATTGAGCTTTACTTTATCACGATAGATCTCTTTACGATACTCCACTTATCGTTAATTCTATAATTATATATATATATATATATATATATATATATATATATATATATATATATATATATATAGTCTGATGAGGTTGACTTTCTGGGAAAAGTGCAACCGAAACATGTATGCACATATGTAACCAATAATGTTTGTATAAATAAAAATTTATACTTATATATATATATATATATATATATATATATATATATATATATATATATATATATATATATATATACGTTCCAGAAGCGTTTGTTAAACACTCTCGGTAGTCTACTATCTGTGCTTAACCATAAATATAACTAAATTCTCTTTCTTTACGTGGTAATTTTAAGAGGACTGTCAGCTCGAAGTTGATTTTCAATCCCGGATTGAGGCACTAACTGGTCTAGCTGCACTGAAGAACATTGATCTTACTAAATATCATCTATGGTTAAGATCGGATTATAACTCTACCTGATGAGATCTCAGTTTATAATAGCTGGTGATCGATAACATCGACATGCCAGTGTCGCAGATTTTGTACATGTCTGTGTCAATAAATATACTCATATATATATATATATATATATATATATATATATATATATATATATATATATATACTAAAAGAACGCCGATCCTAGGACGGAGAAATTAATTTCACAGAACAGAAAACTTTTGCACAACGTTTATGTCCCCTTACAAATATTTAAATCAAAATACATTTATACTAAACTTTATGTCTAGAATCCTTATTCCAAATTTGATCGAAATCTATTATATGATTTTGATTCTAGAAAATGTCTAAAATTGAAGATTTAAGCTTACGCTTGATAAGAAATTAAAATTCATGGAATTTTTCTTAATTCCAGTATTTGTCAAATCTAATTGCAACATTTGAACATGGAAAAGGATGTGCCGATACTGTGATTCTTAAACTTTTCAAAATACAAATATCATAATGATCGAGATTCTTAATCAAAAACCTAGTTTTGAACATAACCGTTTTCGCAAATAAACTCCAAAGAAAAAAGACTTACAATAATTAAAGTTGATATTTCAAGTTAAATGCGATACGTTGTGTTCGCTTCCCACTCTACAATGATATTAATACATGCGATATCGTGATATATCATCCGGCCACTTGACACGCCACAAAATGACACGAGCACAAATGAGAACATTGGTTTGTTGTGCAATGTCAAGTTATTTGTTTAGTAGCTTTATCTGAGCACGCAAACATTTCCCGTCCTACATAGCCTCACCGCCGGACTTATAACGTCTATAAAATGTCGTTTTGTGGTGAATGATGTTGAAGATATTTCGTAACAGAAATGCCAAATTTTTATGGATTTCGTTTTCTTTATTACATCTAAGTTTCCAGATATTAAATTGTTTTCTGAGTTTATGAATTTCTTGATTTTTTTATTACATCTTATTTTCCATATATTAAATTGTTTCCTGCTTTTAAGGTTTTCTTACATCTTTATTTCCGTATACTAAAATTGTTGTCTTATTTTATGGATTTCTTGTTTTTTTTATTACATCTTATTTTCCATATGTTAAATTGTTCTCTGATTTTATGAATTTCTTGATTTTTATTACATCTTATTTTCCATATAATAAATTGTTTTCTGATTTTATGGATTTCGTTTTTATTGCATCTTATTTTTCATATATCCAATTGTTTTCTGATTTCATAGATTTCGTTGTTATTACATCTTTACTTCATATATTAAATTGTTTTCTGATTTTATAGATTTCTTGTTTGTCATTACATCTTACTTTCTGATATTAAATTGTTCTCTGATTTTATGAATTTCTTCTTTTTTATTACATCTTATTTTCCACATATTAAATTGTTTTCTGATTTTATGGATTTTTTTTTATTACATCTTATTTTCTATATATTGAATTGTTTTCTGGTGTTATGGGGTTCTTGTTTTTAACCACATTTTATTTTCCAGATATTAGATTGTTTACTGATTTTATGGATTTCTTGTTTTTTTTTAATTACATCTTAATTTATATATACAAAAAGTTTTTCTGATTTTATGGATTTCTTGTTTTTTTTATTACATCTTATTTCCAATATATTAAATGGTTTTCTGATTTCATACATTTCTTTGTTTTACATCTGATTATCGATATATTAAATTGTTTTCTGA
>OY744526.1:12525601-12608927 GCA_963556195.1 Sepiola atlantica | reverse complement strand
ATATATATATATATATAATATCTTTCTCTCTGTGTATGTCAATTTGTCTATGTCTTTTTATCTCTCTTTCTCTCTCTCTTTTCTCTCTGCCTGACTCTCTCTGAGTCTCTGTCTTCATTCATCTGTCTGTATCTTGCATCCTCTCTTTCTTTCTGTCTATTTCTCTTTTTAGTTCTCTCTCTCTCTCTTTCTGTCTGTTTGTCTGTCTATCTCTCTCTCTCCCTCTCTCGTGTTTATGTTATGTTATATGTTATATAAACACAGTCGTCACCGTGGTTTAATTGCTCTTTTTAAAGGTCGAACTCTCTACGACAGCTGCCTTTAAGTAGGATTAATCTCTCGCTGATTCACCGAGTTGTTCATAACGGCCGAAAAGGGAAAAGACGTTGAAATTTGAGTTTGACATATGACTCGTGTTCCGAGGTTCAAGTCCGGCGACCGGTGTGTGAATAATTCTTCTCTAAACTGACAATTCCCGTAAAGATGAAACGTATACGTATGTAGATACAAACAAATATATATATATATATATATATATATATATATATATATATATATATATATATATATATATATATAGCAAGAAAGACAGAGAGAGGCAGAGAGAGAGAGAGAAAGACACAGAGAGAGAAAGACAGAGAGAGAGAGAGAGAGAGAGAGGAATATGTTGAATGATAGCGTAAATGAAAATGGGAACAGATGTAGGAGAGACAAGATCCAAAAAGATTAATTAGCCATGTGTTGAAAGGTCAAAGTTTATTTACTATTTATTATTGCAGTTTTTTTTTGTGGTGCTGGTGGCGGTGGAGAATTCAAACTCTTCTCCCAATTGTCTGTTCATCAAAATTAATTGACACTTCCAAATGTAGCCAATATTTCCCTCGAATCAAATTAGCCGAAATCATGGTTGCCGAAAAGTGATAGAAATCTTTGACAATGTCTCTATTTTCGTACACGTAGTTTACCGCATAACAATATGAGAGAAGAGTATGTATGAACCATGATCTGGAACGCCAACACATTAGCGGTTTTGTATCTGCCTCGTATTTGTTACATATTTAGCGAGTATTGATTTACTCCTCTCCAGGAGTTAGGCACAAGGCCAGTTTTTATCTTACTCCCACAAGTAAGATGTGACCCACGGTCGGGTCGGAAAGTGGGGTTTAAAAATTGCCTGGGCAGCCCGTCGACATTCCCCGGTAGGGGCGCCTCAGGCAGTAAGCAATAAACTTACTCCTCCCCAAAGAGGGGAGGCGAAGCCTGGGAGGGTGGACCTCCTAGAACTGCACAGGACAGACCATTAGACCGGCATAAATCAAGCTCCGAAGGCCAAGACAATACCAGTCTATGGGGTGCAGTATCCATCGGAACAGATACTACACTTTGATCTTAGCCAAAAGGCCAAGCGAGTAGATCAACTAGTATATATATATATATATATATATATATGTATTTGTTATTGTTTATTTATCTATGGACGTATACGTTTCGTCTCTTTTCAAGCGAGACTCATCAGCATAGAAGTATGACTATTCACTACCGGTGACACGATTCGAAACTCTGGATTACAAGTATTTTTCAACCCTAATCCAACGTCGCTAACCGATCGGCCAATTCTGAATAGCTTATAAACAATGATAATTTTTAACACATTTTAAGGCGGTGAGACATACAGGCATTCTACTTCTATAAGGGAAGGAACGATGCATATAAAGCAAGTGACGTCACGCTGTGTTAGTACTACCAGTTACAGTGCTCTACTTTTTTACGAGGAGCTTCAAATATAAATATTTGTTATTGTTTATTTATCTATGGACGTATACGTTTCGTCTCTTTTCAATCGAGACTCATCAGCATAGAAATATGACAATTCACTACCGGTCACACGATTCGAAGTATATATATATATATATATATATATATATATATATATATATATATATATATATATATATATATATATAGTTCGTTGAGATGAACAGGAAATGAAACATCAGTCGGGGTCAACTTGAAGCACCCACCCGAGGTTACAATTGCTAGACTGCGGGAATAATTAGACACGAATATGACGTCACATGACCCAAACAGAAAGTAGAAAAGAGTAGGGGACAGTCTGTTTTGGAGCACAGCGTGTGCACGTGTTAGATGATAGGGGCTGACGAAATATAATTAATTAGTATTTCGATCACTCTTTCTTTGCCTACCCCACAACTATTTCTTTTATTTTAAAACAAAGATCAAGTTGAATAAATGTCCGCTGTCTTCCATCAGTCTTTTTCTTGAAGTTCGTATGAAAAGAAATTGGAATATTAGGAAGATATCCATTATTCCAGTAATCACGTGCTCATAAAAAACAACTTTAAAAAATAACCTGGCGAATATACTCGGAACACTAAGTGAAAGATAGATCCCAAAAATTGCATTAGAACCCGAAAAAGATCTCTTGGTTTGAGTCTCTGAAATAGCGGGTCTAGCATTCGGGTCGATGCCCAAATGTCCAGCAAAAACAAAAAGATACGAAAATTAAAAAAAAAGGAAAGGAAAGGAAACATGCAATGACTAAGGTAGAAATAAAATTTATGTATTTTAATTTTTTTGTTGTAATAATTACGGCAAATTGGTTGATGCGTGTGTGAAACAGGGTCGAACCTCAATAGTATGGCACAAGGATGATATTGATCAGTGTCGGCCTTACGGATTCATAATCCCAATTGCATCTATTATACGAGTGGAGGGGGGGGCTCTTCAGCGCAATTCTTTGTAAAGAAACAAATACTATAATTTATTTAAATCGTAAAAAGTAATACTATTACTCACATTGACACACCGGTTCCCGTCAGATCCCAAAAGGTAAGCAACGCTGAGTCTGGTCAGTATTAATTGGGTGACCATTTAGGAATACTAGTTGCTGTTTTTTTTTCACGAAGCAAACAAGTTATTACAAATAATTATGGTTATACTCGTTCACTAGTGGGACCTTTTAGAAATTCCACGGTGCTTTCAACATCAATCTGCGTAATTTACTGTTGATAATAATATTTATTTTGTTTCATAAAACTAAACTAGTATGAAAAGATAAGTGTGTCGAGCAGTTAACTATATTTACGTACTAATTCAGACACAAAACTTTCGTTTCTTTTACACAATGATTTTATTTCACTTATTTGTTAAATAATTTATTCATTTTGGTTTGTTCTGTTACTTATGGTAGTTTCACATTCTCTTAAGTTTCGTTTAAAATAAAGCACTTGGTCTCATTCTTTGGTCGAGTTGCGTAAAAGAATGGTGATGTTGAAATAAGCACGCCATTGGACAAACGTTTGGGAATCCTTGAGCTAAAACATTCGGCTTGTCTTTTTTGCCACAAGACCATTGAAGAATTTAGAGATTGTTTTTCTGCATGTATGGTGTACCCCTTTTTAGAGTCAGTTTGATTAAAAAATATATCTATATTTATATACGAGGACTCGTTAGATGGCTACTCTAAGAGCAATTATATACACACACACATATACACACACACACACACACACACATATATATATATAATTAATTATAAATATTCGTTTTATCAACATACGTATTCGTTTCATCCTCAGGAATCGTCAGTGTAAAGAAGAATTATTTACACCGGTTGCCTGACTCGAACCCCGGAACACGTCTTAGCCCACACGGCCGTTGTCAACAACTCGGTAAATCAGCGAGAGATTAATCTTACTTAAATTCGACCTTTTGAATTAAACATTGCATTGAAACCACGATGATGGCTATACACACACACACCCACCCACACACGCACACACACACACACACACATATATATATATATATATATATATATATATATATATATATATAATTTCTCTTAGAGTAGCCAACTAGCATAAAGAAACGAGTCCTCGTATATAAATATAGATACTTTATAATCAAACTTAATATATAAAAAGTTAAGTGCTTATATAAATAGACATTTGAGATAGTATATACGAGCGCTGACGACTATCAACTCGCTGGTTGAAAGTTCGATCCCTGGGTAGGGAGACGTTCTTGTCTAGTTGCACTGAAGAGCTGTGATACAGCGAAACAGTATGTCAGTGAATGACTATATATACATCAATTTTGATAAGTAGATTTTTTAATATCTATAAACATATATATGTTTCGTGTTAGCTTACATTCGTCAGTATGGATAGCGTAATTGTATCGTTTATATGAGAATGCGAACCCTGTATCCGAGTATTTTGAATCCTGGCTTCTTACCGCCAGGCCGCTGTGACAATTTATTTAATGCAAGTGTTTCGTGCAGGAAACGAACAACCAGGAATAAACATTACAATCAAATAGTAAAAAAGGTCCATTTTGTATCTTTTCTGTGCGAAATGCATAAAAAAGTTTTTTGCTTGCGGGTTTTTTTTCCGGAAGTGATTTGATGGTTTTCTGATGAGCTGCATGAACGAACCATCCATGTAATTTTATAATAAACAATGTTTTTATGCATTTGCGACAGTAAATATTCCAAGTGACGGTTTTTCAATGAATGGATATTTTGGTTCCTTTAGGGAACTTTTTTTCTGTGGTTAATGCATAAAAAACAGTTTTGATTATTTTCTTGCTTGAGGTTATTTTCTCTAGAAGTGATATTATGGTCTGATGAACGAAATATCTTGGTAATTATATGTTTATTCATCGTTGTTTGTTTTCCGCAATGAACAATTGTCAAGAGTTTGCATTGAATTATTTTGAAATTCGACAAGAAAAATGAACAAAGGCTTGATTATTAGAATTTAAAATACCATTGTTTACTAATTTACGCTTTGTTGTTAAATGTTAACATTCATCGAGCTTTTACATTGAAAAGTTCTAGTAAATTTTCTTAAAATTTATATACACACACATATATATATATATATATATATATATATATATATATATATATATATTTCGACACACACACACATATGTATATATATATATATATGTATAAATTAATTTAATAAGTCTAATTATATTGATGAAATGAACTTAAAACCAATATTTTCAAAGTATCCACATAAAATTTCATAAGGAGATATAATTTTTTATGTAACAGTTTTCAGTATTTAATTTAACAGTGCTCGATACGTAGACCTTTATTCGTAATAAAAAAGCCCAACGATTGGCTAGGAGAACAACAAAGAATATGATTGGTTTACTAGCTAGCGATGTATATAAACACATCCGGCATTTTAGCCTGAAGATTCCCCCCGGAGATGAAACGTGGGAGCCTCTGTGTAGCTTAATTGCTATACATATATTTTCATAACTTACTATACATATATATATATATATATATATATATATATATATATATATATATATATATATATATATATATATATATTTTAGATGAAGAATTATTGTAATCAATGAAACAAGCGGGTGGAAAAAGGAAAATTGTTAAAATTACCTTAAGGCCTTATTGTCTGACCCTCTAAGAGGAAACGTCAGAATGGTAAATTAAAAACTAAAAGAGGGTCAGACGATAAGGCCTTAGAGTAATTTTAACAATTTTCCTTTTTTCCACCCGCCTGTTTCATTGATTAAAATAATGCTTCCTCTAAAATGGATCCTAAGATTCTGTTGTACACGAAATTTACTTATATATATATATATATATATATATATATATATATATATATATATATATATATATACACGCATAAATCATCTGAACATTTGAACGGCATACGCAAATGCAATTACAATCCAGCAATCTCATGCTTAGTCAAAGTCGAAAGAAAATAATAAATATGACCTTTCGTCCATGATGAAGCAAAAAAGTTGTTGAAATGTAATTGTATTTGCGTAGGCCGTTCTAAATGGTTGAAGTTATCTTGTCGGATTTTCAAAGGCAGAACCAAAAAGCCTTCATATTTGCAAAACTAACTTTGTTATTGACAAACCAATTTGCATTTTATACTGCTGAACCATGTTATTGAAAATTTAATAACGTTCTTCGCTAAAAATTATTTTAAAAAAATACTTAGTCCAGAAAAATCTGATAATATATTGCATTTTGAAAATGAAATTCAGCAAGCGCAATAAGCTATATTATAATAAAATGTTATTTGTCTTTTTTTTCTGATTTATGTAACCATCTGTAAAAAAATAATAAAAAAATTAAATGTCTTCAAAGCATCGGAAAAGTATGAATGTATATATATATATATATATATATATATATATATATATATATATATATATATATATATATATATATATATAGAGAGAGAGAGAGAGAGAGAGAGATACATACATAGTCTTGGAAGTTTTTCAATTATAAAAACTATATAGAAAAACAACTTTTAGTTCCAAGCTATTCAGTGGAAAATTACTTTGCTTGTCAGTAAATTTGTAAGTCACTATATTAGTTTGCTTTTAAGAATTTACGACAGTCTTAACATTATGTAAGGGAGTATCAGTTGTTTATCATGACAAACTGTTTCGGGAATTTTAATATTTATATTTATATTCACAATTAAAATCTATATTAAAATCATGTTGTACCTAAAGGGCATATATAAAGTTGTTTACAACTGTTTCAAGATAATGTTGATTTTAAGTTATATGATGAGCTATAATTTTCTTTAACACTGGATTATCTTTCTTTTTGTAAGTGACTATATTAGTTTGCTTTCAAGAATTTACGACAGTCTTAACATTATGTAAGGGAGTATCAGTTGTTTATAATGACAAACTGTTTCGGGAATTTAAATATTTATATTTATATTCACAATTAAAATCTATATTAAAATCATGTTGTACCTAAAGGGCATATATAAAATTGTTTACATCTGTTTCAAGATAATGTTGATTTTAAGTTATATGATGAGCCATAATTTTCTTTAACACTGGATTATATTTGAAACAAAATGTTCTTTGCTGTCCAGCAACGCTAAAACTCAACAACAATGTCCGAAAAAGTTACAAATTCCACCAAACAGGGCAACATTTCAAGAATATATGCATTGACAAACACTTCAGTGAAAATGTATTTTTTATTAAAAATCAATTCTACATCACAATGCATATTACTACTATACACTAAGAGCTTTAAAAACGCAATGATTCTTCATTTTGATTTTCGAAAAACAAAGTTTTATCAGGAAAAGTGAATAATTTCTTTTAAAAAAAATTCAAGGTATATAAATATGAATATTATATTTTTTTTAGAAAAAAAGCAGTGCCATAAAAGGGGAATAATTTTTGCTTGATTAAATTCAGGGGAAGTAAATATTAATTTTTAACCAGTTGATAGTAACTGATTTATGTTAATACGCGTTCCTACACCTATAGCCATATTTGGTAAGCAAATACACCTAAACTAATAATAACCACTAATAAAGATGCCTCTAAAACAACAAAAAAATAACCCTCTTTAAACAAACAATGTCATAAGACATACTTTTACGAACACGGAATATATATTATCGAAAAACACAAAAAGTGAGCACGGCCGTACTTGAACCGGCAATTTGCGCCTTTTTCCCTCTTCTCAGATTCGTCACCTACTAAACGCTGCTTAATGGTCGATCTTCTATTACTCGATCCGGGTACACCTAACATACATTGTAATGAATAGTTAAAAAAAAATACTTTTTTATATATATAATTCTATTTTAGGGTTACAAATTAAACAGAGACAGTCTTTCTTTTTCAAAACTTTTCTCTAGCTCATTTAGTTTGGCTGGATATTTATTTACAGCATGGTTATGTTTGAGAAACGAACGACAAATGATATTTAATCCATTGAGAAAACATTTAATTTATACTTGATAAGCATGCCTACGATAAGGACAATGTTTAGACCAAGCGTTGAATTAACGATTACGATTTTATTATGTGAGAGTTTCCCAACCTTTTGCTATTTGTATCCCCTTCTCTCCCCATGACTCTGATTTCTGGTGCAGGATTTTTTTTTAAAAAACATTATCAGGGTACACCTAATATGAAATTTAACACTGCCTGTAACAATCTTATCAATGTTTAACCCAGTATAAAAGTGACTTAGTCCCACAGCTGAACAATGATTTATTATCTTAAAACGAATAGCATAGTCTATATATATATATATATATATATATATATATATATATATATATATATGGTTTTTCTCCTGCACTTTAACCTGTTTTTCATTTGTCATTTTGAACACACACACACACACACACACACACACACACACATATATATATATATATATATATATATATATATATATATATATATATATATATAAATACATACCCATTGTTTTGTAAGTGCTACCACTTTTTAGAACATAAATTAAACAAGGTTTATTTGCACTTTTGTCAGTATTGAGACGTTTGCAAAACATAACTTGGAAATATCACCACAATATTAATCCTATTTAAATAATAAAAAAGAGAGATTAAGAGAAAGAAGGAAAGAGCGAAAGGAGATTAGAGCGAACTAGAAAGAAACTAATTTTAGATATTTTGTTTTTTTTCATTTGAAACACCTAATTAGCTTTGCGAACCGACTTTTTCCTAATTTTTCTAGTATATATATATACAATAATATTTTTTATAAATAAATATTAATTATTTTTAAAATACCTAGAGACATCGATGTTTCATGCTAACGCAATCTTCAGTCTAGGAACTAATTCTCAACGGTCGGTAGGCGCGAACCCCGATCACAAATTGCCTTTGATTCGCAGTCAGGGATCTTATCCATCAGGCCATCGCCAATTAGTTAGTAAATTTAGAGGAACTTTAAATGTAAACAGCTGAATCGGCGACTGTTTACCAGGCAGTAAGAGTGATCTTACGAAGCGGCGCTTCGGATCGTGCATATATATATATATATATATATATATATATATATATATATATATATATATATATAATCATGAATTATACAAGGTTTACTAACCGCACTAGCAACAATTTAACAATCAACGTTCGAACCCCAAAAACAATTGACTTGAAACGGAGAAATATTAACACTTGATGAAGAGGTATATCACCGAAATATCCTTAAGTTTTGCATTGTATAAGATACTAGTAATCGAAGAGGACAGTGAAGAACAAAACACCGAATATATTCTTGCATTGTTATAACCTTCTAATATACTCTCTCTCTCTTAGGGTTAGGGTTTAGGTTTAGGGGTAGGGTTAGAATTCAGGGCTAGAGTTTAGAGTTAGGGTTTAGGGTTATGGTTAGGGTTAGAGTTAGCGTTTAGGGTTAGGGTTAGGGTATACACGTCATAATGCCACCTCCCTACTGTCCTCTATCACTCTTAAAAAATCTAAAGGGTGTAATTTTTTGGATTGTATGAGCCAGGCAAAGGCTTGAGCTAGTATAACACAATGGACAGTTTCGTTCCAGAACTTTCTATCTGTAGTATATTTTCTTACAATATTGTTTCCCTGATGCTGCAACATAGTCATGTTCAAATATAATGTCAATAAATACTTGTCATAGACCGTCCACATAAGTCATTAACTTTGATATACGTTTAGTAGGTAATTCAAACTCTCCTGTTGTGTGTCTGTGCGTATGTGTGTATGCCCAGCTAAACCTCTTAAACTACAAAACAAACAATGACAAAGTTGGCATTTTCTTAATCGGCGTTGCCCCATGAATTATATCTAAAATTTAGAAGGAAATATCTATTCTTTGACCTTAAACAAGTGCATATTTCGTCAGCTCTGTTTTATCTTAGCTTTGATATGTGGTGACTCATATTCCATGATTTTTGCTTTGGAGAAAACACTAATCCGGTGTCTCTCTAAGCACTCGTCTTCCTAGCATAACTACGAAAGAACTTTCATTTCTTTCTCCGTGTACCGGGCAGCAACGAAATTTCCAAGAATTTCCCATCTGTGGAATACGTTGCAACAAGATTGCTTCCCTTAGTGGCAGAATATGGTCATCTTCAAATATAACCTCAATAAACACTGTTCTATTGTTACTTCCTTCTGTGGGGTGTAGTGTAGTATATGTTTGTTTAATATTATCCTCCAAAGCATCAGCTCCTTCTTTTTTGTGGGGAGATAATGTAGTATTTGCTCTGTTGTCATGAAACCATCGTTTCATCTATTATCTTATTCTTTTTTGGGGGAGGTCTAGTATAAAATCTGTTCTGTTATCAGGATACCAGCCTCACGGGCATAATCTCCTCCTTCTAAAAGTTATACAATTTTATTCATTCCATTTTATTATTCTCAATCTATTCATAATATTCATCGCAATCTAACTGTCAATCTATTTATATCATTAAGCTTTATCCTGGAATGGCTTTTAGCCTAGATAAGTGGTGATTCATTAATAAGAAAACCCCAAAAACTATTGCAAATAAAAGTAAAGGATAATATATAAGATTTTGCAAAAAAAAAAAAAACACAATTTTTTTCTCAGTTTCGAATTAAATCGATCGAATTTGAAATTGCAACCGATAAAGTTTTGATAAAACATTCAGTTCTCAGTGACAATCTTTATTTAATTGTCTCCTCACGAGGTCAGATTTAGATATAAAGTTGTCGCTTTTTAACGTGGGTAAAATCCAGCTCCCCCCCAAAATGGGGCACTCCGGATGGTGACAAATATAAGAATTGACTCTCCTCCTACTACTACTTTTACTTGGGGTGGGAGTGAGTATCTGTTCAATCGTCGTCTTTCTAGGCACTGCCTCCTCCTTTTAGGAGAGTGGGGCCTGAACATTTTGTTTTCGCTGAACAAAAAAAAACAACGAAAAATACTTTTTTTTCTTTTTGTAACATTTTATATGTTAGTAATGTAAGTAAAAAAAAAACTAAATAATTTAAGAAACTTATTACAAGCAGAACTCGATCAAGTTACGACCGTTTTACTTTCGTTGCAATGATGGAAATGGTTTCCCAGTTAGAATCAGTTACTTATGGGGGGAAGGACACTCACGTGGATGTTGGACACATCCCGAATGAAAGTTGTGCTATGGACTCGGAAAGGGAACACCAGGCCGAGGTGGTTATTTCATACCAAAATCAGGCTGACAGAGTCTGCGCCAGGCTGGTGTTGCCTTTCTTTCTGTCGGGCTGCTGTATAGGCCTGTGCAGTTTTAGGAGGTCCACCCTCCCAGGCTTAAACTTCTCGCCCTTCGGGAAAAGGGGTTAGCTCATTGCTAATCACCTAAAGCGCCCTTCCTAAGCATGCTGGCCAGCCATTTCTTTAGTCGGCCAGAGTACTCAACTTCTAGGTTTTCAAGTCCCACTTTCCCGACCTTGTATCGCATCTTCCAACCGTGGGAGGTCGATAAATATCTCCACTTTAACTGCGTCATCATTGTTCACAAAAGCTCAAGAAAAATGAACGGGTGTGATTTTTTTTAGATTACCAAACGTCAGTATAAGATACCCTTCATTATTGCTATCAATGTTAATTCAGTGAACTCAGAAAGATCTCCAGAAATGTTTTTGGCACGACTATTTATTGTCTGAAGGTCAGGTTTCGCCCGCGTGTCGTGGGTGGTAACGGAATTACCTTATCGTCTCGTATGTAAGTCAATATTTTAGAAGTAAGATGACACATTCTTTGCGGTTGAAATTTGCACTGGGCGAGGACTGCTTAGACAAGCAAAACTATTTACTAGTTAAAAATAAAATGCTTACCGTTCATATATTTTTCATACATCTTTTTTTTATACATCTTTTTTTATACATCTTTTTTTATACATCTTTTTTTATACATCTTCATATATAGTATTTTACATCTTGATGAATTTTAAAAAGTCTTCATATATCTTTCATACAACTTTTCTCATACATCTTCAAATATAATTTTACATCTACATATATTTTAAAAAGTCTTCATATTTTTTTCATACATCTGTCTTCATACATCTTTTTTTATACATCTTCATATATAGTATTTTGCATCTTAATATATTTTTCATACATCTTCATATATAGTATGTTACATCTTAATATATTTTTCATACATCTTCATATATAGTATGTTACATATTAATATATTTTTCATACATCTTCATATATAGTATTTTGTATCTACATATATTTTTCATACATCTTCATATATAGTATGTTACACCTTAATATATTTTTCATACATCTTCATATATAGTATTTTGTATCTTCATATATTTTTCATACATCTTCATATATAGTATTTTGCATCTTAATATATTTTTCATACATCTTCATATATAGTATGTTACACCTTAATATATTTTTCATACATCTTCATATATAGTATGTTACATCTTAATATATTTTTCATACATCTTCATATATAGTATTTTGTATCTTCATATATTTTTCATACATCTTCATATATAGTATTTTGCATCTTAATATATTTTTCATACATCTTCATATATAGTATGTTACACCTTAATATATTTTTCATACATCTTCATATATAGTATGCTACATCTTAATATATTTTTCATACATCTTCATATATACTATTTAGTCATCGTTCTATATTTTTCATACATTATCATATATAGTATTTTGTCATGTTTCTATATTTTTTATACATCTTCATATATAGTATTTTGCATCTGCATATATTATTCATACATATTTATGTATAGTATTTAACATCTTAATATATTTTTCATCCAATCCTTTTATACATCTTCATAGATTTTGTTTACCTTAAGCATGGCTGACATCATGCTAACCATGAGTCAGTTTTATAAGTTAGTATATATTTGAAATCTATTTAAAATACGTCGAATGATTTGGTTGAATAGATAATTACCTAAAGTTAATTCGTTAAAACTATTATTTTGTAAGTTCATAATAATACTGGGAAACTAATTATAATACTAACAAACTAATAATTAAACTAGCTAACTAATAATTAAACTAGCAAACTAATAATTAAACTAGCAAACTAATAATAATACTAGCAAATAAATTATAATACTAGCAAACTAATAATAATACTAGCAAACTAATATTTCAACCGGCAAACTAATTATTAAACTAGCAAATTAATAATACTAGCAAACTAATAATAATAATACTAACAAACTAATAATTAAACTAGCAAACTAATAATAATACAAGCAAACTAATAATAATACAAGCAAACTAATATTTCAACCAGCAAACTAATTATTAAACTAGCAAATTAATAATAATACTAGCTAACAAATAATAATACTAGCAAACTAATACTAATACTAACAAACTAATAATTAAACCAGCAAACTAATAATAAAACTAGCAAACTAATAATTAAACTAGCAAACTAATAATAATACAAGTAAACTAATAATAAAATTAGCAAACTAATAATTAAACTAGAAAACTAATAATTAAACTAGCAAACTAATAATAATACTAGCAAACTAATGTTTCAACAAGCAAACTAATAATTAAACTAGCAAACTAATAATTAAACTAGCAAACTAATAATTAAACTAGCAAATTAATTATTATCCTAGCAAACTAATAATAATATAAGCAAACTAATATTTCAACTAGCCAACTAATAATAATACTAATAAACTGATAATTAAACTAGCAAATTAATAATAATACTGGCTAACTAATAATTAAACTAGCAAACTAATAATTAAACAAACAAATTCATAATTAAACTAGAAAACTTATAATTAAACTAGCAAACTAATAATACTACAAGCCAACTAATAATAATACTAACAAACTGATAATTAAACTAGCAAATTAATAATAATACTAACAAACTAATAATTAAACCAGCAAACTAATAATTAAACTAGCAAACTAATAATTAAACTAGCAAACTAATAATTAAACTAGCAAACTAATAATTAAACCAGCAAACTAATAATTAAACTAGCAAACTAATAATTAAACTAGCAAACTAATAATTAAACTAGCAAACTAATAATTAAACCAGCAAACTAATAATTAAACTAGCAAATTAACAATAATACTAGCAAACTAATACTAATACTAACAAACTAATAATTAAACTAGCAAACAAATAATTAAACTAGCAAACTAATAATAATACAAGTAAACTAATTATAAAATTAGCAAACTAATAATTAAACTAGCAAATTAATAATAATACTAGCAAACTAATAATTAAACTAGCAAACTAATAATAATACTAGCAAACTAATATTTCAACAAGCAAACTAATAAATAAACTAGCAAATTAATAATACTAGCAAACTAATAATAATACTAACAAAGTGATAATTAAACTAGCAAATTAATAATAATACTAGCAAACTAATAATTAAACTAGCAAACTAATAATTAAACTAGCAAACTAATAATTAAACTAGCAAATTAATTATTATCCTAGCAAACTAATAATAATATAAGCAAACTAATATTTCAACTAGCAAACTAATAATTAAACTAGCCAACTAATAATAATACTAATAAACTGATAATTAAACTAGCAAATTAATAATAATACTGGCTAACTAATAATTAAACTAGCAAACTAATAATTAAACAAGCAAATTAATAATTAAACTAGAAAACTTATAATTAAACTAGAAAACTAATAATACTACAAGCCAACTAATAATAATACTAACAAACTGATAATTAAACTAGCAAATTAATAATAATACTAGCAAACTAATAATTATACTAGCAAACTAATAATTAAACTAGCTAATTAATTATAATTCTAACAAACTAATAATTAAACTAGCAAACCTATAATAATACTAGCAAACTCATAATGTAACTAGCTAATTAATTATAATACTAGCAAACTAATAATTAAACTAGCAAATTAATTATTATACTAGCAAACTAATATTTCAAATAGCAAACTAATAATTAAACTAGCAAATTAATAATAATACTAACAAACTGATAATTAAACTAGCAAATTAATAATAATACTAACAAACTAATAATAATACTAGCAAACTAATAATTAAACTAGCTAATAATTTTATAATACTATGGACATAATGAATACAATTTAAAGAGATATGCTGTTTGGGATTGCGCTACTCTTGATTCACTATAGACAGGGGGCATCTATTGACTTCCGAAACAGTAGGAGGTCTTGGATATATTATTGCATGATCATATATATCCTTTATTAGGCTTTCATATAAACCCTCTTAATTCATCGACAGACGGATGTGGCGTCATATCAGTTGGGCAAAATACATTGTCTCTTCTGATTGGTGAATAAGATAACAAGGGATTTTCAAATAGAAAATAAGACACAATAGAGCAATCAAGATTAACACGAGCGAGTGAACGTAGAGATAGAGAGAGAGAGAGAGAGAGAGAGAGAGAGAGAGAGAGAGAAAGAGAGAGAGAGAGAGAAAGAGAGAGAGAGTCATTAATTAATGACTATCCTTGTTGCTATCGAGTAAAGTAAGTGTTTTGAAAGTGTCAATTTACCTAGTCAGTTGCTAGTGTACTTTCACTGCTAGCTATACTTAAGGAGAGACTTATATAGTAATCTATTTCTACTTATGCTAATTATGCATATCGATTAGCCAAGATCACCACATCTCCTTGAAACGTATCGGCTTTATTCATCTAGTATTTTTTATATCTTCTCCTAAAACCTGATCGATGGCTTTTTTAAATATAGTGCTTGCTTTTTTCATTCCATATGGCATTCTTTTCCATTTTAGCAATCCTATTGGCGTATTTATCGTTGTTAGTTCTTTGAAAATATGATCTATTCGAATTTGGTAGTATGTCCTATTTAAATCTTTTTTTGTAAAAACACTTATTCCTGCCAGCGCATGTATTTTAACCTCCACATTAGGTATAGGATACAAATCGAAGCAAACTTGGTGGTTCACGCCTATTTTATAATCTCAACATATACGTATGTCTCCGTCTTACTTTCTCAAAACTACAAGTAGTGATGCCCACTTGCTAACCCCTGTTCAATTAATTTTCGTATTTTTTCTACTACTAATGGCAAAACATTTATTGGTAATATTCGTGCTTCATAGATACACATCAAACAGATTTATGACCGAAAGAAAAAAGAAATAGCCGATCGCGAACAGATAAGCCGATTTCAAATGAATAATGTTAACCCTTAGATGCTTTTTCGTTCAAATAATCCCAACAAAATGCCTATTCAATATAACATTCATTTGTTTGTTTTGTTTTACGGCATATCAACCGTTGAAAGTTTGTAAAAATTAAACCTTATTTTTGATTCTGCTGTAAACAACAGTTTTTTAAACCCCTAAATGCTTTTTGTTTCAAATATGACATATTCCCACAAAATGCCTATTCAATATAACATTCAATGAAAATGTGTCAAACTGCAACTTGTTTTACACCTGCAACGATCCTGTTGGCAATAGGGGGTCTTTTAATTTTAAACTAGCTTTTTAGTTTTTTTAATTTTACGGGTTTTTCCATTTTTATCTCATTAATTAGTTTGGTTGACTTCATTGTAAGCACATCGTTTCCCAGGAGTCCGTGATTCTTTTTACAATTTGTGACAATTATAGGTATTACCTCAAAAACCTTTAAAGTATCCTGAAGTTTTTATGACCGATCCATCAAATTGGCGGAGTTGTACTCTGTTCTTTCGTAAAGTCGGCTTTCCAATGCGTTTCAAGAAATTATTTGATATAAACGTTACCTCACTGCCAGTATCCATTTGTAAATCCAAATCGACATTGTAAATTTTTACTTTATATATAATATCGTTTTTCTTTTGTTCAATGTTTTCAACATTCATATTTTTGTTTTTTAATGTAAAGACTTCCCTATTGGTTTCATTTTCTTCAACTCTTTCGACGGTTTTCTTTTTGAACTTGCATACTGCTTGAAAATGGTTCATTCTTGAGCAATTTGTACAAGTTTTTCCACATGCTGGACATTTTTCTCTTTTTTAATTCGTCCACAATACCAACATTTTTTCTATTTTAACATGTACGTATCGGCAACTATTCGTTCGCCGGGTTGACTTTTATGATCGTTGTATTTCTGTATTAATTCTTGTTGCTGTATAAAGTCAATGCAAGTATTTAAGGACATGTTTCCTATTTGTAGCTTTTCCATTATTTTATTCCTGTGTGACGCATAGCACATACCTTCAATTAATCTTAATTAAAATAAATATTTTTCTATAGTCTGTTCTTCTTGTCCCAGTTTTTCAAACTCACAATATCTACTCGCATTTCGTTGAAGGTGTAGATATTTGATGATTGGTTCGTCAATTTCTTGTTTCATTGACATAATCTTCGATCTTCCTGCCACGACTAACCTTTTCTTAGGTCTCATATTTCTTTTTATGATCTGACTTATTCTTTCAAACGTCAGGTCTTCTAGGTTCATGGTATACACCATGGTTGAGACTTTCATGATAGCTTCGCATCAAGTTGTAGCCCAAAATAAATCTGTTATTTCATTTTCTCTTCCCGTTTCCTTGTTTAAAAAAAACAAAAAAACTTTTTAATCCTTGCTCTCGCAGCGAAGCATCTTATGTGTCCACGAAATCGGGATCCTCGAGAGAAAATTGGGATCCTATCGGCGACGCCATTGTTGTGAAGTTGTGAATTTACTTAGTCAGTTGCTGGTGTACTTTCACTGCTAGCTATACTTAAGGAGATACTTATATAGTAATCTACTTCTACTTATGCTAATTATGCATCTCAATAAGCCAGTATCACCACAGTAAGATTTTCGTTTACATTTTAACGAGCTGCTGAATCTTATATTTATTTATAACGCTTCTATATTAATCGTCGTAATTAAACGCTAGACGGATGTGACGTCATACCACTAGGGAAAATCGGTCGTTCTGATTGGCCAATATAAAAATGAGAGAAGTTCAAAAAATAAAATAAAACTCGATAAAACAATGTCTGCATTTAAACAAACTTATTTATTCATTTCTTATAAATCATATGATTTTATTATTGGCATTGGTTTCCCCGATATATTTCTGGTGAGAATTCCTTCTAGAAAGACATCGGTTACTTACGTGAGAGACCACGTGAAGGTTGCCAATATCCTAAGTGAAAGTGTTTATGTGAAACGAATTGGATTCGAACTTTACACACCCAGGTCATCAGTCCGTGTCGTTAACAACTTAACCACCATCACCTCCTGGCTCCGTATAAAAATATAGGTTAAAGAATCTAAATAAAATCTAAAAGAGTATTCTTATGTAAAATTTACTTTGGAATACTATGAGGGCATAACCCCCCTTCAAACTTCAACTATATATATTATTTTTTATTTATTTAATTCATATGTATATTTTCTGGGGAAGACAATAGAAAGTATTTTATTTACTTCCTCTCCAGAAGGTTAGACACAAGGTCAGGTGTGTGTTTTGATGAAAGTGTTTCTGTGGAACGACCTAAATTAGAACCCAGCACACTTAGCCACCGTGCCGTCCCCGAGACAATGGAAAGTGTTCCCGAATCTCTAAGTGCTTTAAAACTTGAAAGATGTTCTATTTATTTTTATCATATGTTTAAAATACTCCATGAAAATCGTCCTTAATCTCTACTATACCGTCTATGTGCCGAATATGTACGTGATTCCACGTCTGCGTGATCGATGGAACAAAACCTTATAACTTCAAATACGTACATCTGATTTTTATATACATACATATATATATATATATATATATATATATATATATATATATATATATATATATATATATATATATGTAAGACACTAATTCAGAGAGTTTTCCCCATTTCAGCTTCATCCGACTATATTAGGGGGCAGAATGGAAGGAGGGAAGCAGTAAAAACAAACAAAGTAATTTGATGTCATGAGTTAAAAAGTACATCGTAATGATCGTTATTCAATCGAAAGCTATGTCAAATTTTCTTGCTTTACATATATATAAAACTCAATATCTGTGCGTATGTGCGTGTATGTGATGTTTGTCTGCTGCTTATAGAAATAAAATTTACAAAATCTGCATGAAATCTAAAGCTATAGTCTTATGTAAAACATACCAGGGAAGACAATGGAAGTAATCTCGAATCTCTAAGTGCACCATTAAGAGGGTTATGAAGGTATCATCGCCTTAAGATTTCAAATATGTGGTAGTTTTATAAAATCCCGAGTAACGTCGGGCCTTTCTAATAGTAAACATATAATATCGAGAAAACAACCATAGCTATATAGCAACTCATTCTGATCATTTTAATGTGACATTTGTTATTTCTGTTGCGAAGGATGGATACATATCTACACAGTGAAAGAGAAGAAGAGTGAAAAAACAAAGCGAAACCGAGTATCAACCACGAACAAGTTTATTCTTTCTTCATCTTTGACATCATTAAAACATTTTCTTGTTTTTTTTATGAATAGGCAAATCTTAAATGCTTGTTTTTCTTTCGTTTCCTTTGGATAGACAAATGTTATTGTCTTTTGTTTTTAGGATGTTGTCGTTTTACGGACAGAAAAATAGACCAAAGGTTTTTTTGAACACTGTTTAATGAGTGACAGTCAAAGGCGATTGTAATGACAGATACACATCAAACAGATTTATGACCGAAAGAAAAAAAGAAATAGCCGATCGCGAACAGATAAGCCGATTTCAAATGAATAATTTTAACCCTTGAATGCTTTTTCGTTCAAATAATCCCAACAAAATGCCTATTCAATATAACATTCATTTGTATGTTTTGTTTTACGGCATATCAACCGTTGAAAGTTTGTAAAAATTAAACCTTATTTTTGATTCTGCTGAAAACAACAGTTTTTTAAACCCCTAAATGCTTTTTGTTTCAAATATGACATATTCACACAAAATGCCTATTCAATATAACATTCAATAAAAATGTGTCAAACTGCAACTTGTTTCACACCTGCAACGATCCTGTTGGCAAGTGTGAGTATGTATTGGTATGATGTTGCATCAGCACACACGCTAAATAGGTAATCAGCATATTCGATGTCACGGGCGAGTGAGGGTGTGTCATCTGCAATATATCTTCATTTTAACCCTGCAATGCTTTTATTTATCTTCCTTCCACAAGGTAAGATGTGACACAAGGTCGGGAAACTGGGAATTGAAAAGCCAGCGCCCGAGAATTTGAGCGCTCTGGCCATTAAAAATTGCTTGGGCAGCCCCGTCGGCATTCCTCGGTAGGGGCGCTTCAGGCGATTAGCAATAAACTAACCTCTTCTCAAAGGGTAAGAAGGCAAAGCCTGAGATGGTGCACCTCCTAGAACTGTACAGGACGGATAACCGATAGACCGGCGTAAATTCAGACCCGAAGGCCCAGACAATACCGGTCTATTGGGTGGGGTAACAATTCCTGGTTTAACCCATCAATGCTTTTTGTTTCAAATATGACAGATTCCAACACAACACTTATTTAATATAATATTCAATGAAAATGTGTCAAACTGCAACTTGTTTCACATCTGCAACGAGCCTGTTGGCAAGTGTGAGTAGGTATTAGTATGATGTTGCATAAGCACACCTGCTAAATAGGTAATCAGTATATTCGATGTCACGAGTGAGTGTCATCAGTGTGTCATCTGCCTAATTCAAGAGCCTAAACCTTTAAATCTGGTCATTATAATGGTAAGTAAAAAATTGATTTTATGATTCTCCAGTGTATTATGATTATTTAGATGCATATATTGCAGTGTTTTGTTATACATGTAAAATTTCATGCAATTTGTTGCACATTTTCAACATCATTTATTTTTGTTCAATAAATGTTTTTTTCCAAAAAATATTTTATACAACATATAAACATATAAAACATAAAATTCGATCACCGTCTGTCTGTCAAAATTAAACTTGCTGGTAGAAGAGGCGTAACACAATTTATCTTTTTTGTCGTTTTTTTGCAGTGGTATGAGTTATTTCCCTGATAACAATGACAACGAATGTGGAGGTTGTTAGCGTTGACCATTTCACATCTCAAGATTATTTATATCTAGCTGTACATAACTGACTTTGGTCTACAATATATTTCGTTTTTGTTTACTCACTTTTTCCGTATATACTGTTTTGATACCCCTATGAAACGTTAATTACTTGATACGATTTTTTCAAACCAATATTAAAAATGAATGCGCCCCATGACGTAAATTCACTAGACCAACCCGACAATCTGCCAAATCCCATCCATTCACTGTGGAGGTCCCCAGATACCGAAGAGCTTTCTAATCTAAAAGCTTCTTTCCATCGTGCTGCTGGACTCTGGAACTCCCTCCCTGTTCCCTGTTTTCCTGACGGTACTGACATGCAGAAATTTAAAACTAGTGTAAATAGACATCTCGCTGCGCAGCTCCTTATTTAGATTGACCCCGAACATTCACTCTTTTTCTCAGTAGCCCCTTACGTCTACAGTATCGGCCTGCCTTGTTTGGGGTGAACTATGTAAACAAAAAATAATAGGGATTCGTAGAAAAACGGTAAGATGAAGCTTCTTGACGGAATGATGCATCAAGTTAACTCCTGACGCAATCCGTTACCAGGTAGTCCTTACATGGAGTACTGCTGTCATACCTCTGAAAATGCTGCAATAAGCATTTTTTTCTTGTCTATATATATATATATATATATAGAGAGAGAGATATGATATATCGTAAATTTAAGATATATCTAGAATAAAAATGGTGTTATGAATTTTGATCAAAATTGAGATATGGATTCTAGACATGAGGGTTAGTTGTATTATATGTTTATTTTAATCTTCGTAATGCAAAACTGTTCTGTCTTGGTAATTAATTTTACACGTCTTAGGACGGGTACTCTATTTCTTTCTTATATTATAAAATAATGCTATGTTTATATTTTTTCAGTATTTCTCTCAACAGTTCTCGGTACATGGGTAGAGATTAGTAATAGTATATACAAACCCATTTCCTCAATCTAGTGGGGGATGATCTCTTCTCGTTCCTACAGGCTATTTTAAACAGAAGATATGTAGCTAGCCTCTTTCTACTGTATCATTATGTTCATGGTATGGGTTCGACTGAGCTCCAATCTCTAGTACCCCTCTCAAACAACTGCAGAAAAAACTCGTCTAGCTAACATCACATCAAATAATTTCCTTTCTTCATCTCTTTCTGTACCAAAAACGCAACATAACTTCCATGAACAAAGTTTCGTTCCTAGAACATCCCTATCTGTAGAAGAAGATACCACAAGTATGCTTCTCAATAGACTACATCATTGTTGTCTTCAAGTCTTATGTGAACAAATATTTGTTGAGCCGTATTCTTAAAATAAAATTCTGCCTAATTTTAACCATCGTTATCAATCATCACGATGTTGTCCCACCGTCCACCTAACAAACTCATTAAGCCTTATCCTCGAGTAGTCTTTCGGCCTTGGGAAGTGGTGACTGTTTAGTAAGAAAAAACATAATTAAAAGAAAAAAATATTGCATTAGGTCATCTTAACGACACTCCTTATGCCCATGTAACAATTAAAGCAAATAATATGAATAAATATTCGAAGATATTACGTACGTGAATTGTGGAAGTGATATTTTCACGTTGGTTCAGGAGAATGTGCTCTGTTTTGCTTGTGTTAACAAAACTGAAAAGTGTTGATATGTCGTCAAACAAAACAAATAAAAGTGCTCTTATCGAGACTGCACCGCGTTTCCGTAACTTCGCGTCGTCAACGTTCGGGCAGGTTTTGGAAGTGCCCGAGTGTTGACAGGGCGAAAACTGGCAAACGATAAATTGAAGACTGGCAGACGATAAATTGAAGACTGGCAGACGATAAATTGAAGACTGGCAGACGATAAATTGAAGACTGGCAGACGATAAATATAGACGAAGAAAATCAAAGTAAAATACATATATAAAAATAAAGAACGAACAAACCATAGCTAAACAACTGCTTATTTTTGTCAAATGGAACGATTGTTAATCTAATGTTTTAAAATAAATAAAAATTTAATGCACCGAAAAGTTTTAAATAATGATTTTCTTTTATATAACAAATAACGTAACTACTGCTTTTAGCTAATTTCTTCTTTTTTTTTAGTTTTTGTTTTCAATGTTTTTTTCTTTTTCACATTTATTGGGTTAAGGTTAAGGCTTAGGGATTAGAGTTAAGTGTTAGGGTTAGGGGGTAGGGTTAGGGTTAGGGATAGTCTTTCGATAGAAGTGACCGTTGCTGACAGAACTTAATGTGTCCTTCGGGGGATTCAACACGCTGACACAGATCGTAGAAATTCATTTTTTTAACGCCCTGCAGATTGTAGAAATTCATTTCTTCCAAAAGTTATCGTCTGCTTGCTTGGAACCTGATTGTCTAATGCCTGCTGCAACCTGATTGGTTAATAGTTTCGTCAACTCTCGGGCGCTCCCGAGACCTGCCCGAACGTTGACGACGCGAAGTCACGGAAACGCGGTGCGTTCTCCATAAGAGTACCCAAATAAAATATCGAAATATAATCGCGGTATTGTTAACATTTTCGATATTCCGTATTTAATTGCATTCGCGAATTACGCACTAAAATATTTACAACTTTCTTTGGATAGTGGGGACGTTCAGAGAATGTAGTGATGGAAATTCAAAATTAGTAAATGCGGACTTGAATGTTAATGAAATATGATGGACCCAAACCAACACACCTCATCCTCTAAACACAAAGCCAACCCAACCCTAACCCCAACCCTAATTTTAACCATAACGAAATATAGATAAACATGGTAACTATTTATGAGATATTCACTAGACATTAAGAAAGATAAATAATTGTATTTCAAATACTCTCATGATCTTGCTAGCTTCATCAATTTTTACCGAGTCGATTCTCACGAACTTCTAAAAGCACACTTGAGGAAGACAGATGGGGATTTCTTTTGCATAGATGAAAATGTTCAATATTGTAGTAGTGATAGCAGCAGCAGCAATTGACACAAACTTTAAAATGTTTGCCCCTCTTTATTTACAAGTTACAGTGCCACACACATTCGTGAACGCTAACGTAGAAAAACATTAACAGCTAGATAACAGACAGAAGTAAAGAACTTAAAAATGTTTGTTTTCTTACTTTAGTGCATATGTTTTTCATACGTTTTCATATGTTTTTCGTATGTTTTTCATATGTTTTTGAATATGTTTTCATATGTTTTTCATACGTTTTTCAGACGTTTTTCATATGTTTGTCTTACATTTTTCATATGTAGTTCATATGTTTTTCATATGTTTTTCATATGTTGTTTATATGTTTTTCATATGTTTTTCATACGTTTTTCATGTGTTTTTCGTATGGTTTTAATACGTTTTGCATACGTTTTTCATATGTTTTTCATATGTTTTTCATATGTTTTTCATATGTTTTTCATACGTTTTTCATGTTTTTCGTATGTTTTACATACGTTTTTCATGTTTTTCATATGTTTTTCATATGTATTACATACGTTTTTTATGATTTTCATATGATTTTCATATTTTTTGCATATTTTTTCATACGTTTTTCATATGATTTTCATACGTTTTTCATACGTTTACCATGTTTTATTCTATGTTTTTCATACTTTTTTTTATATGTTTTTTATGTTTTTCGATACGTTTTTCATATTTTTTCATACGTATTTAATATTTGACATATGTTTTTTTGTTTTTCATATGTTGTTGATATTTCTCATACGTTTTTCATATGTTTTTCATATGTTGTTCATACGTTTTTCATACGTCTTTCATACGTTTTTCATGCTTTTCATATGTTTTTCATATGTTTTTCATATGTTTTTCATATGTTTTTCATACGTTTTTAATACGTTTTTCATGCTTTTCATATGTTATTTATACGTTTTTCATATGTTTTCTATACGTTTTTCGTATGTTTATCACATGTTTTTCATACGTTTTTCATACGTGTTTCATATGTTTTTTTATATGTTTTTCCTATGTGACCTAAACTGCAGAAGCACCCGTAAAGCGTTTCTCATGTGTGACTTAAACTGCAAAAGCACCTAAAAAGCGTATTTATTAGGAGAAGGAGGCTAATGTGTAGTAGCCCACGGGCTCATGTGTAGCAGCACCTGCAAAGCGTTTTAAGATTTTTCTTTGTTTTTAATTCACCCCAAACAAAGCACACTGTCACACACACGTAATTGGCTACTGTGAGTGTTCTTGGCCTTTTGGCTAAGATCAAAGTGTAGTATCTGTTCCAGTAGATACTGCACCTCATAGACTGGTATTGTCTTGGCCTTCGGGGCTTGATTTACGCTTGTCTATGGGTCTGTCCTGTGCAGTTCTAGGAGGTCCACCTTCCCAGGCTTCGCCTCTCCTCTTTGGGGAGGAGTAAGTTTATTGCTTACTGTCTGAGGCGTCCCTACCGGGGAATGCCGACGGGGCTGCCCAAGCAATTTTTAAAATGGCCAGTGTGCTCACCTCTCGGGCGCTGGCTTTTCAAACCCCACTTTCCCGACCTTACCTTGGGTCACATCTTACTTGTGGGAGTAGGATAAAAACTGGCCTTGTGCCTAACTCCTGGAAAGGAGTAAATCAATACTGTGAGTTAGGAGTCAGTCTAATAGAGGCCACCCTTAGTTAAGAGTTGTGTAACGAGATATTTGTTCACATTATATTTAAATGTCTGCATGTTGGTAGAGTCAATGAAACAAGGAGCAGGGATGTAATTCCAAATTCTAGCAATTCGAGGAAAAAAGGCTGTTAAAGTATAACGTATAAAGCCCTACGGCATCTGGATACCTGAACGGTGAGGGAATTTTATTTAGTTGATTATCGGGTTGGTTGGGAGTATTTACGTCGAGGCGGAACCGGAGCAGCAAGTTTGTTAGAGCACATTCCATTGAAGTATTTACAAAACAAACAAAAGAATGCAACATTGCGGCGATGGCGCAGGGAATGGATCCTGGTGGACAGTGCGGGACCTATTTAATTAAAGACTTTTTCGGAAACTGTCTAAAGAGAGACTAGTAATTTCTACACCATCCTAGATGTGACAACAATACTCCATGCATTGGTGGATGGTGGCCTTGTCGAGATGTAGGTTACTGACAGGTGTTAGAAGTTTTCTATCGCGGTATAGGGAGCTCACTTTTCTTTCAGCAGCCTTGCCAGTATCTTCAATGTATTTGTTCCAAATCATGTTACCTGTGAATGTTTTGCCGATGACTTGGAATGTTTGACTCTTGGGTAATGTTCTATTTAGTATTTCCGGTACGCAATCTGTTTTACTTATCTTGACACCAGATGACAATAACAAATGGCTTAGTCTAGTTGTGTCATAGAGAGTCTAAGATCACCTGAGAAGAAGTAACGGTTCTGTTCTGTTGTGTTATAAATTGTGAAAACATGGGATTACCTGGCAAACGGTCTCGATGCGCGCTCTGCAGGGCTGGACCACCCAAAGAGCGGCAAGATGGCGTCCTAGGCTTAATATCGCCAGGTAATCCCGTGAAATCTCGTGTTCTCTCGCGGAGACGAGAGTCCAGTTTGATATAAAAACGGGTCGCTGGAGGCAAGACGGTAGAAGGCTGAGAGCGTAGTCTACGAGGGACGACGTGGAAAGAAGAAGAGAAAGAAGAAGAGAAAGAAGAGGAAGAAGAAGAAGAGAAAGAAGAAGAAGAGAAAGAAGAAGATAACGAAGTAGAGAAAGAAGAGGTGGAAGATTAATTTTTTCTGCTACAAGCTATTTCGGCATTGTTATGGAAAAATTCGACATCAGATTGATTCCGGAATTCGACGGCTCTCCTGCTGGTCCATCGGTGGTCGAATGGCTGGAGAAGGCCGAGCGTGTTTGCCGGTTGTGCAAAATTAAAGACCCAGCTATGGTCATCCCATTGAGACTCACTAAGGGGGCTTACGCCGTGTACCAGCAGCTCAGTAATGATGCGACCATGGAGCAGATTGCACAGGCGCTGCACGGGGCATTTGGTGCAGATCCTTTTGTTGCCTGGAGGCAATTTTCCGAACGCCGGCTTGGGCCGGGGGAGACAGTGGACGTCTACATGGCCGACTTGAAAAAGCTTGCTGCTCCCTTCGGCGGTGCGAGTGACCGCATATTGGCATGCGCCTTTTTGTCTGGACTTCCGGACGATGCAAGCCGACTGCTGCGAGCATCATTGAGACTCACAGAGATTGAATTGGTGGAGTTGTTGGCGAGAGCACGAAACATCTTGAAGGACGATCGAGAACTGGTCTCTGCAGCGGTTGACACCTTGGACTCGCCAGCAGAGGGCCTACGATGCTATACATGTGGTGGCCCCAACCACTTCTCCAGAGACTGCAGAGGCGGCACAAGGCGCACCCCAAATTATGGAGCACGAAAAGTAATACGGTGTTACCAATGCAATAAGCCAGGCCACATAGCACGGAATTGTCCGGGAAACGGGCAAGGGGAGGACGCCGCAGCGCTAGCACCCTCCCCAAAGCGGCATTGAACAAAGCGCTTCCTGCAGTGACAGTTCAAGTTGATGGGTGTAAACGTTCAGCGCTGGTTGACACCGGCTGTACCCAAACCCTCCTTCGAAAGGAATGTTGCACCACATGGAAGAAACGACAGATCCCCGTCCTGACTGTCGGCAAAGGCTCATTAGTGTGTTGTGGATCCAGTGTTGTTCATATCAGCATTGACAATGGCCCCCCGGTGGCTGTGACGGTGTTGGTGGTCGATGGGGAGCTGCTCGGATATGACCTTCTCCTTGGAATGAACACTATTACACAGCTAGGCGGAATTACTGTAAACAGCGTCGGTGATGTGAGATTCCCTCGACCAGACAAACAAATGTGTGCAGCAATCACTCTTGACGAACCCGATTTCCACGCAGAATATGACAAGGGCACAAACACATGGACAGCGTCCTGGAAGTGGGCAGGCGACCAGCCACCAGTGTCTTTGCGGAATCGGCTGACAGAGTATCCCCCTCCTGCATGGCTTAGGGGGCAGTACGAGGCAGAACTTCAAGTGTGGCTGGATAACGGCTGGTTAATTCCATACCCAGAGGATGAGCTCGGGTCCCCGCGGGGGCTAATTCCCCTGATGGCTATCAGACAAGAGAACAAGCAGAAAGTTCGACCTGTTCTTGATTACCGGGAACTCAATGAACACGTTGACCCGTACACTTCGGGGGCTGACGTTTGTGCTCATAAACTGCGAGAGTGGCGACGGCAGGGTGCGGAAGCGGCCATACTGGACTTGCGAAGAGCTTACCTACAAATACGTGTTGAGAAATCGCTGTGGCCATTCCAGACGGTGGTAATCAAAGGAACTCGCTATTGCTTGACCAGGCTGGGGTTCGGCTTGAATGTAGCCCCGGGCATCATGACGGCGATCATGCGGGCGGGTTGGTTGACCCCTCTGTGTCACGGAGGGCTGTGAAATCTGTTGTGAGAAGTTGCAACACCTGCCAATCGATCGACCCAGCACCTGTCCGGTGGAAGAAGGGCACACTCGGTGTGAAGTATAACTGGGATAGGATTGCGATGGACATAACTCACTACAACGGGGGGAATTTCTTGACCCTTATTGACTGCGGACCGTCCCGATTTGCATTGTGGCGGTCCCTTCGCCGGCAGGATACGGCTGCCATTGTCCATGAGTTGGAAAGTGTGTTCCTTGAGCGTGGCCCTCCTTCTGAGATATTGACCGACAATGGCCCCGCTTTTGTTAATGCACCGTTCAAACAGTTTGTAGATGGCTGGAGTGTCCGTCTGCGTTTTCGGTGTGCCCATGTGCCCAGTGGGAACGGAATTATTGAGCGCAACCATAGGACTATCAAGACCATCGCAGCGCGGAAGGGGTGTACGGTGGCTGAAGCAGTCTATTGGTATAACGTCACCCCTAAGGACGATACTTCACCCTCCACCGCGCCAGCTAATGCGCTACATACATACCATGTCAGGGCGAGAGGTTTGGAGAGCAGCTTACTGCCCGAACCAGAACCTCCACAGGAGAAAATGAAAAAAGGAGATGTCGTTTGGGTTAAAAAAACCCGAGGCCAGTGCACGACTCGTTACGGAACCGGTCGTGTCACTGAAGTGATCAGCCCGCAGGCGGTGCGAGTTGATGGAGTACCCCGTCACATTAAAGACTTAAGATCGGTATTCCAAACGCAGCTGCCATTTAACGAGGATAATGACATTGAATCCGTGACCAGCGAACCATCATTCTGGTTCATGACGGCTTCATCGCGCAGCGACACTGAGAGTGATAGCCTTGAATGTACTGACCCTCCTACTGCTGATGAAAGCCCGGACAGTGATGCTGCGATGCGCAGCCTCAGGTTCGCTGACCTTCCTGCCACGGAAGACAGCACGGATGACGATGAGGCCCCGAATCCCCCTCCCCGAAGAAGCACTCGAAGAAAAAGGACACGGCCTCCCTGCTCTTTCTGTGATAATGAGATCAGGGGGGAGTGTGTTATAAATTGTGAAAACATGGGATTACCTGGCAAACGGTCTCGATGCGCGCTCTGCAGGGCTGGACCGCCCAAAGAGCGGCAAGATGGCGTCCTAGGCTTAATATCGCCAGGTAATCCCGTGAAATCTCGTGTTCTCTCGCGGAGACGAGAGTCCAGTTTGATATAAAAACGGGTCGCTGGAGGCAAGACGGTAGAAGGCTGAGAGCGTAGTCTACGAGGGACGACGTGGAAAGAAGAAGAGAAAGAAGAAGAGAAAGAAGAGGAAGAAGAAGAAGAGAAAGAAGAAGAAGAGAAAGAAGAAGATAACGAAGACGCGCCTGATTTCCGTGACATCGCGTCGGCATCGATCGGGCAGGTCGCGGAAGCGCCCGAGAGTTGCCGAGACAAAAACGCCAAGACTTGCAGGCGATAATATAATAAATTCAAAGAAAAATACATAGATAAAAAGATAAAAACCGAACAAACTGTAGGGTGGGGAATTAACTGAACCATTTTGAATGAAATGTGTAGAAAGAAAATTTTTTTTGAGGGGTGAATTTTGTCAATGTTTACTTTTCACTTGTTTCGCTTTTTTTTTTTCTTCTTGCTAACATAAAACAAAGAAAGAAAGTAAAATGGGTTACGGTTAAGGGTTAAGGGTTTAGGGTTAGGGTTCTCATTAGGGTTAGGGCTCCCGTTCTTAGCGATAGCCAAGCCCTGCATTCAAACTGCCAAGCTCTAGCTGGCAGACTGGCAGACGCTAATATAAGACGAATAAATTCAAAGAAAAAAATACATAGATTAAAATCATTTTTTTTGTGAAAATAATGTTGTTTTTTTTTGGGGGGGGGAGGGGTAAACTTTTGTCAATGTTTTTATAAGATAAACGAAAGAAAAACAATGATATATTTCCGTCAGCGCTCGGGCGCTTTCGCGACATGTCCGATCGTTGTCAACGCGAAGTCACGGAAATCAGGCGCGTCATCTGGAACAGTACCGAAGTAACCACATACGTGTGCATTGGAGTTACTCTATGAATGCAAGTATTACGAGTTTGGTCTGACTACAACGTATTTTACAAGTGATGATGATGTAGTTGGAATTGAGCGCTACAGATAACACCGACCCAAACTATGGAGGCTGTTCATGAAATACATCTTCCCAAACACTAGCAATACAAATAATGATAAAAGCTCTTGAAGTTTGACACGCTGTTTCAGTTTATGCATTATTAACTCAGTTCCGGAACGAACAACTCCATTGTACTTTAGCTTGATACAAACAGTGCACCCCCTGTCAAGATCAAGACAGTTGATTGAAATAATGAATAGGTTGAACTTGGCCATTAGCTATGATTAAATGAAAAGGATCAACACTTTCGTGGCCCGGAAAATGGTTGTTTTATTTTTAATTAATTTTTACTTTCGTTTTGTTTTAAAAAAATCAATTAAGATACATTTTTTGCGATTAATTTTTCTTCGAAAACAATTTTATATTTTTTTCTCTAATAATGGCTGACACTGACAATGTTTCATTTTGACATTTAAACCCGGAAGATTTTATTGCTGTGATTTGTTATTTTTATTGCAAGCAGATTTAAAGTGATCGTTTTTATGTCCATTGTATTTCTATCAGTATTTAGCTTCACGTTTAAAGTAAGAATGTATGAAGTAGTTGTCATATTTGGGCTGGTGGATCTCTTCCCCAATTTGAGGGTTCCTGATAAGGTGCAGACACGTATCTGTAATTTGATTGGCCCTACTCTTTCATCTTGGCCTTTTGGCTAAGATCAAAGTGTAGTATCTATTCCGATGGATACTGCACCACATAGACCGGCATTGTCTTGGCCTTCGGGGCTTGATTTACGCCGGTCTATAGGTCTGTCCTGTGCAGTTCTAGGAGGTCCATCCTCCCAGGCTTCGCCTCCCCTCTTTGGGGAGGAGTAAGTTTATTGCTTACTGCCTGAGGCGCACCTACCGGGGAATACCGACGGGGCTGCCCAGGCAATTTTTAAACCCCACTTTCCCGACCCGATCTTGGGTCATATCTTACTTGTAGGAGTAAGATAAAAAACTGGCCTTGTGCCTAACTCCTGGAGAGGAGTAAATCAATACTCTTTCTTCTTCTCTGCATCATCTCTTTCTCTCACAGATGTGATGTTGCTAGTCTCAGTCTTTTCTATGAATACTATTATGGCATGTGTTTTTTCAGAGTCATGTGATCTATTCCCCGCTTCCTTTGTTTCAGCTCGTTTTACTCGTTGGTCTAGTGGTCTCCATCAAATCGCTGTTTTGATACTTCATTGTAAAACAGGTTCCTATTTAAGAAGCTTCTTTCCAAGAACTGCAGGCTCGTGGAACTCTCTTCCTGTTGACTGTTTTTCTTCTACATATAGCATTGGTCTTTTCAAAACAAAGGCCAATTACACCTCCTGTCTTTGCGATAATCATATTCCGTTCTTGTTAGCTTCTTATATCAAGTGGCTTCATGCCTTGTCTGAAGCGATTTCCATAAAAAGAAGAGAGTGTGAGTATTGATTTACTCCTCTCCAGGAGTTAGGCACAAGCCCAGTTTTTTTTTAAATCTTACTCCCACAAGTAAGATGTGACCCAAGGTCGGGTCGGGAAAGTGGGGTTTAAAAATTGCCTGGGCAGCCCCGTCGGCATTCCCCGGTAAAGGCGCCTCAGGCAGTAAGCAATAAACTTACTCCTCCCCAAAGAGGGGAGGCAAAGCCTGGGAAGGTGGACCTCCTAGAACTGCACAGGACAGACCCATTGACCGGCGTAAATCAAGACCCGAAGGCCAAGACAACACCAGTATGGGGTGTAGTACCTATCGGAACAGATACTACACTTTGATCTTAGCCAAATGGCCAAAGAGGGGACATGGTGGCTAGTACCCCAATTAAGAATTTACTATAAGGAGCTAGTACCTAGCTTCTGAATGAACGTTAATCAGAAACGGGTGGTTTGAGATTTAGAAGGAGACGTTTTATAAGTTGAATATATATCCTTTATTAATAAATGTCTCCCCCATCGGATCGATTATTAAATATTGACGACTATAGTTTTAATTATTTGGATTATCTAGACTACTGTTCGCATCTAATTACACAATAGTCCCTTCAACCAGCAAACACTTATGTGAAAACGAAATCCTTCTCAGCCTGTCAAAAACACATACTTATTAAAAACACCCACGTATATTAATTGGCTGCAGATGTAGGTCAGTGTTTTATTATGAACCTGAAAATTGATGAATTTGCAGCTTGCTTTAAACACTGATTAACTTAAACAGTTTTTTAACGGTAATCCAACACACCATATGTTCTCGGATATAATAACTAATTTCCGGAAATTAAGTAACCACCTTTCGCAAACGGCAATAAAAAGCTAATATTTAGTTGGCCTGATACAACAAGCGATTAAAGGCAATAGAGTTCCGATGCTTATTAATGTATACTTTTAGGGCGTAGCGTTTTTAGGACAGGATCGGATCTATAACATCTTTTTAAAGCAGAACAGGTTCTTAAATTAGCGAATAATCTACCAACTCAGTAATGTACTTTATTTCACTGTTTAAAAAATAATATAGCTAAATAGATACATCTTTGACTATAATTATATGGTTAAATAGATACATCTTTTTACAAAAAAATTATAGCTAAATAGATACATCTTTTTTCAAAAATTATGTGGCTAAATAGATACATCTTTTCCTAAAAATATATAGCTAAATAGATACATCTTTTTCACAAATTTATATGGCTAAATAGATACATCTTTTTCAAAGATATATAGCTAAATAGATTCATCTTTTTCAAAAATTACATAGCTAAATAGATTCATCTTTTTCAAAAAATACATAGCTATATAGATTCATCTTTTTCAAAAATTATATGGCTAAATAGATACATCTTTTTCAAAAATTACATAGCTAAATAGATTCATCTTTTTCAAAAATGATATGGCTAAATAAATACATCTTTTTCAAAAATTACATAGCTAAATAGATTCATCTTTTTCAAAAATTACATAGCTAAATAGATTCATCTTTTTCAAAAATTACATAGCTAAATAGATTCATCTTCTTCAAAAATTACATAGCTAAATAGATACATCTTTTTCAAAAATTACATAGCTAAATAGATACATCTTTTTCAAAAATTACATAGCTAAATAGATTCATCTTTTTCAAAAATTATATGGCTAAATAGATACATCTTTTCCTAAATATATATAGCTTAATAGATAAATCTTTTTCAAAAATTACATAGCTAAATAGATACATCTTTTTCAAAAATATATAGCTAAATAGATACAACTTTTTCAAAAATTATATAGCTAAATAGATTCATCTTTTTCAAAAGTTATATGGCTAAATAGAAACATCTTTTCCTAAATATATATAGCTAAATAGATAAATCTTTTTCAGAAATTACATAGCTAAATAGAACATCTTTTTCAAAAATGATATGGCTAAATAGATACATCTTTTCCTAAATATATATAGCTAAATAGATAAATCTTTTTCAGAAATTACATAGCTAAATAGAACATCTTTTTCAAAAATGATATGGCTAAATAGATAATCCTTTCCTAATAATATATAGCTAAATAGATACATCTTTTTCACAAATTTATATAGCTAAATAGATACATCTATTTCACAAATTATATGGCTAAATAGATACTTTTTACAAAAACTAAAAAGCGCTAAATGCATACTTTTTTCTAAATAGATAATGTTTTTTTTTAAAATGATATATGTAAATATATACCCCTGTTCCAAATATATAGGACTAAATAGATACGTCTTTTTCAAAAAAGTATATAGATAAATAGATACATATTTTCCAAAAATTATATGGCTAAATAGATGCGACTTTTTCAAAGATTATATGGCTAAATATATACATTTTCCAAAAAATAAAAGGCTGAATAGATACATTTAAAAAAAGAATATATATATATATATATATATATATATATATATATATATATATATATATATATAGCTAAATAGATAAAATCGTTTTTCAAAAATTATATATGAGAATGGATACATTTTATTCAAGAATTATATGGCTAAATATATAAATATTTTCCAAAAATTATATGGCTAAATAGATACATCCTTTCCAAAAATAGCTAAATATTTACATCTTTTTGAAAATATATATGGCTTAATAGTTACTTTTTTCAAAAATTATATGGCTAAAGTGATACATTATTCATAATATTGCACCTTTTTATGTTTAGTGACAGATATGTAACCCGAGATAAAATGTTATAGAATTTTTTAGATAAGGATTAATTATTTGTATTATTTAGAATATTGTGACTACTGTTCTCATCTTGGATCTTATTCATCACAACGTTTCGGTCAATGTAACCTCTGACCTTCTTCAGGTGCAACTTGTCGAACTCGGGAATGTTTCGGTCGAACTCGGGAATCTGTACGGAATTTCGAACGAATCCCTTTATTTAAACCACAGCGGCAGCTTGCTCTAGTCCTGTCAGCCATGAGCAGACATAAGTCTTAAGTAATTTGTAATTGTATTCTAAGTATCGCCCGCGCTTAGGATTGAACCTTCAACCTCCAGAAGATAGTCATTTAGATATTATTATTACTTAGCACTTAATTCGTTACGCCACAGGTCCGCAAGATTCCCGACTTCGACAAGATGCTCCTGAGGAAGGTCGAAGGTTCCATCGGCCGAAACGTTTTTAGAATAAGATCCAAGATGAGAATCAGTAGTCTGAATAATCCAAATCGTACAGGGATGTAAAAGTTGAATAGTTTTATAGATTTCGTAGAAAGAGTATTTTGCTAGTAAAATTGAATAATATGGATGAAGAGAGAATGCCGTTTTCTCTGACATTGATGCGGACAACTTTAATTAAAAGATTGGAACTTTTGAAAGTAGGTCAGCATCGCACAAACGGACAACCATGATTTTTCTTGGCGTTTATTATTTTGTTGCTGTCATCGATATTGTTGTTGTTGCTGTTGTTGCTGTGTTGCTGTTGTTGTTGCTGTCATCTAAGCAGGGAAATGCGATGCTTGCTTGCTTCAATTTAAATGTCACAGTGAAAATGGGAGTTGGAAGAAAATGCATGAACACTCAACACTACACCCCCTTTATACCATTACCCCATCCATAAACTCGACATGTGAAAAGTGAACAACTTTTGAAGATATAAAACGGAGAACTAAATCAAAAACAAAATCGTTGGTACAAAAAGAGCACGATGAACGCACGTACGTTGATATTAACAAAAGAGTAGAGGTTCTCTTGTCTATTCGAGTTTGTTTATTGGTGTTTACGACTTTACAATCATTATACGGTTATCCCAGGTCAAACATTTTTTATCAGAATCAGACAGTTTTTACAATGTTTCTCTATTTGTGAATGTGTTTTTAGAGTTTGGGATTTGACTATTCATAATCTATCAGTGATTTTGTTTGATTTTGAGATTTTGGTATGCTTTTTGCTTTTTGGTTTATTTAAGATATTATTTGGGCCTTTCTTTTGAAGAGAAATTTTCAAACTGTTTTCTTAGTAATGAACATTTCCATGTAAGTTAATTGGTATTTGCCTTTTGTCATATGTTATTTTTTCTTATTAATATCAGAGTTTTTTTGTAATTAAATATGTTTGTACAAATTAATTTCTTTAATAAACTCTTTTATTTTAGAAAAAAGGTGTATTTTGAAATAATGGTTCTATATTTGCTAGTTTTGTCATATTTGCTGCTGATATGTTCGTATTTCCATCCATTTGAGTAATATATGCTTTATTGTAAGTCGTTCATTTCAATGGTTACACTGAGGTTCATGTTTTCCTCCATGCAGATGAATGTGGATTAGTCTTGTGTAGCCGATACGTATACTGTTAATGCAGTGTCTTAACTTCGATCGGTTATCATGTTTCTGTTTTCTGTTCCAATTACGCGTTGCTGTCCATGAACTTTCGTTTTGGGAAAGGTGTTTCAGAGTGCTTGTGATTTTAATTTAGCGCATTCTTTGATTTCCCTTTTAAAATCTGCATGTTATATTTTGATATTATTTATATCCTTGTTAAGGGCTTTTTTGGATAATTTATTCGGATTTATTCTCTGTAATAGCAACATGGCCTGGTATCCAGACCAACATTAATTTCTTTTGTGCTTTAACTAAATTATGATATTCTTCTAGTGTAGTGAATATGTATGAATGGTCCGATCACATTTCTTCTATGGCAATGAAGGGCTATGACGAGTCTGTAAATATACAAAACTTTTTTTGATAATTCTTTTACGAGATCCATTACTATGATTATCAATTGCATTACCGCAGTAAAGATATGGATGTTGTTGGGTGCCTTAGAGTTAGTTTGTTTGTAACAGTTAGTGGCTCAGCTCAAACTCTATTATCATCTTTAGATCAATCTGTATAGATTTTTCTTTGTTCTTTGTATTTTCTCTAGTAAGTATTTTCCCTTGTGTGTATTTTCTCTAGTGTGTATTTTCTCTAGTATGTATTTTCCCTAGTGTGTATTTTCTCTAGTATGTATTTTCTCTTAGTATGCATTTTCTCTTGTATGTATTTTTCTCTTAGTACGTATTTTTCTCTTAGTATGTATTTTCTCTAGTATGTATTTTTCTCTAGTGTGTATTTTCTCTAGTATGTATTTTCTCTTAATATGTATTTTCTCTAGTATGTATTTTTTTCTTAGTATGTATTTTTCTCTTAGTATGTATTTTTCTCTTAGTATGTATTTTTCTCTTAGTATGTATTTTCTCTAGTATGTATTTTTCTCTTAGTATGTATTTTTCTAGTATGTATTTTCCCTAGTATGTATTTTTCTCTTAGTATGTATTTTTCTCTTAGTATGTATTTACTCTTAGTATGCATTTTCTCTTGTATGTATTTTTCTCTTAGTACGTATTTTTCTCTTAGTATGTATTTTCTCTAGTATGTATTTTTCTCTAGTGTGTATTTTCTCTAGTATGTATTTTTCTCTTAATATGTATTTTCTCTTGTATGTATTTTTCTCTTAGTATGTATTTTTCTCTTAGTATGTATTTTCTCTAGTATGTATTTTTCTCTAGTATGTATTTTTCTCTTAGTATGTATTTCTCTCTTCGTATGTATTTTCTCTAGCATGTATTTTTCTCTTCGTATGTATTTTCTCTAGTATGTATTTTTCTCTTCGTATGTATTTTCTCTAGTATGTGTTTTTCTCTAGTGTGTATTTTCTATAGTATGTATTTTTCTCTTTGTATGTATTTTCTATAGTATGTATTTTTCTCCAGTGTGTATTTTCTATAGTATGTATTTTTTCTTAGTATGTATTTTCTCTAGTATGTGTTTTTCTCTTAGTATGTATTTTCTTCAGTATGTATTTTTCTCTATTGTGTATTTTCTTTTGTATGTATTTTTATCTTAGTATGTACTTTCTCTAGTATGTATTTTCCCTAGTGTGTATTTTTTCTAGTATGTATTTTTCTCTTAGTATGTATTTATCTTTTAGTATGTATTTTTCTCTTAGTATGTATTTTCTCTAGTGTGTGTGTTTTCTCTTAGTATGTATTTTCTCTAGTATGTGTTTTTATCTTAGTATATATTTTTCTCTAGTGTGTATTTTCCCTACTGTGTACTTTCTCTTGTATGTATTTTTCTCTCAGTATGTATTTTGTCGAGTATGTATTCGTATTTGCTTTCAGAATTTAGATCTTTTTTTCCTGTCTCGGTGTGAGATCTTATTTTGGTTTGGTTAACATCCATGTTAAATACTTTTTTTACTTATCTATTTGCTCCTTTCTTTTCTTTTGATACCAACATGTCTTGGTATCGATTCCAAGAAAACTTCCTTTTATTCGTTAATTAACTTATGATATCATTGCCATGCGAGAGAACAATTTGACGCGGACATCGAATTGTTCTATCCAATGACAATAATCTTTAAATATCTCAGTTAGTCGGTTAACGATGACCGCAACATCTTCGGCGAAGTCGCTGCGTGCATCAATGCGACGTGGCTCAAATGGCGCACAGCTAACGGCATCCTCTCTGATCGCAAGATCAAAGGCCGTCTAAAGTCGAAGATCTACCGGACTGTTGTGATATATGTCAGTTTGTACACTAACATCCTCCGCTGGAGCTGGATCTCCGGAATTACATTGCTCGACGACTTCTGCAATAACGACATCCGAAGGTTCTACGGTATTGCGCCGATCGAGGAAAGAACGAAGGAAAGGTGACTCAGATGGTTTGGAAATGTACTAAGAGTCAACAGCAACACCGTCGCTATGCTTGCTTTTAACATTAGAAGCCGCATGGAAGCGACTGAGAGGGCGGCCGATGATGATATGAGCAGTCGCCATGCGAAATTATCTCTGTAAAAGTGGCCTGTGATCGTGCTAAAAGACAAACATCAATTATTGTGGACCCAGCAAAAGAAGGAGAAGGGTGCGAAAAAGAAATAGAAAAAGAAATAGAAGAAGAAAAAGATGAAGAAGAAGAGGAAGATGAAGATGAAAAAGAAGAGGATGAAAATGAAAACATATCACTCGAATAAACTTGTACGGTAAGATGAAAACATGAACGCTTTACAAAGTTTAAAAATGTCCAGTTTTTCATAAAAAAGTTACGTTCATTCAGTTGTTATAAATATATATCAGATTCGACCAGAAATGTTGAAATAATTGTTAAACAAAATTGTGTCCTGTTTTTGTAAAATTAATAAACGACAACTTCAACAAGGAATAAGAGAAAAGGAAAGAGAAACATAACTACAATGCTTAATCCTACTACTATGTATCAACAACACTACACCACTCCAGCTGTTTATGTGAGAGTTAAATAGAGTTTATTAATTCAGTGTAGGTTACATTCATTCAGTTTTTATAAATATATGTCAGATTCAACAAAAGATGTTGAAATAATTGTTAAACACAATTGTGTGCTGTTTTTTAAATTAATAAACGATGACTACAACAAGGAGAAAGAGAAAAGGAAAGATAAACATTACTACAATGCTTAATACTACTACTATGTATCAACAACACTACACCACTCCAGTTGTTTATGTGAGAGTTAAATAGAGTTTATTAATTCAGTGTAAGTTACATTCATTCAGTTGTTATAACAGATTCAACCAAAGATGTTGAAATAATTGTTAAACACAATCGTGTGCTGTTTTTTAATTAATAAACGATGACTACAACAAGGAGAAAGAGAAAAGGAAAGATAAACATTACTACAATGCTTAATACTACTACTATGTATCATCAACACCACATCACTCCAGCTGTTTATGTGAGAGCTTAATAGAGTTTCTTAATTCAGTGTAACGAATGAACTCTAACGAGATAAGGGGAAAGTGTTAACTTTTATAGTTTATATTAACCTGTTCTTTTTCTAATACTAACACTCAGAATATTTTAGATAATAAGTAGAAAGGCACATAACGTATATAGACTGCGAATGATGAGAGAAGTAGTGGATTAGAATGATGTAAATAATTAAAAGAGAAAGGAGAGAAAAAATATATAGATGTGACAATAAAGAGGAACACTCACCATCAGGAAAAAGAATGAGGTGCTTCGCATGTCGTGTATGCAGATTCGAAAAGGGCTTCTCTTCATAGGTGCAGGTGTTTATGGTGGTCTGATTTTCATATGTGGATATCAGGTGATATAAATGAAGAGGACAGCTGGGAAAGAGGAGAAGCGATTTTGGATTGGAGAGAGAAAGGCAGAGAGAAAGTGGGTTGCACGAAATTTGGTTGGAAATTGAATGACAGTCCAAACTTTTGGAGAAAAAGGTAGAAAGTGGGTTGCACGAAATTCGGTTGGAAATTGAATTACAGTCAACACTTTTATTTTTATTTTTTAATTTCTTTTATTTTTCTGGCACAGTTAGTTAACAATAGATGAGAAAAGGAGGGTCTATTTTGACATCACAATGTATTTTGAAATCCTTTGACTTTGCGAAAATAGGATGTTGTCAGGTGAATAGGTTATCGATTGATTTTGGTACACTTGATTAAAATTGTTTTGCTGTTGAAACTTTACTGTTCTGATTTTGAGTACTTTTGCCACATCTAGGGAGGTGCCACCCAGAGCACTTTTTCCTGCTTTGACATCGTACAAAATCGATTTCGACATCTAGTGGAAGGTGATCTTTTCTCTTTGATGTAGCCTCTTTCTCACAGAAACTAGCTAGCAGTTCGCTACTAATTTCGGGGCACGATTATTATTATTATAAAAAAAATACATATTTTGATAAAAGGAAGGATCGTTCGAAATAACAGAAGTAGAAATTGTGATAACGCCTAGAATTTACACGCTTTTATAATTTCCATAATCTTGATATTTCTTGATATTTCGAACGACCCTCCTCCTTTTATCAAAATATGTATTTTTTTATTACCATATATCATGAACCTACAACAGAAGCACACAATCAGACTCAATTTAATCACACACATCACTAAATTAGTTTTTAAAAAATCAATTTCCAAGGATTAGTTCTCAAGGAATTGTGGCGCAACGGATAAACATGCTAAATGATTATCAGTTCAAAGTGACAGTCGATAGATGACGGTCCCTAAGTGGTTAACAACACGAACTAAAAACCTGGGTGTGCAAAGTTCGAATCCAGTTCGCTCCACAGAAACAATTGTACTTAAGATGTTGGCGCCCTTCACATCGTCCATCCCGTAACTACCCAATTTCCTTCGAGAAAGAATTATAATTAGGTTTGGTAGTTTGGTAGTTTTGTTTTACGGCATATCAACCTTTTTTGGGTTATTTAATGCCGAATCTGGTCTTGTTTTCTTCTCTTTTTTGTTTCTTTCCCCTTTTAATATCTGTTTCTATTTAACCCATAGTTGGGACCCTAACAGGTACTACCACTCCGGGTCAGGGTGGACCTGGGAGCAATGGTAATTAAGAGGAGGCTCCACATTCCCCAAAGTCCGTAAGCCGGATCTCACCATCGGATGTAGTTTAAGGTCATATCCAGGACCGGGAGTAGGGTAGGAAAAATAAAAATAAAAAAGGGGAGGGAGAAAGGGAGAGGAGCTGTTGTTTTTGTTTTTGGTTTTGTAGAACATAATTAAGTTTTACAAAAAAAAACAAAAAAAAAACGTCAATGTAGGTGAATTTCGTCTCAGGGAGCCACAGGGCAGCCTGATCTGGTATCACCAGGAATTATAATTAGAATGATAGCGAGGAAACCAATGCCAACAATAGAGTCATCTGATTAATACGAAATGAATGAATGACAATCTCCTGGAAATGGTTACATCCTCAGCATAGGCGAACCTAAAAATAACATTACGAATTAATTAAAACTTCTACTCAGGCATGGCTGACAGAAGGAAAGTAAAAGAAAATCCCCTTCGATTAAATAAAGAGTTCCTTTCGAAATTCAATACACATACCCGAATTTTATATATATAGATTTCTGAGTTTTTCAAGACACACCTGAAGAAGGTCGAATGTTCCATCGGTCGAAACGTTGTTAGAATAAGATCCAAGATGAGAATAGTAGTCCGAATAATCAAAATAGTAGAGATCTAAAATTTCAATCGTTTTATAACGTTCGTAGAACAAGTATTTAACTAGTAAAATTGAATAATATGGATGAAGAGAGAATGCCGTTTTCTCTGACATTGATGCGGATAACTTTAATTAAAAGATTGGAATTCTTGAAAGTAGGTCAGCATCGCACAAACGGACAACCATGATTTTTCTTGGCGTTTGTTATTTTGTTGGTGTCATGAATATTGTTGTTGTTGCTGTTGTTGCTATTGTTGTTGCTGTTGTTGTTGCTGTTGTTGTTGTTGCTGTCATCTCAGCAAGGAAATGCGATGGTTGCTTGCGTCAATTTAAATGTCACAGTGAAAATGGGAGTTGGAAGAAAATGCATGAACACTCGAGACTACCCCGCCACTTTAGACCATTACTCCATCCATAAACTCGACATGTGAAAAGTGAACAACTTTTCAAGATGTGAAAAGGAGAAAAAACATCAAAACCAAAATCGATATTGATTTTCAAAAATGATTTTTTTTCTCATTTTCTCGAAGAAAGCTGATGCAGTTGAAATAACACCACAATTAAAATTGATAAACATTAATCATATTACTTATATATTACTTAGATATTAATCATATTACTTAAATTAATTATATTTTTTTCATATATTACGTAAATATCAATAACTTACCTGATACAGCTTGGGTAAGTGTTTCTCGTACATAGTCGAGGATACGTATTCGACAATCAGTTTGACCGTGGCCTTACTTTTATTGGCCGGAGGTATGGTTATGTATAGATCTACGTTTTACACTCTCCCAGGATGTACCTTCTCTATTAGAGAATAGATTAGTTCATTGCTAATCGCCTGAGGTGCTCATATCAGAGAATGCCGACCAGGCTGACTAGGCATTTTTGTCGGCCAGAGTGCACTTTTCCTAGTCTGGCCTTTTTTTTCGTCATACTGATGTATGGTTCTGTGCGATTCTAGGAGGTTCTCCCTCCCAGGCTTTACTTTCTCTTTTTAAGAATAGATTACTTTGTTTCTAGTCGCCTGAGGTGCCCCTATTGGAGAATTCCGACGAGGCTGCTCAGGCACTTCTCATAGTGCGCTGATTTATTTTTTAAAATCCTCACCTGACCTTGTGTCTCACATTCTGCATAGCAAATAAATAATACTTACAAATCACTTATATCTTATTTATTTATAAATAATTTTACTTACATTATTGGCATGTTTCGGACTGTTTTATTCTCTCTTGATCTTGGTTCTTGTCATTGTTGTCTATTCGTAGCACTACGGGTACCTATTATTCGATCCGAACAAAGTATACGAAGTACGACTAAACACATAGGAAGCTTGAGTCTTGTTGGAATGATGACACGTAGTAGTATTTCTTTGCGCGGGGGCTAGTCTTTTTATACTACGTCATCAACAATCAGTCTGACAGAGTCTGGTCTATTTCGAAGCTAAGTGACTGTCTTTATGTCGGTCTGAGGTTTTGTACAGTTCTAGTAGATACATTCCCCCTAGGTTTTACCTCCTCGCACTTTGAGAAAAGGGTTAGTTTATTACCAATGGGCTGCACGAAGTCTTCTTCGTTAATCAAAGCTATTCGTTAATCTGAACTAGTTAGGTCTTTACTCCCGACACCAAGAATAGCAAGATCAAGCGGTTGTTGGATAATCCCCCTATGGGAATGGACGTATCTGTTGGAAATCGTTGGTTTGACTTGCGCGAATTAGCGCGGATGGACCCGTGCAGTCGAGTGCAGAATAGGAGCTGTTCTCACAGTCGGAGCTCACAGACGTGACAGGGTCACCGCGTGACGAGACCTCAGATTAAGGGTCAATGCGCACCTGCGGTAGAGGATCTGTGACGTCACGGGCTTTTGCATGGGTAGCAGAGGGATCCGTGACGTCACTCGTTCTTTGCGAGAAGCGAGTTTTAGCAGTCTTGGTTTTGGAGGCGAACCCATCAGACGCGATTTTTACCATGTAGTCTGCAACTTACATAGGGGAATTATTTCCCTCAGAAAATACAGGCAAAAAGATCTGGTTAAGACTTAATTGATAAGTAATTACGAAAGCAGTAATTTTCCCCCTCTTAACGTTAGTGAATATCTCCCAGTCGACGGATAACTAAGGCTTGAAATAAAACAGACATTAAATTTAAAAGATTGTTTGTCTTCGGAGTCGGTCATGAAGTTTTTGCTGTAGCGGCGATGTTTTGGCAGAAAGAAAGAATTCAACCACTAGACGACACGCACCCTCTACGCAGCGAGGGAGAAATTTAAAGCTATGCAAACTATATGATTTATGGTGTTAAAATGACGAGTGATAACACGAAGACTGCCACGGCCCGTTCCGGGATTAGTATACAAAATGAGAACTGCCGCGGCCCAAGCAAGAGAGGGCTATGCAACACGACTGCATGCGAAGTCAGGGAATGCCGATGGGACTGCTAATACACTTTTTGTAACAAGAATGCACTCCTTAATGTGCTCTGACTTTTCAATCACCACCTTCCGATTTTGTGTCAGATCTTTCTTCACGAATAGGATGGGGGCTTTAATCAACTCATAAACTAAAAAAAATAATTACATTTAATAATTAAATAAATTAACTAATAGTTAACTGACATAATTTAAACAATTCAGATTATTCCAATAATGAGGGAATTTAGAATGATTTCTTTTGAATTTAATTTCTTTACTTTGCATTAAAATACATATATGTCACATCTATTATATTAAAAAAAATCAGCAATAGACAAAATCAAGATAAAAACTGGTGCATATCAGTGAAAGATATTAGTATTCACAAAAAATTATGGAAAATTATCGAGTAGAATTCGAATAAAAAATAAAATAAATAAATTTACTATTCGGAGTCCACGAACTCCGAACGACACCTTTGTCAAGCCTAGATTCTTGTAGAAGATTTTCTTCCTTCTTTTAATATGAAGATGACACGCTGGCTTGTGGCTCGGAGTTCTTTTTTTTTTTAAATTCTAGTCACTTGTTTTTCGTAATTCTTTGGTGTACACTAATATTTTTCACTGCTAAGTAAGTATATACATCAGTTTTTCAGTAATTTTATTTGAACTGCTATATTTCACATGGGTTTCAATATGAATAAGAAGCTAAAAACATCTGAAATATTTTCTTGATTGTCTAACATAAATTACGAAATACTAAAATACTGTAACGAATTATTTTGTTTATTTCTAAAGTAATTATTTTAAAAAGTGGTGGGAGGAGGGTAAATGCGATCAGCAGTTTAGGCTCTCTCTTTTTCTTCGTTGTTGTCCTATCGTGATTCCTGATCTGAATAATGACAATACAATATCATTACGGGTATACATTATATATATATATATATATATATATATATATATATATATATAATTTAAAGTAAATAATATTAAATTATTTAAATCTACATACGACAACTTTTCAAGTTTTCTCTATCATTAGTATAGAGATTGATTATCTCAGACGGTCGCAAGGTTCGAACCCCCTGCAACAGAAGCAACCAAGACTCTGCTAGCAACCGCCATAATAATACGGCCACGAGAGATTACAAAGTCAGGAATGGAATTTAAGTTCTATTTATGCCAGAGGAGGCACATATAGAAAGACTGACGAGAGTATTCAACGAACGTTGTCGGAATATGCGTTATATATATATATATATATATATATATATATATATATATATATATATATATATATATAACTTCTTTGTAAAATGGTAGGAATAATCCCAGCAGAGTGCTCGTTTAATTAAGAATTAAAGTTAAAAATTAAGAGCATAATGTTTATTTATTCTGGTACAGAAAAATTAGCACAACATTCGTACCGTCGGTTTCAAGCACGGAAAGTCTTACCCATCCGGCTCTCTTCAGCTTCTGTTGTCATCTGTTTTGGAAATGTGAAGTCACATGCCACTCTAGTTGGGACGCGTTATTTGCTCAGTGTGTTGTGCGTGTTTGTTTAAATTTAAATTTAGTGTAATGAGACCGTTGAGATTTAAAACACGAGGAAATTCAAGATTAAAGGGAATAAAAAATAAAAATATATAAAAATATATATAAAAAATATATATTTATAAAACAAATATATATATAAACAAATTTTAGCATAAGAATAAAAAAGAGAGAATAAAAAAGAGAGAAAGAAAGAATAAAAACATAATAAATAAAAATAAATAAAAAAATGTAAAAAAATAAAATTAAAATTAAAAACAAAAATAAAAAAATTAAATGGTTTCTCTGTGATTCCCGTGCGCTAAATTATCAATTTGTATCATTAGCCGTTATATTTTTGAAGGTATGCGTTCTAAAAGAAACAACCGTTATCGTGTTAAAAATCTTTACACAGCAGTTTAGGAGTGATTTTAATGAAGAAATTTCTGGATCTAAGGGAGGTAACTTAGTTGGAAATATGAAATGTTTGAGTTTGTTAAAATGGATTTGTAGATTAATCTAGTGACTGATAAATAAATTAAATATTTTTGTATTTTTGTGAAGGTCGAAGTTTTTGCTCTTGAAATTTATGTGGATATAGGTTGATGAGGTGTTTGTTCGTTTTTATTTTGTTTATATTAGTAGAGGGGGGTAGCTAGACATTATGTGAATCGGTCAGACCAGTTTATAAGTAATGCTTGTCTCTTGTGGATACACCCCTTAAATATTTCATCGCGGATATTTAAACAGGCTGTATTCAGATCGATGATGGCTCTTAAAATGTGGTATTTTTCAACGTCACATAGAGGACATCTGTTTATGGCTGGAGAGAAGGATGGTTTTCTCTCAATTATTTTCCATTTGATGGTGAAGGGTGTATTTTCTTCTTTAAGTTTCCATATTCGGGTCGCGAGTGCCGTATTTGCCTTGTTTTTGTATCTGAAGGTGTTTCTGTGTGCGTATAATCTTTGTTTGAAGTTTCCCTTCGTCATCCCAATATATTTTTCTGCACTACTGGCATTCTGGTCTGTGACGGTTGCTTCATATATAATTGAATCGATTTTGCAATTTCCCTCTAGGGGGCTATTGTTTTTGTCTTGGCATGAGCAGCCTGCGTTTGTAATTGTTTTGGGTTCCGCAGAGATAATTTTTCTTATTGAAGGGGCAGTGAAATAGCTTACCTTAACAGCATTTCTGTTAAAAAGTTTGTGTAATTCACTTGTGGGTGGGAAGTGTTTGTCGAGTAATTTGAGGAAAAGTTGGCCTACCTTTGTCTTGGTATTGGTGGAATAGGGTGGGGAAAACCAGATCACCGATCTCCTTCTATTGCAGGTCCCCCGTGGTTGGTCTCGGTTGGGGGTGTATGAGATCTCTTCTCTGAACCCGCTTTGTTGTAATATGGTGCTGCTTGGTTGAACATTTCGGGACTGGATTAGAGGTTTGAAATTCTTTGGCTAATATTATTGACTAAATTTTTAAAGATGGTGGGGGGGGGGCAGGATCCCTTGTGTATGTATTGGAGTGTTTCATTGGGTTTGTGGAAAGGTTTATGTGTATTGTTTTTAAGGTTCAGTGTGGTATCTAGGAAGTTTACTTGGTCTAAATTTGTTTTAATGGTGATTTTGAAGCCGAGATTATGGAAGGTGTTTGTTAATTCTTTTATAAATCTATCTAATGTGTTTCCGTTGTAATTGCGTGACAGACAAAGTCCGTCATCTCTATAGAGACCAATGAAATGGTCTGGAAATTTATTTTGGAGTGTATCTAATATAAGCAAGCCGACTAAGTCACAGATGTCTTCACTGTCGTAGGACCCCATTGCAACATCAAATGGGTCCTCTGGATTTGATTTTTTTAACCCAAGCCCTTCCCTCGAAGAAGAGAAGGGTTTGTCTTGCTTGCAGTATTGTGTCCTTTTCTAGTTGACTGATGTTTGTGTGTGAAAGTGCAAATGTTAAGGCCTTATCTAGGGTGTCTTTTGTAATGGATTGGTAGAAGTCTACTATGTCTAATTGTGTGAATTTGCATCTGTGTTTATCTTGTATGTTATGGAACCAATTTAGGACTGAGTTAGTATTGCCCCACAGACTTAGGTTTGTTTTTTCCTTAATATTATTAACTATATTTTAAACAATGGATTTGCTTGCTAGTCCTAGTTCGCTTTTAGCTGGGTTGATTAGTCTGCAGGGGGGTTTATTTGTGAAGTTTTCTTATAAAATGACTAAAAAGGAAAAAAACAGACCTAACAATTAGATCCATTACCGATAAATATCAATTAGCCAAGGCAGATACATATAAGTCTATTAATAATGATACTACTGAAATAGCTACTAGACTAGGTGTCGAATATAGAATCAATTATTTAGATAAGACTTATATGTTACTTTAAAATACCACAAAGAAAGGAAGCGACTCGAGTATAAGGGTTAATAAGTTTGTTAGGTGGACAGTAACGATGGTTGAACTTGGGCAAAATTTGATTATTTTAGAGGACGGCTTAACAAGAAGTTGTTTACATTGGTCTTGATAACGGCTATGTTGTTGTCAGCTGGGAAGTAGGCCCGCGATATTGTGTTCCAGAGACGGGTTATTCTAGGGATTAATCTTTGTTCATGGATGTTCCATTTAGTTTTAGGTAAACAGAGGGAGAAACATACATTAATGATTATTTATTTTTAATAAATTTAATATAATACTTTCATTTGAATAGACGTCGTAATATACAACTCGCCTTCGAAAAATCATCATTTGCGGTTTATGCGAGACTGCTCTACGAATGATATATATATATATATATATATAAATACATATATATATATATATACATATATATGTATATATATATATATATATATATATATGTTATATAATGACGGACGTAACTTGTGGGATTATAAAAACCTTTATGAGAGTGTTAGATAATGGCCCTGAAAAGATGGACGCATCTGTGGAAGTCGGGTTTGACTTGCGCGAATTAACGCAGGGCAGTCGAGTGCAGGACAAGGCTGGTTGTTAAAAATATACTTAATAAAATTAAGGAAAAAACAAACCTAAGTCTGTGGGGCAATACTAACTCAGTCCTAAATTGGTTCCATAACATACAAAGTAAACACAGATGCAAATTTACACAATTAGATATAGTAGACTTCTACCCATCCATTACAAAAGACACCCTAGATATGGTCTTAACATTTGCACTTTCACACACAAACATCAGTCAACTGGCAGACATGACAAGGTTACCGAGTGATGAGACCTGAGTTCAGAGAGGTCAGTCTGCAGCTGTGAAGGGTTGGCCCTGTGTGAGAAACGAAGGGACCTGTGACGCCACTTGCTCTCGCGAGAAGTGAATTTGAGTCAGTCTGTTTCTAGAGGGCGAACTGATAAGACGTACGATTTCAATGTAGGGATACGGATATTTCCCTAAAGGGAAGACAGGCGCAAGAATCCTTCCCTCCTCTCTCTAGGAATAGTTAGGAAAACATTAATAATCTAACTACGATATTCGTAAATGTCTCTCTCTCTCAACGATAGCAAAACACCTCCACTGGCAATAGAAACTGCCGCCGAATAAAAAAGTAATTAAAAGAAAAAGATTGTTGTCTTATGAAGCGAGAAAGGTCTTTTGTTACAGACAGCTCACGGAGATGACCACTACAGTGCAGAGGCGAGGAAGGTGCTCAACCACTAGACGACAGAGCAAACCGAGAATATACGAAGGTATTAATTATTCTAAGGGCTATACAACATATATAGTAAGCTATGAAAATATATTTATAGCAATTAAGCAACACAGAGGCTCTCGCGTTTCATCACCGGTGGGAATCTTCAGGCTAAAATGCAATGGAGCATGAGCTACGTGGCCACTTCCACTTCAGCCTGAAGATCCCCCCTGGGGATGAAACGCGAGAGTTACTGAGTAGCTTAATTGCCATAAATATATTTTCATAGCTTACTACCTAGCTCTACTTACGTATCGAGCACCGTTGAAGTAAATACTGAAAATTGATACATAAAAAATTATATCTCCTTATAAAGTTTTATGTGGATACATGAAATTCTACTATATATATATATATATATATATATATATATATATATATATATATATACAGGGTGTTTCAAAAGTCTTGGGAACATTACAAATGCGTATATCTCATGAACTATTCCAGGTAGAAAAATGAAACTGGTGCCATTTTAAAGCTTGCTTAATCAAGTTTTTGGTCATACTAATGATTTTCGTGTTATCTTTCCAGGTGCAGTAATGGCGTTCTCTAAACAAGACAAGGCATTTTGCGTCCTCCAATTTGCAAAGACTGAATCGTGGACATGTGTTCAGCGTGCATTTCGCAGGAAATTTAAAAAAGAAGCCCCTGAAAGGAAATCCATTGTCAGATGGCATACTAAATTTGTGAAAGATGGGTGTTTGTGCCCAAGTAAGCGAACAGGTCGCCCTTCAACTTCAGAAGATGCAGTTGAGCAAGTTCGGACAGCCTTTCAGCGGAGCCCCCGTAAATCAGTGAGAAGAGCCAGCAGGGAACTTCAGCTTGCTCCAGCAACTGTCTGGCGTGTCTTAAGGAAACGACTGCAAATGGTACCTTACAAGCTCAAGTTGGTCCAAAAGTTGAAGGACACTGATAAGCCACTTCGCCGTGACTTTTGCATTGCAATGCAAGAGAAGTTGGAAGATAACGGCTTTGATGACCGGCTTGTTTTTAGCGATGAGGCGACCTTCGATCTGAATGGCAAAGTTAACAAGCATAACACTCGCATATGGGGTACTGAGAATCCTCATGAACTTCTTGAGCACGAGCGAGATTCACCAAAAGTGAACGTGTTTTGTGCAATTTCCAAGAAAGGTGTCTATGGACCGTTCTTCTTTGAAGAGGCAACTATCACTGGTGAATCCTATCTCAACATGCTGGAAGACTGGTTAATGGCTCAGTTGGAACAAGCAGAATCTGATGACTTCATTTTTCAACAAGATGGTGCACCACCACACTGGAGTCTTAGAGTAAGGCAGTTTCTTAACACAAGGCTGCCTGGTAGATGGATTGGGAGATCTGGGCGAGGTGATGACGTTCTCATGCCCTGGCCTCCTAGGTCTCCAGATCTTACCCCGTGTGACTTTTTCCTTTGGGGCTTTGTCAAGCAACAAGTCTATGTGCCGCCCCTTCCAAGAGATATTGACGAACTAAAGGCTCGAGTAACGGCAGTTGTGGGAACCATTGACGTCAAGATGCTGGAACGCGTTTGGCAGGAAATGGACTATCGACTAGATGTCTGCCGTGTGACGAATGGTGCTCATATTGAGCAACTTTGAAGATTCCCCACAAAACTTGAAACTTTAACCTTTCCAACGGTACCAATTTCATTTTTCAACTCCTAATAGTTTTTGAGTTATTAAAAATCGTTATGTTCCCAAGACTTTTGAAACACCCTGTATATATATATATATATATATATATATATATATATATATATATATATATATATAGAGAGAGAGAGAGAGAGAGAGAGAGAGAGAGAGCGAGAGAGAGAGGTTATGCTGATTACAATTTAATTACTTTATTGTAGCGTTTGCCAAAGAGGAATATACATGCTAAGAATTACAAGAAATAGATAAGATGGGACAGTTTTCAATCGCGGGTCCCGGCATCTACATTTTATTTAATTTCTTTTTATTCAGGAAACAATAACAAAAAAATATAATTATAGTTTGAATAATTAAATAACCAAGCGATACCGTATTAATTAAGTTTACCTTTCAAAATTATATAAAAAAAAACATCTTAATATTTAAAAAAAAAATCCCAAACAAACAACTAACTTTTTTATATACCAATGATCATCACTTAAGAAGGCCAAAATGCCACTCGAGGATAAGGGTTGATGTGTTTGTTAGGTAGACGGTGAGACAACATCTGGAGGATTCGTAACAATGGTCGAAACTAGGCAGAATTAGCTTATTGAAGGGGATGGCTCGACAAGAATTTGTTAACATTGAACTTGAAAACGGTTATGTTGTAGACACCTGGACATAATCTTCGTATTATTGTGTTCCGTAGAAAGAAAAGAAATAAAAAAGAACACTACCGGGCAACGACGAGTCGAAACAGCTAGTATATGAATATATCGGTGACTTTCACAGACGACTTCTGTGAAAAGGAATTATCTACATTTAAGACTAATGAGTTCCGTTGTGCCAGCGGTGTCAACGCTAAAATGAAAAACAATAATTCGACAGATATATTTTCTTTTCGTTTTTATTTTAACTTCTACAAACTATTTCCTAAACTTAACGGAATTAGCTGGATTTTTGACTTTCTATCTGCCAACAGTGTCAACAACAAAATTAAATTAAAAGTAAAAAAATGCACTTAAGAAATTTAATTAAGTAGATCCTCATAAAACAGTAATTATACCTCAATAATTTCTACAACACAATTATGTATAAAATTTACTTTTCTTCAGGAAATTGACAAGTATATTTGCAATATATATATATATATATATATATATATATATATATATATATATATATATATATATATATATATATATAAATATATATATATATATATATATATATAAATATATGTATGTACATATATATACATCTATATATATAAATTAATATATATGCATATATATATAAATATTCAGGAAATTTACAAGTATATTTGCAATTAAATATGATATATATATATATATATATATATATATATATATAATATATTGTTGAATATAAGAGACAACTCATGTCTAGATATCCTAATTAATAGAATTAACTTTAATATCAGTAATACTATTCTAAAATGTTTATAGCTCTAATATAGTTTCGTACTTATTACATAATTCCAGCCAAAAACCTTCTATAAATACTAACACATGGTCTAGACCTGATTAACCTCATTCTCCCGAAGATGGACCCAAATGGGTCCGAAAGTACTTTGAAGACAGATGCACATTATGGCAAATTCATCAGCCAATTCCCCTCCGAAACTAAGATCCTAATTCGGACTATTGAAAGGATCTACCAAAGGATATCTAGACATGATTTGTCTCTTATATTCAACAATACTTACCTGCAAGAGAAGATGCTGCCTATATATATATATATATATATATATATATATATATATATATATATATATATATGAAAATGTATAACTAAAAGGTAAACCTTTAGAGTGTTGAACCTATTGTGAGGTAAGGAAAGCTCAATATACTGGATAGAGCAAAAATATATGATAAGTCAATGAAAATAATTAGACCTGCAAAAAGAAGCAAATCAAAATCTTCGGTTGTTCAAAACAATATTTATTTTTTTTCTCTTTCATTCCTTAAGCCAGGCTTTTCAAAGATTAAAATCCTATCATCAGAGAAAGTTAATGATGGATAAGTTGACAGATGAAGACAGTCAATATTCGAACTTGAAAAAGTTTTAAAGTTCAAACGGGTATTTTCCAGTGTATAGGAGTGTCACGAAAACGGAAATCCAAGTAGTATGGGGTTCAGATGTATTGGTAAATCCAAAAGAATCCGTGTGAAGATCCAGCGACGATGATTCCACCCAAGTCTGTAGTCTATGGAGGGAAGATCCGATAAAATTGGCCATGTTGAGAAAACGTAATTCTTCTTGTTTTCTATGAAACGGATTCCAAGGTAAAAGCAACAACAAGTTTTCAATAAAACCTTAGGACGAACTGTTGTATTGGATAATGATTATTTGGAATTGTGGGATAGGAGAAAAAAGAAAGAAAAAGTACGGAAGAGAATGGAAAGACAGAAGAGAGGGGTAGGATCCAAAGAAGAAAAGAAGAGAGAGCGAAAAGGGAAGGGAATCAGACAGGTGGGGGGTTTAATGGAGGTCAGTTCAAAATGATATTTAGGCAGAAAAGGGAAAAGAAAAAGAAAAAGAAAATCCAGAAGGGCCGAATCATAAAATATTTAGTTAAATGCCCAAGTTTCTGGCCAGCAAGGTAAAAGTCATATTCTAGTGGATTCCCGTAGGGTTTAAAAGTTTAGATTGATTACAGATAGGGATGTGGGGCTAGTTCTCAGGGTAAATCTGGCTAAGATAATTAGATTATTGGGAGGAAAGCGAGTATACATGGCGGTAGGGAGAGGGAGATGATATGATAGATAATAAGCCGGGAAGAAACTGGGGACTAAACTTGGGTGGGTAAAAGGGGACGGAAGGTGAAGAAAAATAGCTGGTGTCGCTAGTTAAGTTAATCAAACAAGTAAGGGTGTGTGTGTGTGCTATTATGATGACTTTGAACACTTTTAGGCCTCAATAAATTTCTTAGCAAAGGGAAAGGTGGTGCCAAAAAAAGGATTTTCAACTAAATGACAGTCTATAAATAAATCGACAATGTGAGTAGTAAAAATGAAAAACAGTGGGAGGAGTGTTTAAGCAAATACAGAGCAAATTAATAAAAAATAAATCAACAATAAAAAATAAAAAATAAAAAATAATAAATAAAAATTAAAAAATGAGAATAAATAGGTTATAGATGCATTGCCTACTACTCCTTACATCATTGAACATCACCTACAATCGGACATGTAGTATACATAAAGCACATGCATGCAACCAGCTGAACATAGTCACATATACATACAAATACACATACAGAATCCACACATACATATATATATACATATATATATACGAATACATACACACATAAGCACCTAAGTTCGCCCACACACTTGTACAGACGACATACATACACACACATATCCGCAGCACTAATACATACATTCGAAATCTCAGGCAACTACATACATATACACATGTATAAAAAGTTAAAACGGTATGGTTGCTTAGACATAGTGTAGAGAGTTAAATCAAGTTCTCTCTCTCTCTTTCTCTCTCTCTCTCTCTCTCTATCTCTCTCTCTCTCTCTCTCTATATATATATATATATATATATTACATAGGCTAGCGTTTCGAGCTTTCACTCTCATCAGTGCAGGGATTATAATCTCAGACGATTCAGACCCCTGCCAAAGAGTCAACCTAGACTCCGTAAGCAAGCACCCTAACCATTAGGCCATGCGACATTACCAAACAAGAAGGAAATTTAAGTTCTATTTATGCGAATGGCGGCATATCAAGAAAGACTGACACTATATATATATATATATATATATATATATGTTCTAAGTAGTTTGATGACTACATTCCTTTGTTGAGAAGAATATATCAATATATATATATATTTAAATATATTAAATATATATGTATATATATATATATATATATTAAAAATAAAGGTTTATTTTAACTATTTAAAACGGGAAACAATTACATAAAAGTTAATTAATAAAGTAAAATAATTATAAATAGTTATATATATATAAATATATATATTTATATATATATAAATATATATATTTATATATATATAAATATATATATACATAAATATTATATATATATATATATATATATATATATATATATATATATATATATATATATATATATATATATCAAAACTATGGCAAATTCATGAGCCAATTCCCCTCCGAAACTAAGATCCTGATTCGGACTATTCAAAGGATTTACCAAAGGATATATAGACATAAGTTGTCTCTTATATTCAACAATACTGGCCTGCAAGAGAAGATGCTGCATAGATACACACACACACACACACACACATATAAATATATATATATACATATATATATATATATATATATCTTACGTTCCACCTAAACGATAGCAGTGCCATTCAACGACACAAACACTTCACGCAAAAAATTATACTCTCAGCAGAATTAAAAAAAACTACTAATAACTAACACCAAAATAATCCATAAAAATAATTGCACGCGAAGACTTAACATCCTCAAAGCCCCCTACATTAAAAAACTGCAACCTAACATTAATAAAATAGCATTTAATACTTGCACTTACACACTATCTGTTTTCAATAATGAAAAAAAAAAATGTAAAATGGCTGACAGCCCAAGACTAACGATTAGACACAACCTCCTGACAAACCATATTCCAGAGAGATATAATACACTCGAGGATAGTGTCTAGTAGGTAATTCAAACTCCCCCTCAAAATATATATACGAGGCCTGTCTTAAAAGTATCTGACTTTTATTTTTCCCCCGTGCAAAATAGAGACGATAGGGCGGCGCCACTCTACTCAGTGAAGCAAGACACCTTCATGCGCATGTGTGACTTTTATCACCGCCTTCCTGCGTGTTAGTCGCTGCCTGTCGGTCGCTGAGTGAGGTGCTACACAACGTGTTCGTCTGATTACCGATTCTTTCAAGATGAATGAACATGTTGAGCAAAGGTACTCCATCAAATTTTTTCAAAAGCTTGGTGATTCACAAAGCAATTCAGTTCGTAAGATTTAGCAGGCGTTTGGAGAAGATACGATGGGTGTAACACAAATTAAGTACTGGTTCAACCGATTCAAACATGGCCACATATCTACGGAAAATGACCAGCGTTCTGGTAGGCCCAAAACTGCCCGGAGTGCAGCTGTTGTTGAGAGGGTGCGCAACTTGGTGATGGAAGACCGTCGTTCAACCGTGCAGGAGATCGCCCAAGAGGTCGGAGTGAGTAAAGATTCGGCACACGCAATGTTGCGTGATGATTTGAACATGCACAGAGTGGATGCGAAATTTGTGTCTAAGTTGTTGTCGCAGGTACAAAAAGACCTCCATTTTCAAGTTGCACAGGACCTTCTGGAAACCACCAACACTGATCCTGGGTTTCTGAACACCATGATAACTGGAGATGAGTCATGGATGTACGGGTACGGCCCAGAAACAAAAAGACAGTCGTCGTAATGGAAGCATCCCGGGTCTCCAATTCCAAAAGAAACGGAACAAGGGCGAAGCAAAGTCAAGATGATGTTGACTGCCTTCTTTGATATCCGTGGAATTGTGCATCAGAAATACGCACCAGAAAGAGAAATAGTGACAGATGAGTTCTATCAAGATGTTCTTCGACGTCTTCATGACGCAGTTCGGCGCAAAAAACAGACATGTGGACGGAGAAAAACTGGCAACTGCATCACAACAACGCCACCCGCACATTTATCCTAATTGATCCAACATTTCTTGGCCAAACATGGAATTCCAGTCGTTCGCCAACCTCTCTACTCTCCAGACATGTATCCTTGCGACTTCTGGTTGTTTCGAAAATTGAAGACGCCATTGAAAAGTTCCTGTTTTGGAGACTAGAGAAGACATAATGCGGAACGCGACGGCGGAGATGAACACCATTCCTCAAGATGACATCCAGAGGTGATTCCCGTAGTGGATAGATATGTGGGCTAAGTGTGTGCAAGCACAAAGTGCCTACTTTGCAGGTGATTAGGGTCCCAACCCCGTCAGGTATTTGAAATATTTTTCTAGCATAAGGTCGGATATTTTTTAGACAGACCTCGTTTGTGTGTGTTTGTGTTTTCTAAAAGAATACTTGTTCCAGGACGTGTAAAATTAATCCCGAACCGAACAGTTGTGCTCGAGTTTATGTCCCTTTACGAACATTAAAATCATATAATGATGCTAAACTTTATGTCTATAATCCTTATTCCAATTTAGACAAAAAATGATCAAATGATTTTTATCCTTCAGGCTTAAATGTAAGGCTTAAGTTTAAGGAGTCTTGCAAAGACATTGTAATTCAGGGAATATGTCTATCTCCCTAGCTAATGCTTATGCATCTAATTAGATGCAAATCTGATATATTTCAATTATCAAATGGGCAATGATGCCCATACCATGCCTCCTAAAACCAATTTACTGAAATTTGAACAATATTTATTAATCAATGTCGAGTACTAATTGTAAAAAAATCACAATAATCCGAAATATTTGAGTTTTCACGAAAGACTTCCGGCTCCTTTTACCTCCTTTGCATGAAATAAATTAAACTCAATATAGCTCACATTCATAAAATCAGTTAATTAGTTTAGGAGTTAATCCTGTGCATCCTGTGCATACTAATATATAAAAATATACATATATGCAACTTAATATATATATATATATATATATATATATATATATATATATATATATATATATATTATCACACACTCATATATATATATATATATATATATATATATATGGTAGTTTTATCTGTACCATTGGAGAGCCATGCATATAACTGTCCTGTTTTTAAATCTCCGAAACAGTTACATGGTAAACAGCTGAAGATCCCCGTGTTAATATTAGATGCTTACGTTAAGGTCTCCTGCTTTTGTTTCACTGTTAGATACTTAATCCCCTCTTTTTATTTTATTTACTTACTATTATATATTATTTATTTATGAATTTTCCAACAAATGTTAAGTCTACACTATTTTGGATTTAGTTAGTTTCTCTGGGAATTTAAACTGCATTTTCCTTTTTTTTGTCTTTTTGTTTAAAATAACTCAAAGCTTCTTTAGACTATATATATATATATACAGGGTGGGCAAAAATAAGGGTCCTATTTTTAAAAATTCATAACTTTTTTATTTATTGATTTTTTTAAATTTTTTATTAGAATAAGTAAAGGACCCCTTCCGAAGCAAGCATGAGCCGTATTAGCCCTAAGGAACGTACCCTCATTTAGAAAACATTATTTTTGCTTAAAAAACTCAAAACAGTGTAAAAAACAATACTTTAGTTTTTGTAAGTTTTAAGAAGTGTTTTTCGGCTAAAATTTGTTTTGTTTATTTCAAAAAATCTCGGAAGGGTCAGTCTACACACACATAAAGTTTGGTGAGTTTAACTTTTAATTTGTGGAAGTTATTCAAATTCAAGTTATTCAAATTTAAAGATAGGACCCTTATTTTGGCCCACCCTGTATATATATATATATATATATATATATATATATATATATATATAATTATCACACACTCATATATATATATATATATATATATATATATATATATATATATATATATATATGGTAGTTTTATTTGTACCATTGGAGAGCCATGCATATAACTGTCCTGTTTTTAAATCTCCGAAACAGTTACATGGTAAACAGCTGAAGATCCCCGTGTTAATATTAGATGCTTACGTTAAGGTCTCCTGCTTTTGTTTCACTGTTAGATACTTAATCCCCCTTTTTATTTTATTTACTTACTATTATATATTATTTATTTATGAATTTTCCAACAAATGTTAAGTCTACACTATTTTGGATTTAGTTAGTTTCTCTGGGAATTTAAACTGCATTTTCCTTTTTTTTGTCTTTTTGTTTAAAATAACTCAAAGCTTCTTTAGACTATATATATATATATATATATATATATATATATATATATATATATATTTTTGCATATACCCCTCTATATACAGAAGACAGTTCAAACGTGATGATCATTTTTGTTATCGAAAAAGAGAGTTTATACAATACCTTTAATTAATTTTGAATTAACTTTCAAGTTATAAATGGTTCTAATTTGTTCAATAAGATTCAAAGGTTTTTTTGTTCAAGAAACGACAACATTTCCAGCTACCATGTTACCCTCCCCCCACCCCCAACCCTTGGAGAAATCAAAACAACCGGTGCAATCCGCCCCCCCCTCTGCCCACCCTGGGAATATTATTAATATCTCGCCCTTTGCTTTCACGGATTTTCTACCAGTACTTCCGTTCTCTTTTATAGCCTAGCATCGGCAAGAGAAAGAACGAAAAAAAAAACAAACAAAAAACAAAAAAAACGATGTCAACCGATAAAAAGAAAAGTTCGTATCGAATATATAATTAAAGGCTAAAAAAAAATCAATAAAATAATGGTGAAAAAAAAAGATAAAGATTGTTCACTTCACAGAATTTAATGATGTCTATTGAGTTTCAATCAATCAGTTCTAAAACTATCGGGAAAAGTTTAGGAAGAATTTAACTGATGTTTTTTTTTCTGGCGGGAAAGGGGGTAACGTATATGATACTATCCCTGATTCAGTCAAGTCCATTACGATCATGAAATGATTTTCGGATAGCATTTGCCTAATAAAGTTGACTACGCTATACTTGGCTAGGAATAGTAACCTATATATATATATATAAAGATAAATTAACGGAGAGAGATACAGATGTACGAATGACAAATCTATTTCAACTTCGATTGTTCAATGCAAGGTGTACTCGATAAAAAAACATGTTTATTTTTCTTTCCTTAAGCCAAGGCTTTTCAAAGATTAAAATCTTATCATCAGAGGAATTACATAGATGGATAAGTTGGCAGTGGAAAAGCCAAAATTCAAAATTTGTAAAAAATATAAAGTAATGTATGCGTGTAAAGAATATGGAGTCTGTCCAGTTGGTGAATGTCCGTTGATAAGGTATATATGTATATATATATATATATATATATATATATATATATATATATATATATATATATATATATATATATATATATATATATATATATATATATATAATATATATATATATATATATATATATATATATATATATATATATATATATATATATATATATATAAACATAATTCACCCCATACAAGGCAAGTTCTCACTGTAGACGTAAGGGGCTACTGAAGAATTAGGGTGACACATTTTTTTTTTGGGGGGGGAGGGGGTCAATTTAAATTGGGAGCCGTGCAGCTTACATTAGTTTTAAATTCCTGCATGTCGGTACAGTCGGCGAAACAAGGAGCAGGGACCGTGTGTCCAAGGCATGCAGCACGAGGAAAGAAGCTATTGGAGTAGAAGGCTCCCCGGAATCTGGGGACCTCCACGGTGAATGGATTGGATTTAGCTGTATTTACGTCGAGAGGGCACCAGAGGAGCAAGTTCATCAGAGCACATTCAATTGAAGTACTTGTAAAACAAGCACAAGGATGCAACATTGCGGCCCTGGGACAGGGGCCCGAATGGGTTGATATTGAGGGACCTATTAGATTAGAGACTCGATTTTGGACCTTGTCTAAGAGGAAGTCACTGGTGGATAGTGCACCAGTTTATATGTCACAACAATACTCCATGCATGAGCGGATGGTGGCTTTGTAGATATGTAGTATATGAGAAGCGATCTATAAATGCCTGTAGTTCTTGCTTGGTGTGTTCATAATACTCTATCTGATTCAATAAAGTGCATTAAAATACTGAAAGGATTCATATACTTTTTAATTATATATAGATGGTAGTTGAAACGTAAAAAAACAATGTATTTGTTTTTTTTAATTATTCATTATTCAGAGAAACAGCTTCATCAAAACTCACACCTGACTTTGTGTCTAACCTCATGGGGAGGGTGTAAATAAAATACTTTCATAATAAAAGATCATTCCTATCAAAGGTCTCCGTGTGTTAGGGAGCGAAGAAGGCATTTCAATGGAAGTGTTTGCGTAGCACCCTCATGGTCAGAGGTGACCTAAATGCGGAATTTGATGAAACCACGTGACTTCGTTTCATTTTGGCTGACAACTGAAGTAAGCGGCTGATCCGGTGGCTGTTATCGAAGAAGCCTCCGTGTGGTTGTTGTGGTGGTGGTGGTGGGGGGCTTATAGTGTAGCTATGTGTAACGAGACAAGCGATCTATCGGTTTTTCTCCCATAAAATGTTAATCTGATTCTCTTTTAAATAAATCATGTTAAAGCACTGAATATTTGTGCCTACGTGGTTTTATGAACAGCCGAAAAGCTACCAGAGTTTTAGAGCAGCGACGAGAGCGACAGCGACGAGAAGATTGGACCACATGCGTTTTGTCAACAACAAAATGAGGGTGTATGAAGGTTATACACCATCGCTACGGCGTAATGTAAGATGTGGAGCAGAGGAAAGTGTCTGCGCGGGCCGGATTTGACCCGCGAGCCTTAGGTTCCCCATGCACGTAGATAGAATACTGATGTGGACGATGTCTGAAGTTATTGTATAGAGTTGTAATTAATGTCTGATCAGGATTTAATGTAATTCATCAACCATCAGCTTAAGATTAAAATTAGATGTGATAAGAAGAGATTACATGTGATAGAATTCAACCAACAGTGGGTACACGTTGCTAGATTCTGCGTAATAAAACGGGAGTCAGTAATTAGTACGTGTTCATGGCGTGCGCTATTCTGGGTCCTTTGGGAAACTACCCAGGCTAAGGTAGCTTGTTAGCTTGTTGAGTGATTGCGTCCTGGCACGTTTGTACTTTTTCAGCAATATATGCTCACTCAAGACTTTTATTCTTTATTTTTTTAACAGTTCACTCCAAACAAGGCAGGCCGCCACTGTAGACGTAAGGGACTACTGAGAAAAAGGGTGAAAGTTTTTTTGGGGGAGGGGTCAACCTAAGCGAGATGTCTGTTTACATTAGTTTTAAATTTCTGCATGTCAGTACCGTCAGAGAAACAGGGAGCCGGGAGAGAGTTCCAGAGTCCAGCAACAAGAGGAAAGAAGCTTTTGGAGTAGAAATCTCTTTGGCATCTGGGGACCTCCACAGTGAATGGATGGGATTGGCAGATTGTCGGGTGGGCTAGTGAATTTACGTCGTTGGGGCACCAGAACAGAAAGTTCATCGAAGCACATTCTATTGAAGTACTTGTAGAACAATCCCAAGGATGCAACATTGCGGAGATGGGGTAGGGGCTGGAGCTTGGTGGATAGTGAGGGACCTATTAAGTTGGCGACTTTTTTGGGACCTTGTCTAAGAGGGAGAGACTAGTGGATGATGCCCCAGTTGGCCTCCCAAAACTGTATTAATCTTGGAACTAGACCATCCAATCACCCAACTCTCCATCCTTATTTCTTTTGCACTCATACTTAGAAAGTAACCTGATTGTTTTCGGTTCAAAGCAAACCGGAAAACAGTGGGCGGTCTATTTTTAGAAAGAATTTGGAAAATCTTGCTAACATGCTTTTTGTTCTGTTTTGCTTTCTTTTTATTTGTTTTAGGGCGTTTATTTGTTGTTTCACTTCCCATCAGTTTCTATTTCAATTATATATATATATATATATATATATATATATATATATATATATATGTGTGTGTGTGTGTGTGTGCGTGTATATATTTGATATAATCATAGTTATTCCGAAAACATTCAAGATTTCCTTGAAAACACTTTATTTGTATGCAATTGGTTCTGACAATTTTTAAATTATCCATTTTCATGATATACTAAATATCATAATCACTTACGAAAGAGGCTTCATCAGTGCATTTTTATATATTATTTACAATCAGGCTGAAAAAAAGTTTTAAATGCATCTATATTCAGTTAATCTAAGTATTCCTTTTTTTTACTTTTTTTGTCCACTCGAAACTATTTACTTTTATTTAAAACTATTTCAAAGTTCCGTATATTTTTTTTGTTTATTTACCTTCGTAATGTTTATACTTGATCGACAAACGAAAAAAAAAAAACAACTTCAAAATGTAAACATGACTGAATGATTGTAACCGTACATTAGTCGATTTCCCCTCTTTTTACAATAATAAAATAAACAAAGCGTTTTTCAAGGAAATCTCAAATGTTTTCGGAATAACAATCATTATATTTTATAAAATAATGAGATCTAGTTGCTTTGTAAAGCATGGACCAAGTGTATAAAAATGTGTGTGAACTGAAAAAAATATAATACACACACACACACACACACACACACACATATATATATATATATATATATATTTATATGTCTATCTATCCATCTATGACTGTCTGTCTGTCTCTCCCCCTCCCGATCCCCCTCTCTCTCTCTCTCTCAATATATATATATATATATATATATATATATATATATTTTTTAAATTTTATTCCATCAGTTGCGACAAAACAAGTTTTGTTTCATTGGTGCAAATAGCGACCAATTCATCGGGCTGGCGAAGGAATTCCTTCGCCAGCCCGATGAATTGGTCGCTATTTGCACCAATGAAACAAAACTTGTTTTGTCGCAACTGATGGAATAAAATCAAAAAAATATATATTTTGCTCTGAATTTTCATTGAGCACTCTCATAAACCCGGTTTCAACTTCCTTCGGATTCATACCCCCTGGATATTTGTAACAAGTTAATTATATATATATATATATATATATATCTGTGTGTGTGTGTGTGTGTGTTTTTGAAGGTTTACCAACACATTTCGCCCAAGAAATCATTCATCACAAACAAATACAATTTCCTTTCATAGTTTATTTATTTTTCTAGATTTTTCAAAGTTAAAGAATGTGTGTGAACTGAAAAAATATAATACACACACACACATATATATATATATATTTATATATATATATATATATATATATATATATATTTATATGTCTATCTATCCATCTATGACTGTCTGTCTGTCTCTCCCCCTCCCGATCCCTCTCTCTCTCTCTCAATATATATATATATATATATATATATATATATAATAATCGTAATAATCCAGGTGAAAAATATATCCACAGGGTGGCAATCCAGAGAATTTTAACCCGGTGTATAAAAAGTGCTCAATATCAAAATAGAGCTTTATATATGATAATTTTATTTACACAGACATGTACAAAATCTGCGACACTTGCATGTCGATGTTATCGATCAACAGTTACTATAAACTGAGATCTCATCAGGCTAACTCTGCCTGATGAGATCTCAGTTTATAGTAACTGTTGATCGATAACATCGACATGCAAGTGTCGCAGATTTTGTACATGTCTGTGTAAATAAAATTATCATATATATATATATATATATATATATATATATATATATATATATATATCTGTGTGTGTGTTTTTTTGAAGGTTTACCAACACATTTCGCTCAAGAAATCATTCATCACAAACAAATACCTTTTCCTTTCATAGTTTATTTATTTTTCTAGATTTTTCAAAGTTAAAGACTTTTTTCCCTACACGTGTTTCTCTACTCTAGCAGGTTGTTGCTAGGCAGTTCATCAGGGGAATTATATACCTGGAATAAGAACCCCAACAACTGACAATACCCAATATGGTGTTGCCCTAATTGAGGCCATTTAAGAAGAAAACAGAAAAAAACCTCTTAACAAAGTAGTTCAAGAAATTTTCACAGTATGTTTGCTACTAAGCATACCCACAAGAAATTAGTCCCAATGCAGTTCAAAAGAATCGGGACTTGTGGATTGTGTGTTGACCGTTTTGTTTTTGTTTGGGCGGAATACTTTCACTGTTATGCCGCCCAATGAGGACGTCTTATGTGAGCTTTATTAAAACATATTTAAATAAAAATATATTAAAATATAGAAATACACACACATATATATATATATATATATATATATATATATATATATATATATATATATATATATAAAATATAAAATATATATATATATATATATATAATATATATATAAGTAAGTAATGGGACTAGGTGAACTCTACAGATCCAAGATGTATCTATATAGGATTCGTAAAATAATCATAATTATAATCATTGTTTCAAGAGTAGCAAACACATAGTATTATAGATATTGAGGAAGCCACTCAATATTAACAAAACATATTACAAAAAAAAACATAAATATAGTTAGGGAATCTATAAAGAATATATACAAAAAAATTAATCATGAGTATTATATTTATTACTTTGAAATGTCCGGAAATAAGAGCATGAAACTCATCGAATGAACATATAAAATAAACAAATCTATGTTCAAACTAGAATGCTAATTTGATATGTATATATATATATATATATATATATATATATATATATATATATATATATATATATATATTAACAAAGTCAATTAAAACCTTCTCTTTAAACGGTGTCTGAGAGAGCCCCACACCCTTTCCCTTCTCCGCGTTAACTTTTATGTAGCTGATACTAATGTAATTTAAGTCATAGCCACATTCCACAAACTTAAGCACCTCTTCATGACATTAAAACCGGTCTAAACTCAATACTTAAGATAGAATATCTATTTTCACATATTATTTCATGTTTTAAGACGACCATTTACAAGTTATAAGTACTCCTTAAAGACCCATAATAATCAATCCAAATGCTTTTTTTTCTGAAAAGTCTATAATAGTGTTAAATCACAGGAGTCGCGTTTTCAGCGGGATGGGGCTTAAAGTTCGAAGGTCACCTCCGGTGGAGGTTGAGGCGGTAACGTGAATTTCGGTGAGACATCTCTCACTTCTTTAGCTGGTGACATTTCAACGGGAAAAGACGTGTTTGCGTGCTATCCCCGATATAAGGGTAGCACACGTCTCTCTCTTTCTCTCTCTCTCTTATTCTCTCTCATACATGCACAATTTCTGCTTCTGCCCTTTTGAATTAAATAATTAAACATTCATAAACTAAAACAACACGTATCAACGGAAGTTTATGAAGAGACGAAAAAGCAACCTGGGCTCACAACGATAACAGCGACAACGACGGCGGCGAGAATATCAACGCATCGGTAAAGCCTAATATAACAATAATAGTTGTTGACAGGCAGAAAACCAAAGCACATCGTATCAACGCCTACGTATCTCAAATATATATTCTAGACCAAACCCTTTCATTGATTTCCACTAATGATCTTCCAAATCATATTCTCAGATCATTTATTTACATCTATACGGACATCAGAACCATCTATCGCTGCACTTCGAAGAGCATTGGTGATAAAGATTTTGCTGAATCTCTTCTTTCTGAACTAGAGAAAATAGTGCACTGAGAAAAGATGGCTTGTTACTTTAACAACTCTATAACGAAGCTTATCTCTTTTCACCACCAACGCTCAGATCTTTATTTTGCTCAAGTTGAAATTAATTGTCTTCTCATTGACAAAACCCATCGTTTTGATCAGCTCCTAAAACTGACTTCTTATTAAATATCCAGGCCGTTTGTACCGAAACCGTTATTTGACAGAAGTAGGCGCACTTGGCACGGATACGAACCTGGCCGAGAAAAAAAAAACATAATTAATCGTTGGAAAAAAATTAACGTAGGTGTTAGTCAAGTCGGGAAAACAAATAGGGTAGATTGTCAGAAACAAGATAATAAATTGATTCAAACCATCTGTAAAAGTTAGCGATAGAATGAAACCCCCGTCGAAACACCTTTTGAGCGTCACTACATTCACAGCGAAGTCCCACAGTAGGTGTTTGCAGGTGGAGGCTGGGGTATCACAAATTGTTATATAATAACAACAATAACCCGAAATTGATATTGCAGAACTTGAGATTTGGGCCCGATAAAAACCACCAGGTCGAATTCCCGTGCATGTGTTATTCTTCTTCACTTACCCACACTCCTTCACCGCCACCGACAATAAAGCTATAACATAATAGTTTCGCATATTAGTGCGTCGTTATTCTTTTAAGCACAACAGAAATAAAATATCTCACTCTCGCTCTAAAACCAAATCGGTTGCGAAATCTGCTGCTCACATGTGTTGTTGGGAAATTGATTGATCATTTTACTTACTCTGAAAGTACCTGACTCCTGATAAGAATCGGATACTGCATCCACATCTTGACAAGTAGTAGAATAGACGATGCTAGTTTTTCTCTACGATATCGTTATTTCTATGGAAGGTGATCGACTGAGCTTCAATATCTGGTTCCTCTTTGTAAAACTTTTACAGCAAGAACTCATCCTCTAGCACCACTGCAAAGAACTTTTTCTTTTCTTTTTCCAAAACAGTTTCTTTCCATAAAACATCTCATCTGCGGATCTGCGTGCTACAAGATAGTCATCTTCAAATGAAATGCCGGTACATTTCAGGAATAAATATCCAAGAAAATATCAGAACTTACGTCATAATTTCCGAAGACTTTCGAAACTAGCGAACGTTAAAACTGAACAAACTAAACGTATCATTAACGGTTTTGGTTTCACGAAGCAGTTATTTAACGAAATAAACTGTTTTATCTTGTATTTAAGTGTATTCTGTAATATCGTTTCGGTACTTCTACACAACACGAACCGAACTGATTTTTACCTAACCCTTACCTAACACTAAACTAACCCCTAACCTAACCCTGAACAAAACCTAACTTTTTATGGAAATCGCTCCAGACATGGCATGAAGCCACTTGATGTAAGGAGCTAATAAATACTACTTCAAGGTCAAGTGTTATATAGATAGATTCCGACCCAGAAAACAGCAATTCTTCCTCCTTTGTCAGAAACATCGTTCATGGAATGTGAGGACTAACGGACACAATAAGGGAAGCGAGATTTACAAGGCTGTTGAAAGTAAACCAAAGGCTCACTTTCTTTTCTTCTTTACCCTAACCCTAACCCTAACCCTAACCTAACCCTAAACTAACCGTAACTTAAGTTTTCGGTTTAGTTCGACAGAAGTCGGTTTAATTCGGGTCTAATTGATTGGAAAATAGTCGTCTGACAAAAAAAAGTAATGGCGTTCTTTTTAATTGTATATTTAAGTCAGAACGTGATTCGGCTTTCTTCGTTCGTAGTCGGAACTGCTTACGTCACGATTACGTCACGACTACGTCACGACTGCAAATATATGGATACCTATTCCTAAAAGACATCGAAATGTCAATAAACACCTGTCATAAACCGCCCTCACAAGTCATCAAGTGTTATTCAACGCATTCTTCATGTATAACATTATGTTGATCAGATTTTCTAAAGATCTCTCCATTTATTAAATAACTAAAGTTATGGACTTAAAAGATGTTTCAATTTTTCGAGAGGTGCTCAATTTTTTTGGAGTCTGTATGTTGTAGTGTTTATGACATAACGGTCTCATTATCGTTTTGTTTTGCAAGAAAACGCCATAACGATTTACCCTTTATTTGTTGTATGTAGTTTGGTCAGCAAGAAAGAAGCAATACATCTTTTGAGCACAGAACATCTTCATGGAACATAAACAACAGATGGCACTTCGCTCTAATTAATCTATTTCAATAAAATTCCATGATAAATGGTAAAGAAAACACCAAATATCGCATTTGAGGAATGACTGGTATGCGTTTTTGGAAGACGGCCTTCAAAACGACCATCTGCTTCAGTTTTGCTTTGAGGCCTTTTCGGAAGACATTAAACGGGGCTGAGAATAAACACGACCAAACGTCCGCCTCGTTACTTTAGCGATTCGCAAAAAAATGTTTTTACTATTTTGAAGGGAGGAGAATAGCGTAAGGGGCGCCGCCTCTAAGCGAAAATATATTGGATATATTGCGTCTACGGCGCGGACTGGCTACCTAGCGTAGTCTCACACCTGGCTGTATCAGGTATACCAACGACAACAACAAAATCAAGCAGGTCAGAATCGAGTAACCTCGTGATTAATACGTATGTGGTTTGTATAATTAGGGATTGGTATCATCATCATCACCATCACCGTCACCATCAGGGACTTTTATCACTCCTGGAGGAGAAACCACTCCCTGGTTTCCGGCCACCTTATTGGTGACTGCCATTCAGTTTTTTTTTACCACAGTAACCACGCTAGACACTGCGGGTTGGCGACATTATTTCCCCATAGCAAGGTGTACACATACGGCGCTCGGTATTCCCAAATGGTAACCCATCTAAAACTAACCGGACTCAACGTCGCTTAACTTCGGTAATTTATCGGGAACCGGATGAGTATAGAATTAATAATTTCATTAAAAAAAAAAAATGAAAACCCAAAATTGTTTATATTTTAATCGACGTTTCGTCTTTATTCCAAGACTTTCTAAAGATTACCTATTAAAAAGACAAACAGATATAGAAGTCGATATTTGAAAATACGTGGTGCGTCTATGACGTTGAAAGAATGTCTTGATTTTTTTTTCTTCGGAACGAAACATAGACGTTAAAATTCAAAATATGCAGTGGAATTAATGTTTTTGTGTTTAGTTTTTTATTTTGTATATCGATGTTATTTTACACACCATTCCTTGAAATGTTGCATAGGTCCACCCCTACTTGGACCGCGGCAGTACGCGTTTCGTACACTCTTCCCGATACGGGCCGTGGCTTTACTCGTTTCGTATACTCGTTCCTAAAAGGGCCGTGGCAGTTCACATGTAATACTCGTCATTTTTAAAACATCATAAATCACATAGTCTATATATTGTTTGCATACCTTTAGATTTCTCCCTCGACGTGTTGAGGGTCGCCGTATCGATGTCGTCTACTGGATGAATTCTTTATTCTTTCCTTCCTGCCGTGAACCACGCCGTCCGTTGTCTGCAACAAAAGCTTCATGACGCACTCCGAAGAAAAACTCCTCTTAACTTTCAATCTTTTTGTTACTTATCGGCCCAGGCCATTCACCACGCAGAGAGAGAGAGAGAGAGAGAGAGAGAGAGAGAGAGAGAGAGAGAGAGATAGATAGAGAGAGAGAGAGAGAGAGAGCAAATCACTACTTTATCGTAGTTACGTAACAATTATTTTCTTAACCATTCCTGGAGGGGGGGGAAGGATATATCTCGCCTGTATTTTCCCTTATCTGTTGTAGTATACATAGTAACAATCACGTTTCATCGGTTTGCCTCCAAAACCGAGACTGACGAAGTTCGCTTCTCACGAAGAACGAGTGACGTCACGGACCCTCTCTGTTTTCCATGCAAGGGCCTGTGACGTCACAGAGCCTCTCGCAGGTGCAGACTGACCTTTGATCTGGGGTCTCGTCATACGGTAACCTTGTCACGTCTGTTAGCTCTGACTGTGAAAATTGGCCCTATTCTGCACTTGACTGCGCCCGCGCTAATTCGCGCAAATCAAACCAATGATTTCCAACATATACGTCCATTCCCATAGGGCTATTATCTTACAAAAAACATTAGCCTAACATCGATATAAAAATAATAATACGCACATTAATTCTACGTAATAGACTTCATTTTTTCAAAAAATATAATAAAAAACTTACTTTTGACGTCATAGATGTACTATGTCTTTTCAAATATAGGCTTCTATGTTTCTCTTCGCATCCGTCATCTTAAGAAAGTCTTGGAATAAAGACGAAACGTTATTGAACATATAAACCATTTTCATGTTTGCTTCGCCGAGGATTGCATGATCTATATTGGAATAGACTTTCTTGTATGCGACGTGATGGCTCAGGTGGAAGAGTATTTGCCTCACATGCAAGTCGGCCATTTGTATTTTTATTAATAGTTGAGAAAAAAAATGAATAAAATCGTGACCATTTGAAATTTGAAAGGTACTTGCAACCCTTTAAACTGTCGAAAAAACCTATGTAAACCGGGTTTTAAATTTGAGCAAATATTCATACATTAAAAGATTGAAAGGTTTTTGAAGCTATAATAGTAAAATTAAAGACTGTTGAGTATTCATTATTTAAACTTAGTGGACAAGTTAGGTATAGACATTTTTAATGCCTCAAAGACCAAGCTCCTCTCCTTTCACCACCAACACTCCGGTCCCAACTTTGTCCCAACTGAAATGAACGGCTCTCCCATTGAGGAAGCCCACTCATAAGCCCCTGTGAATGTCCTACTCTTCAGACTTGAAATGGAAGACTCACATCAAATCTGTTGCTAAGACCGCTTAAAAGATGGTTGGATCATTCTACCACTCCAGAATGGTTTCACACGCCCGACGCCATCCTCTACCTGAACAGGAGTCAAATGCGTCCTAAGATGAGGAGATACTGCTGCCATATATAGTGAGGTGCCGCCCAGAGAACCCTTTTCTGCCTTGACAGAGTCCAAAACCGACTTAGAAATCTAGTGGGAGATGCCCTCTTCTCTTCCATACATTCACTCTCTCACAGAAGATACGTTGCTAGTCTTTTTTTTTGCTCTACCGTTATTTTCATGGTAGGTAATAGACTGAGCTCACATCTATGCTCCCACCCCCTTTATAAAACATCTATAACTAGAACACGCCTAGCTACTACCACTGTCAATGATGCCCCTTTCTCCTTCTGCATACCCAAGACGAAACGAAACTTCTATGGGCAGAGTTTTTTTCTTAGAACTGCCCGTCTGTGGAAGACAGTGCCTCGAGCCTGCTTCCCTGCCGACTACAATATGGTCGTCTTCAAATCCAATGTAAACAAGTTCTTGTTGAACCGTCCCCGTAAATAATCAATGTCTGCCCTGCTACAACCATCGTGCCGATGAACGCGATGTTATTTCATCATCCACCAGTCAGACTATTTAACCCTTATCCTCGAGTGACCTTTAATGTAGAAAAAAAGACAGATGTTTTTTTTTACTAAATATATATAACAATTATGGAATTAAAGACTGTTGGGTATTCATGATTGAAATTGGTGGACACGTCAGATATAGAGAGCAGTTTGTTGGTACCAAATATAGTTGGATTGTCGAAAGCATTATGAATGTTATTAATGGTTCAATGAGTGGATTTTTTGTCACCCTTTAGTTAATGATATTACCTAACGAACAATCTTACCACTATGAAATTATCTATATAAGTATATACATAATTTCATAATGCTAACGGTGTTCGTTAATGGGCTGGAAGATCAGGGTTCAATCCTCGGTTGAGCCATACCAAAGACTTTAAAATGGTACTTAATGCTTCCTTGCTAAAAACTCAGCGTTATAAGCTGAGGTCAAGGGTAAGTATAGTAATCTTAGGAAAGGAGTAGCGCCCCTTCATCTCTATGTAGTAGCTAATGAAAAGGGAGCCTTCTGGTCGTCTACGACTATAGCCAACCACTCAACTTTACTTACTACTTATCACAAATGTATACAAATGATATTGCATCTTTATTTATCAGCAAAAGAGAATCGTCCTATTTGTAGATCCATACGTATCTGATCAGATCCGGTATATTCAGCGTTTTATGGCCAATATGTATAACTTCAGCACTCCTACCCACTTCCCCACTGTCAAACTTGATATAGATCAATTTTTGATAAACTCCCCAAACAGAAGCTCAGGGTTCAGATTTCATATCCGTTTGATTCGTCAGACTCCGAGGTCAAAGGTGGGTTTTAATATTCGGCTCTGGAGTAGACACAAATGTTAGAGTCGAGGATTCATTTCCGTGCAAGAAGAAAAGAATAAATTCTGTCACGGCTTTAAAAGATGAATCAGAAATCGAAGATACGCTTTAAAAGCACAGAAAATTGGTTTGAATAATTCTGAAGAAGATTGAAGAAATGGGTCTAGATATATTTCTCTTATTAATATCTCGTCTTCATACTTTGTTAATTAAGTTTTGAAAATATATGAATTGGATACCTAATTTGTGAGATTTGATTCATCAACTAAATTGGCCATCTCGAGAAATATATATATATATATATATATATATATATATATATATATATATATATACCGAACCTTTTTTCAGACTTACTATGTTCGATAATATATATATATATATATATATATATATATATATATATATATATATATATATACTTATATTGAGATGTGTTTATTTCTCTCCCATTTAATATGGCTCTGACATTTAATATGGCTATATATATATATATATATATATATATATATAGGCAGCATCTTCTTTTGCAGGCAAGTATTGTTGAATATAACAGACAACTTATGTCTAGATATCGTTTGGTAGATTCTTTCAATACTCCGAATCAGAATCTTAGTTTCGGGGTGGAAATATATATATATATATATATATATATATATATATATATATATATATATATATATATATATATATATGTATATATATATATATGAATTATAAAGGAACAGCGTTTCGCCCAACTGTTGTGTGGTCTGTTTCAAGAGCGAAAAAATAATAAATGTAACAAAGAACGAGAAGATCTATAATTTTTGGAATATTTAGTGTTTATAAAATTTAAATCTATTTAGAGAAGGAAGATATTCGGATGACCACACATACAGACCTCTCCCCACACTCACACGCACACACACATATATATATATATAGAGAGAGAGAGAGAGAGAGAGAACCTCTTCGCATTGTTCCATGAAGTCGTTGACGATTTAAATTAACTAATCTGAGAATGATTCGACAAAGAATCGAAAACGTTCGTGAAACCTGTGGAACCTATGGAACATTTATTATATTTTTTGATTTTAATGCAAAAAAGACCATCAGAAAAATTGAAAAATAAAAAAAGTATAATTAAACGGACGAATTCTGTTATTTTTAACAATGTTTGCATATATATATATATATATATATATATATATATAAATATTTTTATATATATATATATATATATATATATATATATATATATATATAGTCTCAGAAGTTTCTCAACCATAACAACTATAAAAAAAATAAAAATAGAATAAAACAAAAACATTTTAGTCCCAAGTTGTACGGTGGAGAATCACTTTTTTTGTAAGTCAATTTAATTTTTGACAGTCACTATATTAGTTTGCTTCCAAGAATTTACGCTAGTCTTGATATTTAAGGGATCATCAGTTGTTTACCATGAAAAACTGTTTCGGGAATTTATATATATATATATATATATATATATATATATATATATATATATATATATATATATATATATTAAAATGATACGCGGAAATCTCTCTAAGGCCCTTTCGACTATCATCTCGTCAGGAGAAAATCGATAGTTTTAATTAATAATATTGTCGAAAGAAAGAGCAAATGGGGATTTTTGTTGTTTAATTACCTTGGATAGGGCGAAATAGTATTAACCTAGATAGACAGATTGTTGATAGCATAAGCAATTGTTTCTACTCTGTTTCCTTACGATTAGTTTATGCTACTAGACCTGCTTTTCCTTCCTTTCGCTAGTGTGCCCTATACAAATTATAGTAATATTGTATACCAATTTAAATGCCAATGTGAGGCTGGCTATATAGGGCGCACTTCCTTGCATTTGCAGACCCGCATAAAACATTCCATCAAAAATACGTCAGGGAAAGGTTAGGGTCCTTGGGTTACCCCTCCTCTAATACTTTGGACTCTGCTATTGGCCAGCATTTGGTTGAAAACCCTAGCTGTGCCAGTAGCTATAAAGTAGACCGTTTTGAGGTCTTGCATAGAGCAGATTCCAAGAACCATTTGAAAATATTGGAGTCTGTCTCTATCGCTATGCGAAAACCTTCCTTGTGCCGGCAGAAGGAATTTGTTAGATCGCTTACTCTCTTTGGGGAACTTTGAACTCTCTCCCTCTTTTTTTTTTCACCCCTAACGCAGTGCCTTTTAATCGTTTTTTAAGTAAATCATTAAATTGACTTTTAATCGCTCTATTGTTCATTTAGGCAATTTCAAATCCCCATTTCCTCTTTCTTTCGACAACATTATTAATTAAAACTGTCGATTTTCTCCTGACGAGATGATAGTCGAAAGGGCCTTAGAGAGATTTCCGCGTATCATTTTTAAATGTATTTATATACCTCAAAACATATATATATATATATATATATATATATATATATATATATATATATATATATATATAACTTGTAAAATCATAAATAAAATTTCCAGTCGGACTTATAATCCAACTACATTCGTACAATTAAACTTCAGTGTCTGCCCAACGTTTCCACCATGTTTCAGTAATGAATGTCCAACAGCATTTCTTTTATCGCAATTAAACGATATGTTCCAAATGTTAACGTTTACGTTGATTAACACTTAGCGCTACCGTTTAATATCTGACCCGGATGTACCGAAAATATCATCCGGCAGGAGGAAAAATACTTTACACAGACATGCACCTGGCCGGATATAAAAAACAGTCGATTCCCGGAAATAAAATAATTGTTGATTGGTACAAAACAACCTGCAAAGGTTAAGCTATCCGAAAATGTTATCATAAATACAATGTAGCTAAATACATTCACTAAGGTAGTAGCTACATTAACAGCGAAGGTGAACTCCCAGAATAAGCGTTTATAGGTGGATGCGTTGGTGACACAAAATATTATATAAATAAAAATGAAATTGAGATTGATAGTCGACTCACAATCAAGTCCAAGAAAACCAATTTTTTAATTCTTGTGCGTGCGTCATCCTTCAGACGAACCCGCACTCTTTCACCGCTACCGACAATAAAGTAATATCATTATATTTTTATACATGAGTGTTTGTCGTCATTCCTTTAAGCTCATCAGAAATACAACGCTATTTAGAGGTCATTAATAAGTTTGTGGCTTACCTCGGGCAGACGAAGAAATGTTATGTGGGGGTGAACATTGGTTTTGACAAGATGGGACAATTCTCCACATTTCAAATGATTTGTTGGAACGGGGTGGAGAAACTTTGGTGAAAATCTCATCAGTAAGTGGTTTGATTCTGAATGAAATTTACACTCACCGGACCTTAACCTCTTAGATTTTTTAGCGGTGGGGTTATCTAAAAGATGTCTACCAAAACAATCCTCAGACTATTGCTGAACCTAAGAGAGCCATCGCAGTCAAAGCCAGGGTTGTGTCAATAGATTAGCGTTAGGTAGCATGTTGTGAATCACCCTATGTTACCGATGTTATCATTATACGTGCTGCTATTTTAGACTACGGTAGCCCATAATATTCAGTACCTCTATGTTTTGATGCCCTGTGAACATTATTAACGGTTATTTGTGCACGTCAAAGTAGTGATCGTTTTGTGCTTCCGTAGTCTTAAACAAGCCAACAAGATGACTGCACTAGTAATAGTGTCCTGTTATAAGTAACACTTTAAATAAAATGTCTTTTTCTGTATCGCACTGTAACGGGATTTTATGAGTTTATAGTTATTTGAGTATTTATTTACTCCTCTCCAGGAGTTAGGCACAAGGCCAGTTTTATCTTACTCCCACAAGTAAGATGTGACCCAAAGTCGGGTCGGGAAAATAGGGGTTTGAAAAGCCAGCGCCCGAGAGGTGAGCACTCTGGCCATTAAAAATGCCCGGGCAGCCCCGTCGGCATTCCCCGGTAGGGGCGCCTCAGGCAGTAAGCAATAAACTTACTCCTCCCCAAAAATGGGAGGCGAAGCCTGGGAGGGTGGACCGCCTAGAACTGTACAGGACAGACCCATAGACCGGCGTAAATCAAGCCCCGAAGGCCAAGACAATACCAGTCTATGGAGTGCAGTATCCATCGGAACAGATACTACACTTTGATCTTAGCCAAAAGGCCGTTATTTATCTACCTCCCACAAGGTAAGATGTGACACAAGGTCGGGAAAGTGGGATGAGATAAGCCAGCGCTCGAGAGGTGAGCACTCTGGCCATTAAAAATTGCCTGGGCAGCCCTGTCGGCATTCCCCGGTAGGGGCGCCTCAGGCAGTAAACAATAAACTTACTCCTCCCCAAAGAGGGGAGGCAAAGCCTGGGAGGGTGGACCGCCTAGAACTGCACAGGACAGACACATAGACCGACGTAAATCAAGCCCCGAAGGCCAAGACAATACCAGTCTATGGGATGCAGTATCCATCGGAACAGATACTACACTTTGATCTTAGCCAAAATGCCACAACCACAGAACTCACATAGTTTAAGTAATAATAATGCGCCTTGTTTGTGGTGGTGTGCTTTTAAAGAAGCAACGGTGATGCCCATGAGTTCCCTTATTCTAAACAGGCGTATCCTTCTTTATAAAACAATATTTAAAGGCAGATATACATACGTACACACAACCCGTGATCTTTTTCTGTTTACGTGTCTTACATATTTCCTGGCATCGGTGCGTGGATGTGTGGGGTGGGGTATAAACCTTTTTCGACCAATTCCTTTAAATAAAACACCAGCAAATAATATTGACATAAAAATAATGTCCTATTTTCTGGCACGCACAAATACTAGTACTTCTATTAATGTACTATTGTCCATACTCCCAGGCATTATTTTCTTCAATTTAGGGTAGTGTAGTATATGTTCTGTATTCGTGATACTATACTCCCAGTCATTATTTTCTTTTTTTGACGTAATATAGCATCCGTCTGTTAATCATGATACCATACTCCTAAGCGTTATTTCCTCTTTTGGGAGTAGTGTAGTATCTGTTCCGTGCTCATGATACATCTTCCGAGTCATTAAGTTTTCTTTTTTCGCGCGAAAGTGTAGTATCTGTTCTGTTGTGATTTGACAATCGTCCCAGACATTGCCTTCTCCTTTAGAGTAAGGTATCAAATGTTTGTTCTTCATGATACCATACTCCCAGGAATTATTTCCTCCTTTAGGAATAGAGTAATATATGTTCGGGCCTCATGATACAATCCTCCCATGCATTGCCTCCTTTTATGAGGTGGTAGTGTAGTATCTATTCTATGGCCATGATACTATCCTCCCAGGCATTACCTCTTCCTTGTGGGCAGGGTAGTGCAATATTTGTTCTATTGTCATTCAATTATCCTCCCAGGCATTACTCCCTCCTTTGGGGTCTTGTAGCATATGTTTATTCGTCATTATATCACACGGCTACGTATTATTTAATCCTTTAGAGGTAGTGTCGTAGATGTTCTATGATCATTATACAATAATCCCAGGCATTATATCCGCCTTTATGAGAGAGGTTATATTAGTATCTGTTATGTGGTCATGATACCATCCTTCCAGAATTAGATCTTTCCCTTTTTAGGGGGAGGGTAGTGTGGTATTTATTATGTTGTCATAAGACCATCCTTCCAGGCATTATCTCCTTTGTGGTAGCAGTGCAGTATACTATCGTACTAGGCTAGAAAAAATAAGCGTCTGGAGGGAGCATGTATTTGCTAGTTTAAATAATAATAATAATAATAATAATAATAATAATAATAATAATGATGATGATGATGATGATGATAATAATAAAAAAAAAAAAATAATAATAATAATAATAATAATAATAATAATAATGCATTTGTTTGTGCTAGTGCGCTTTTAAAGAAGCACCGGTTTGCCCCAGTTATTCCGAACATACGTATGTAAGAGGGGTTTGACCTGCATCCAAAAGCTGGTCCTTACATGTCGTCCAGAGGTCAATTAAACTGACCGAGGCAGAGGAAAAGAGAGAGGTACTTGAAATCATTACCGTATCATAAAAATAAAAAAAATAAAGCAGATAGATAGAAAGTAGTTAACCAGAATTGCATGGTTGAAAGAAAGGGGAAAGTGCTAAGTGTGTATATATGTACTGATCGATGTGACACGACTTAATAGACAACAGAGTGAGAAATGCTATGCTAATCAACAAACTCCCCTTCCTTCATAAAATTAAACAAATTTGAAAATTGTTTTTCTCTCAGTCTTAGTAAAGTTTCTATGATGGCTTGAAGAAGCTGGTTTTCGAACGAGATCGCAGCTGAAACATGTATGCACATATGTAGCCAATAATGTTTGTATAAATAAAATAATTTATACTATAATACAGCTTTATGTGTTATTGAGCACTATTTTATAAACACTGGAGTTTAATTGGATTAACATCTAGGAAAGAATAGCGAACTAAAGAATGTAAAATAATGATGCAGATATGTTGAGTAATAACTCATAAGACGTCACGAGGAGGCTAAGGGCATGACCCCACAATAATGAAGAAAAGCCGAAGACTAGATAGATTGTCAATTAGGTTAAAAGAACAGCAGAAATAGTTCGGTAACCTTTAAAAGAGTTTGGTGCACGAAGCCAGAAGAAGAAGGCACCCGGAGTGCAAAGTCAGAAATTAAAACGGCGGTTTTAAACGAAGGACGAATGAGCGCTTACGTAGCAGAGATCGATTTGGGAGGATATAGAGAAAAACTTGTCATGGGTTAGCCCCGAAAAGAGGTACTCCGACCACGACCGAACTGCCGTAAACAACTGGCGTGGAGATCACAAGCCTTCCCTAGATTCCGGGAGCAGACTGCTACAGAACGTATTGTCATGTTTCCCTCTAGGTTGCAAGGTAAATCACTCTGGTTTTCATGAAAATAACCTACGTTGGGTAGAACCGAAAATCAACCTTCGTCAAGGTAAAGAAATGGGTTTCTTCGTAAGACAAAGGAAAGAACAATAATGCCAAAGGACTTTTGCTTACAAAGAAATATTTAATTATATATATGTGTATACCCATTTTACTCCAGCTTGTGATGAAGAATAAAGAAACAGAGTTTCTCGAGCACGTCCTTGTCTCTATCGTTGTGTATTGTTTGATGCTACCGGGTCCCCCGAAAGAACGGTTATTGCAACATATATACATATATACATACGTATATATAACCCTTGAATCTTTTTTCTGTTTACGTGTCTGCATATTTCTTGGCATCAGCTCGTAGATGTGTCGGGGTGGAGGGAAACTTCTTTCGTCTAATTCTTTTAAATGAATAATCAGCAAATAATGTTGACATTAAAATAATGAACTATTTCATTCTTCTTTTTTTACGCGAAAGCTTTACTTTCTGTTCTGATCCAATTAAAATGAATCCTCGCAAATATGAAAAAAAATTAAATGTAAGAAAAGCAAATTAAAATTCTAGTCTAAAAAAATGAAACGAAATAAATAAAAAAAAAAAAATATATAGAAGAGTAAAAAGAAAATACAGTTGATCTAATAAGTCCAAATAACGTGTCATATGATGACGAGTGAAAATAAGTGTTGTTGAAAATGGTGTTCAAGAAATCATAATAATAATAAAGAAACTGAAAGTCTACCCCATCAACTTCGCCATCAAAACGACAAAAGTAATCTGAGCTCACATTGTCAAATATAAACAGGCCTTTATATACACACCTACACTTCCACCTACACTTCCACATACACTTCCACCTACACTTTCACATACACTTTCACATACACTTCCACATACACTTTCACATACACTTTAACCTACACTTTCACATACACTTTCACATGCACTTTCCCATATACTTTCGCATACACATTCACCTACACTTTCACATACACTTTCACATACACTCCCACATACACTTTCACATACACTTTCACATACACTTTCACATGCAATTTAACACACACTTTCACCTACACTTCCACCTACACTTCCACCTACACTTTCACATACACTTTCACATATACTTTCACATACACATTCATCTACACTTCCACCTACACTTTCACATATACTTTCACATATACTTAACATACACTTTCACCTACACTTCCACCTACACGTCCACCTACACTTCCACATACCCTTCCACCTACACTTCCACATACACTTCCACATACACTTTCACATACACTTTCACATATACTTTCACATATACTGTAACATGCAATTTCGCATACACTCTCACCTACACTTTCACCTACACTTCCACTTCCACTTCCACCTACACTTCCACGTACACTTTCACATACACTTTCACATACACTTTCACATATACTTCCACATGCAATTTCGCATACACTTCCACCTACACTTTCACATACACTTTCACCTACACTTCCACCTACACTTTCACATACACTTTCACATACACTTTCACATATACTTTAACATATACTTAACATACACTTTCACCTACACTTCCACCTACACTTCCATATACACTTCCACCTACACTTCCACATACACTTCCACATACACTTCCACATACACTTTCACATACACTTTCACATATACTTTCACGTATACTTTAACATGCAAGTTCGCATACACTTTCACCTACACTTTCACCTACACTTCCACCTACACTTTCACATACACTTTCACATATACTTAACATACATTTTCACCGACACTTCCACCTACACTTCGACCTACACTTACACATACACTTCCACCTACACTTCCACATACACTTCCACATACACTTCACATACACTTTCACATATACTTTCACATATACTTTAACATGCAATTTCGCATACACTTTCACCTACACTTTGACCTACACTTCCACTTACACTTCCACCTACACTTCCACGTACACTTTCAACACACTTTCACATACACTTCTATTTCTTCTCGATTAGTTTTTTTGTATTTTTTTCTTCTCGATTAGTTATGTCTTCAATCAAAAAGTACTCTTGTCAAAAGTAGATCGTTCCTAGTCTGTAAAAAGAAACTTATGCACATCAGAAACACCCACATCGCCCATTAAAACTTTTGTCACCGACAGCTCGATCATGAAACACACTGTACTAGTTTTTTTTAAAAATCGAAATCGCTCCAGACAAGGCATGAAGCCACTTGATGTAAGGAGCTAACAAGAACAAATAAGATTATCGCAAAGACAGGAGATGCATATTAACCTTAGTCTTGAAAAGACCAATATTATAGGTAGGAAGAAAAAAAGTCAGCGATGAGGTATCAAAACAGCGAATTGATAGAGACCGCTAAACCAACGAGACAAACAAGCTGTAACAAAAGAAGCGGGAAATAAATCACACAATTCTGAAGAATACATACTATAATAGTATTTATAGAAAAGACTGAGACTAGCAATATCACGTCTGTGAGAAAAGGGGTGCAGAGAAGAAGAAAGAGTAGGGCCAATCAAATTACAGATACGTTTCTACACCTTATCAAGAACTTTAAAATGGGACAGAGATTCACCAGCCCAAATATGACAACAGTACTCCATACATGGCCTGAATGTGGATTTGTAAAGATAGAGAATAGCCCCAGGTGTGAGTAAGTGTTTAGAAGTTAAAATAAATAAAAAAACTCAAACCAATATATTATGCCATTGGTATAATTATTTATTTCGTTTCAGAATGGGAATCATCGGGTACATTTTCGATGGATTGACACTTGTTTACTGAAAAAAGAAGAATAAGTCACACCGTTTCGGAAATCTCAGAGGAGAGGAGGGGAAGGACTGCATTTGGGAAGAGTTAATTGTCCCCATAGGTTTATCGTCAATTCAATCCTCCCCCTTAGATTTCCAAAACGGTGTAAGTTATTTACCATTTTAAGTAGAACAATTTCAAGCCATCGAAAATGTACCTGATGACACCCATTCCGGGATGACATAAATTATAGTACTAATGGCTTAATATGTTGGTTTCAGTTTTTTCTTTTAAACTTTATTCTTGCTATGCATTGTATTGAGCTCTTTCACTCAAGATATCGTTCCAAAAAACCTCCATCTTTCAAGGATCCAGCATACTATATATATATATATATATATATATATATATATAAAGTGGTGTACTAAAAGCGAACTTTTAGGAAAAGTAAAACCTATTGTGAAGAGTATACAGCTCAATATCCAGGATAGAGCAGGTAGAATGAAGAAGAATGGAAAGGAATTAGAGAAGCAAAAGCCAAATCATAATTCAATTCAATTGCTCAGAGCAAGGTATATTCCGCAAAAATGCAATTTATTCAAGTTAAATTTTCCTTAAGCCAGGCTTTTCAAAGATCAAAATCTTATCATCAGAGGAAGTCGCTAGGATAGATAAGTTGGCAAAGGCCAAGATTTAAAATTTGAAAAAATAAAATAAAAGTTGTAGGGGAAGAAACACAGGGCAAAATTCTGCCCGAATGCAAGCAAATGTCCGATTGCTAAAAAGTCCGGTGTCGAAAAGTCCAGCGGAGAGAATGAGATGTAGATAGGTAGGTCGTTAAAAGGCCCGAAAGGTTGTGAGAGAGGATTATGTATCAGTTTTCAGTATTTATTTCAACAGTGCCCGATACGTAAGTAGAGCTAGGTAGTAAGTTAGAAAAATATATTTATGGCAATTAAGCTACACAGAGGCTCACGCGTTTCATCCCAGGGGGATCT
>OY744526.1:12478101-12520601 GCA_963556195.1 Sepiola atlantica | reverse complement strand
CTTGATTTACGCCGGTCTATGGGTCTGTCCTGTGCAGTTCTAGGAGGTCCACCCTCCCAGGCTTTGCCTCCCCTCTTTGGGGAGGAGTAAGTTTATTGTTTACTACCTGAGGTGCCCCTACCGGGAATGGCGACGGGGCTGCCCAGGCAAATTTTAAGCCCCACTTTCCCGACCCGACCTTGGGTCACATCTTACTTGTGGGAGTAAGATAAAAACTGACCTTGTGCCTAACTCTTGGAGAGACGTAAATCAATACTCATTTCGGAAATGAATGGACATACCCAGAAACTTGCACGGAAATAATAAATACAGTTACGACTAAGCGTTTAGGCCGTTATTGAGTGCAGTTATGGCCACAGAATCGGACGCATACTTTCTGTAACACACTTTTGTTAATGCACAATCAGTTATAGGATAAGTTTATCTATCTATTTTGGGAATAAATGGACTTACCATGACACAATAAGTACAGTTATGACTAAGCGTCGTGGCAGTTATTGATGGCAGTTATGGCCACAGTTAATACAGTTCATACGCTTTTTAAAATGATAATATTGCGTTTGTCTTGATTATCATCGGTCCTTAAAGGCTGCAGCAGAATCAAAACACTTAGGATGATCTCCGTCGCAATTATGCAGCTCACACCTCACGACTTTCCATTTATTTTAGGAACACAGGATTGCAGCGAAGATTGTCGGATTTTTGAATCCGGCATGACTCAGTTTGATGCAGGTTGTCGTCTTCTAATATCTCGGTGCTTTCCAGTCGCCCATGATCTCCAGTTTCCAAATCTACTAATATTACACACAAAAAACTATCCATTGCACTTTACCGCTATTAAATACTTTAAATGATTCCGACGAAAGAGCGTGAAAAATTATTACTTTTGTCTCGAACGCCTTGTAAAATAGGAAAAATAAAAGATTTAGCACACATTTAAAGGAAATAACGCGTGGAGTTTAATGTTTCTTTCGTCTCGTTTTTATGCCAAATGCGTTACTCGATGGAAGAAAGTCGTTAGCGTCGTTGAAAACCATAAATGGACAGTGTTAGGCGAAGGTGCACGAATGTTTTGGCAATTTACCGAATGAACATTTCGCGGTCAATAATAAAGAATCGGGCGGAAAGACATTTCATGCCAGAGAAAACTTGCCTTTACCACAGACGAAATAAACACAAAAATAAAGGAACATTATAACAAGACAAAAACTAATATTGATCGACTAGAAAAAATGTGACCCCTTGATAAATCATTGAACTTGGTTTAGATTGCTTGGATCAGAAAAAGGTGAGTTTGTAAAGCCAGTTTAATGTAAAAAAACAAACATCAAAAGATAAATAAAAAAGGAGTTTATTTTGACTTGCTATATCTCTATCTATATATATATATCTTTCTCTTATTATTCCAGCTTTGAGATAAATAGTATTAGTACTAGTGGTTATATTTCCTTTAATATATAATACTACATATATCTGTCTATTATTCTATCTATCTGCTATATTTTTCTTAGTGTCGACCTACAGATGTACGTATGTATATAACTAGAAAATAAATGCAAAAAGCGGATATATTATTTTGATTATCCGGACTACTGTCCTTATCTTGGATGTTATTCTCACAACGTTTCGAGCGATGTAACCTCCGACCTTCTTCAGGTGTATCTTGTCGAACGCGAAAATCTGAACGGAATTTTGAACAGAACCCTTTATTTAATCCAGGGGGTAGCTTTGTCTCGTCCCGTCAGCCATGACTGGGTAAAAGTCTTAATTCATTCGCAATTGAATTCTTAGTATCGCCCGCACTGAGGATTGAACCTTTAACTTCCAAGAAACTGCCACTGAATACAAATTATCAATCCTAATCTACAAAATTCCAGAAACATACAAAAAAATAGCGGATATACCAATAAAATGGTATCAAATTAAAAAACACGCTAAGATTTAATATTTATTATTCATTATTAAAAAAGCAATGATACGTATATTTTGAGTCGAAAACATGTGATCAGCTGAGTCACTCATTGAATTTGAGTTAGATTGTTTGAATCAAATCAAATAAAAAAGTAGTCTTTTGTCTTCTCGCTATATATCCTTATTTTATATCTGTCTCTTTAACCCCTGTTTTTTCCTCCAGCTTCGGCTAAAATAGTATTAATACAACTTGTGATATTTCCTTTTGTGTATAAGTGACTATTCCGATCTTAAGTGACTATTCTGATCTTAAGTGACTATTCCGATCTTAAGTGACTATTCCGATCTTAAGTGACTATTTCGATCTTAAGTGACTATTCCGATCTTAAGTGACTATTCCGATCTTAAGTGACTAATCCGATCTAAAGTGACTAATCCGATCTTAAGTGACTAATCCGATATTAAGTGACTAATCCGATATTAAGTGACTATTCCGATCTAAAGTGACTATTCCGATCTTAAGTGACTATTCCGATCTAAAGTGACTATTCCGATCTTAAGTGACTATTCCGATCTTAAGTGACTATTCCGATATTAAGTGACTATTCCGATATTAAGTGACTATGCCGATCTTAAGTGACTATTCCGATCTAAAGTGACTATTCCGATCTTAAGTGACTAATCCGATCTAAAGTGACTATTCCGATCTAAAGTGACTATTCCGATCTTAAGTGACTATTCCGATCTTAAGTGACTATTCTGATCTTAAATGACTATTCCGATCTAAAGTGACTATTCCGATCTTAAGTGACTAATCCGATCTTAAGTGACTATTCCGATCTTAAGTGACTATTCTGATCTTAAGTGACTATTCCGATCTTAAGTGACTATTTCGATCTTAAGTGACTATTCTGATCTTAAGTGACTATTTCGATCTTAAGTGACTATTCCGATATTAAGTGACTATGCCGATCTTAAGTGACTATTCCGATATTAAGTGACTATGCCGATCTTAAGTGACTATTCCGATCTTAAGTGACTATTCCGATCTTAAGTGACTATTCCGATATTAAGTTTTACAGTAAGAAAGTTTCTTTCCAATAACTTCTCTTGAATTTTTCTTTATGTTTATTGTAAGTGCTCGACTGAGCTCGAATCCCTGTAAAACATTCCAAACAAGAACTCTCGTCTATCTACATTTACAGTAAAAAATGCTTTATCTCTCTTTTTCACCAAACGAAACTTCCATGAACAAAGTTTCTTTCCGAGAAAATCCTATATGTCGAAAAATATCCCACGAGTCTGCTTCCCGAGCGACTACGGCATGGCCGTCTTCAACTTTAATGTAGACACATACTTATTGAGCTGACTTCTTGGATAATAGAACATAGTCATCTCAAGTAATCTTTTCCCCATCCCACCCATTGTATCCGGTACTTACGTGGAGGCGATCATTGTCCAACTGTCGACCTCTTTACACTTTTATCCTCGAGTGGCCCTCGGTCCTTGATAATAGGTGACCCATTTGTAAAACAAGAGTATAACGTCTCTATTTTAAAAGCTACAAACCCCCCAAAAAGAAATAGAAAAATAAGTTTAAAAGACAAAAAGAAAAGTAAGAAAAAAAAAGTCGTTCTGTCAGATTTTCAATGAGATTTCTTTTTTACTAATGAGTCACCACTGTGTATGGATGGACGGGGGTGACTGAGATGTAGTACCTTTGCAAACCGGACAGTCGCATTTGTTACCTGCAGGTGGTCCGGTCCACATATAACTAAATAGAGACCCTAAAAAAGAGATAGAGGGTGAAAGAGAGACTAAAAAAGAGATAGAGGGTGAAAGAGAGACTGAGAAAGAGATAGAGGGTTTAAGAGAGACTAAGAAAAAAATAGAGGGTGAAAGAAAGACTGAGAAAAAAGTAGAGGGTGAAAGAGAAACTAAGAAAGAGACATAGGGTGAAAAAGAGACAAAGAACGAGATAGAGGGTGAAATAGAGACTGAGAAATATAGAGGATGAAAGAGAGACTAAATATATTGTGATGCCCATTCTCACTAGTGCCTTCTAGTAGCTGATTAGGCACATTAACGAGCACACCAAGGCAACGCTTCCGGCTGACAGGCAAAATCCGGTACATCAAGTCGGTTGGTGACTGTCTTTCGGCACCCGAAGACTGGCAGACGACATCTCATCTATTGTGCTCCTCCAATGGCAACAGCCTGGAGTAGCGGATGGAGGCAGCTCTGGAATCTGGGATACTGGCTACGATCGCAGCATCCCCTGGCGAACGATTTCACATATGGGATAACGGTGGGGGCTAAATGTCCGGGAAACACGCACGCTAAGTCTGGAAAGCAATAGCAACCAACCAGATCAAATCTTTTTGACTAAACACCTACATAAAAATAGAAATATTGTCAACAACGACCGTTCAGAGTTACTGTGCGGGAAGCAACAATTTGAACAGCCCCTTCTGATGACTGACTGATTGACTCAATATTTATTAAGGCCCGGATGACACTCGAGACACAGGTTTTTGCCAATTTTACGATGAACAACATCATGAGATCGTCGAAAACGATGTGATGAATGAGCAGAATTTGATTACATAAGAGAACTGCTCAGCAAGTATTTGTTAACATTGGACGTGAAAACGAAATAGATAATCGCTCCAGACAAGGCATGAAGCTACTTGACGGAAAAGTCTAAACAAAAAATACTACTTCAAGGTCAAAAACGAGTTAACGATAAGTGTAATATAGATTACGACCCAGAAAACAGCAATTTTTAGTCCTTTGTCGTAAACATCGCTTATAGAATCTGAGGACTAATGGACAACAACAGTACTCCATGTTAAGACGTACTTGACTCTTATACAGGTAATGAATTGCGTCAGGAGTGAGATACTTTTTGTAGCGTGAGAATGATCTTACCATTAACTCTGCAATCTAGTTGAGTAAGTCATGCCCACAGCCCCTTTTGAACAGAAGGGACGTTACTAGTCTCTTTTTACTCCATTTTATTTACATAGTAGGTGCTCGACTGAGCTCCAATATCTTATCCCCTCTTTTAATTAACAGCAAGAACTGCTCTTATTATAACCATAACAAATATTATTCAGTCCTCCTTCTATGTACCTAAAACCAAACGAACCTTGTAGGGAATATATGCGTGTCCATAACGTAGTTGGAGAGGAGAAAGTTATATATATATATATATATATATATATATATATATATATATATATATGTATGTATATATATATATGTATATGTATAGTCTAAAGAAGCTTTGAGTGATTTTAAACAAAATTAAAAATTAAAAAAAGAAGTAAAATGCAGTTTAAATTCCCAGAGAAACTAACTAAATCCAAGATATTGCAGACTTAACATTCGTTAGAAAATTCATAAATAAATAAATAAATAAATAAGTAAGTAAATATAATAAAAAGGGGAGTTAAGTATCTAACAGTGAAACAAAAACAAGAGACCTTAAGCGTCTAATATTAACATAGCGTCTAATATATATATATGTATTTTTGTATATGTATATATATGTTTATATATGCATATATACATATGTATATATATGTACATATATATGTATATATATATGTATATATATACATATGTATATATATATGTATATATGTATATATATGTATATATATGTATATAGTTGTATATATATATGTATACATATATATGTATATATATATGTATGCATATATATATATATATATTGTTTTTAATGCAACTTTAATTCCTATATCATTTTATTGCTAGCTACCATATCGCCGAATAGTTCTTGGGTGTAATGTTTAGATAGTATTATTATTATTATTATTATTATTATTATTATTATTATTATTATTATTATTATTATTATTATTTGATATGCAAATTACCATATCACACGGTAGCCTTAAGGCTAATATATAATTAATATTATTATTTTATTATTATTATTTATTTATGTATATATTAGTGAAATTTTAAGCGGAATTATTTCGACACTTGATTATTGGGGAAATGGTAGTTTAAACAGTACCATTGGAGAGCCATGAATATTATAATTGTCCTGTTTTTAAATCTCCGAAACAGTTACATGGTAAAAAGCTGATGATCCCCGTGTTAATATTAGACGCTTAAGTTAAGGTCTCCTGTTTTTGTTTCACTGTTAGATACTTAACCCCCCTTTTTATTTTATTTAGTTATTTTATTTACTTATTTATTTATGAATTTTCCAACGAATGTTAAATCGGCAATATCTTGGAGTTAGTTGGTTTCTCTGGGAATTTAAACTGCATTTTACTTTTTCCTTTTGTTTAAAATGACTCAAAGCTTCTTTAGACTATATATATATATATATATATATATATATATATATATATATATATATATATATATATATATATATATGAGAGAGAGAGAGAGAGAGAGAGAGAGAGAGAAAGAGGGGGATAGAGATATATAGCGAGAGTGGCCGCTACAAAAGCGGGGAATTTGAGGTTTTAAATTTAATTGTTTAAATTTTATTTCGTGTAAATTTTATGTCGTCTGTAATATCCACTTTATTGATTTGCACGGACGACATTTTCAGCATCTGTGAGTGTATTCGAATGTTAGTCTTTGAAAAACTTTATTTAAAAAATTACCGTTTGACGAATTTCCCGCTTGTCCGGCGACTACCCTGCATATATACTAAAATAGTACTAATCCCTGAACAAATTCATTAATGTTAATTTGCACGATTTATTATTTTAATTTTATTCAACAGATGATAATTGTTATTAATAGCTTGTTGAAATTTACAAGTCAGTCTACACTTTTGAAACTCATGATTACTCTGTACCCGAATGGCCAACGTTGACAGATGAAAAGCGATTTGATCGTACATTGTTTTTAGGTACTTTTCCATGGAGCATATCGACCAAAAGAGATAGAAGTTTGCTCTTTTGAATCGACATCTACTATCGTGTTAGGGTTAAGGTTAGGGTTAGGGTTAGGGTTAGGGTTGATGTTGAGTCTAGTATAGACTACAGATCTGGTAAAAATGTTTTATTAATTAATTTTGTTTAGTTAAAAGCGATGATAAGGTGATTTGAAATAGTGCAGAGTAACATTTTTTTAAAGATTCCGCTTTAATTTCTATTTAACTAGTGAGGCCACGGAAAAGCGAATTAGAGGAAGAAAAAAGAAAAATAAATTGAGATAAAAAACCTATAAAGTAACGCAAAGATAAAAACGAAAAAGTACACAGACATAAGACACAAAAGAAAAGATGTACAGGAAAAAAGTAAAATACAATACAATAAACACGTGATCCGAAGTAAACACGCCATTTTTGTAGCAATGTGAATACATCGAATGTAAAGGAAAACGGAAGAGTCGAAATAAGTATTAACAGAAAAAACTGAAGCGAAATCTTTTGCAAACTTTGTAATTTAGGTTTAATCAATAATATTTGTAAAGAAAAATGGATAAAATATCAGCAGAAACTTTTAACAAATTTATTTCAACTGAACACAGAATAAAATAATGAGTTAATTGCCGCTGTAACGCGAGATGAAATAAGACAGTCTGATCCGTGGTCAATATATTCTTTTCTCTCTCGGCAAGACTCTATCGACAAGGGCGATAACTCCGAAATGATCCAAGGAAGATAATTGCGTTTTCTTTAGTTATCCTAACAAAATCAATTAAATCCGTGCCAATAGTTTAACTTAGTAAGGGGAAACATGAAAAATAAGCTAGTTTAAATCAAATATCGATATATAAGACGGATTGTTAACTTTTTATGTTAGATTCTTTTTTATATTATTTTTTTAGTATGTGTTCTTTTTTATATTATTTTTTTCTCGTTTATGATTTGTCAAATACGGACGTTAAGTTTTTATTTTTCTTCCCTCCCAAGATGTGAAACAAGGTCAAGAAAGTGGTATTTTATAAGCCAGTGCCTTAGAGGTAGAGCACTTTGGCCGAACAAAAATTGTCTGGGCAGCTCCGTCGGCATTCCTCGGTATGATTTACAAAAAAAAACTAACCTCTTCTTTAAGGGCGAGAAGTTCAAGCCTGGGAAGGTGAACCTCTTAGAAATGGACGGGACTATACGTACGATAGACAGAGGTTAAGCCACTTCAAAATAGCCTAGATTCTGCCTGTCTGATTTTGGCATGAATTCCGAATGGTTTTAATAACTCAAATTTATCTAAACTCCCGCAGTTTCTACAAACTTTTCAGTCTTTCATTTTTTCGAAAATATAAACGGCGATGTGTTTATTTTTGTTTGAAACGAAAGCAGACACGTTGAATCGACTCTAATTAGTGTAAATAACCGATATGGTGAGAAAATATTTTTCAAATTTAATTAAACGAAAATTTTGTCAAGTCAATAGGAAGGTGTTTTGCAATAGTGCAATGTAGAAGGCATAATAGCGTTGACACACCGGTTCCTCTTTAGATCACCGAAGTTAAGCGACGTTGAGGCTGGCCTGTACCAGATGGGTGATTATTTGGGAATGCTAGGCGCTGTACGCCTTCTTCCAATGATCGGGATGCACATGCGGCTGGAGATCGCTTATGAATATGTATATAACAAAATATTCAGTTAAATAGAAAGAGTCCACTTGGTGACGGCTTCCCGTTTGTGAAATTGGAAATTCACAAGCGGTGTTTATCAAAAAGCAGCCCATCATCATTTTAGACCGCTTCGATTTTGGCAGAAATTCTAATTGAAGTATTTCTCAGGCTCAGACTGTATTTAAAAAAATGTTTTCGTTAAGAGAGTTAACCATTGAAACAAAATAGTACATGAACACATTAAAAACTCACAAAAGCTATTACCAGTTCGTATTTTGGAGGGGCATTCATTAGAATTTCCCACAAGTTAATACTTACTTTAAAGCCGTGAGAAAACGAATACGAAAGAGAAAATAAGAAGAAGATAAAGAAGAAAAAAACGTAAAAAAAGAAGACAAAATTGACACAAAAAGCTGAAGATAAAACAGTGACATAAATAATATATACACCTGGTCCGAAGAAAGAAAGGAAAACAGAAACAAACATAAGAAAGACAAGAAAAGCTGGACAGGAAAACAGATGAAATAAAATATGATAAAATAAACACGTGGTCCGAAGTAAACACGTCATTTTTGTAGCAAAGTGAATACATCGAATGTAAAGGACAACGGAAGAGTCGAAATAAGTATTCTCAGAAAAAACATAAGCGAAATCAAATAAATCCGTGCCAATAGCTTAACTTAGTAAGGGAAACCACGAAAAATAAGCTAGTTTAAATCAAATATCGATATATAAGACCGATTGTTATAAGGCTCTTAAATAGAAAATATAACAAGGTACATTTTTATGTTAGATTTTTCTTCATATTCTTTTCTTAGTATGTATTTCCTTCTAACTTTTTTTTTTTTGTTTATGATTCGTCAAATACGGATGTTAAGTTTTTATCTTTCTCCCTCCCAAGATGTGACACAAGGTCAGGAAAGTGGTATTTTATAAGCCCATGGCTACTACAACACGAGGTATTACCAGTTCGTATTTTGGAATCGTGCCGAGCGGCATTTTATTTGTATTTCCCACAAGTTAATACTTAACTGAGAGCCGTGAGAAAATGAATTAGAAAGAGAAAGAAGAAGAAAGAAGAAGAAAGAAAAAGAAAGAAAAAGAAAGAAAAAGAAGAAAGAAAGGAGAAGAAGAAAAAGGAGAAAAGTAAAAAGAAACACAAAGTAACGTAAAAAAAAGAAGACAAAATTGACACAAAAACCTAAACACAAAAAAAACTGAACAGAAAATAAAATAAACACCGGATCCGAAGTAAACACGTCACTTACCTGGAAAAATTAAACATCAATATAAGCGAGAACTGGATCAATAGTCAGAATAAGTATTTTCATTACAAAAGAACTGAAGCGTAATGAAATATATTCCTGCTAATAACGTAGTGAATGATGACACGAAAAAATAGGCTAGATCAAATCAAATATCGATACATAAGACTAAGTGTTATTATTGTCTTACATAGAAAATATGACAAAATGAACTTTTTATTAGATTCTGTGTTCCTTTTTATCCTTTTCGTGTTTCTTCCTTATATTTTTTCTTTCAAATTTGTCTTGTTTCTTCTTGTTTAGAATTTATAAAATACAGACGTTCAGTTAATAACTCAATTTTATCCCAAATAACTCCCTATTTTACAAGCTTTTCACTCGTCAATTTTTGCGAAAATATAAACGGCCATGTTTGTTTGAAACAGAATCAGACACCTTGAATACACTCCAAAACAATAAATATGATGAGAAAATATTCTACTAAATTAAAAGTTCTGCGTTACATTAAGACCCGAACTAACTTTGACCGCGTCGTTACGATCAAAGTGGGGGCTATGGTAAGGGTTAGGGTTAGCGTTAAGGTTCGAGTTAGGGTTAGGGTTAGTGTTTATGGTTAGGGTCATGGTCAAAGTTAGCGTGGGTCCTAAAGTAACAAATTATCAAATTAACTTAAACGTAATTTTTGTCAAACCGATAATAAGATGTTTTGCAATAGTGCCGAGATGCATTTTATTAGGAGGAATGTTTAATTAACTAAGAGCCGCGAGAAAATAGATAAGAAAAAGAAAAAAAGAAAAGTAGATAAAAAACTAACGCAAATAAAAAAAGGGGAAATGAAAGAAATGAAAGAAATAAAAGAAATAAAAGAAAAAGTGGAAACGAAATGGAATTGAATAAAAACGTGGATTGTAGTATAGATACTATTTTGTAACACTTTTAATACGTCGAATATAAGGGAGAACGTGCAATATTTTTATAAATGAAAAATTCATTTATTAAAAAAAAAAAAATTTTATCGCGAATTTTCGTTGTAAAATACAACCTTGTCAAGCGAGACTGTCCTATAGTTTTTTTTCCTTTTCTTCCTCCTCATTTTGATGGTGGTATTAATCCCGAGGAGTCGAAAATACGTCGAGTCTTTAAGACGTTAGAAGTTTAGTCTGGTCGATGTCATGCACAGATTGGCGCTATTTTTTTTAAAGTAAGGAGTATCCGGCCTTTAGGCCAGAAAAATATTTCAAATACCTGACATGGTTGGGACCCTAATCCCCATAAAAGTTGGCACATTGTGCTTGCACACACTCAGCCCACCGATCCATCCACTGCCGGAAACACCTAAGGAAGTCTTCTTTTAGAATGGTGTTCATCTACGCCGTCGTGTTGGATTCAGCAGGTGGTTGGAGAAGATGCGATGGATGTAACACAAATTAAGAAGTGGTTCAACCGATTTAAAAATTGTCCGCACATCAGCGCAGAGTGACCAGCGTTCTGACGGGCCCCAGACTGCCCGGGGTGCAGCTGTTATTAAGAGGGTGCGAAAAAAGAGATAATTACATATTTTTGTAAAACGAATTATTAAAAATAAAAAAATAAAGACAATTTTATTATATATTTCCTCTATTTAAAAAGCCGTTCTTAACATGGTGGTCTTTTGAGTCGACTATTCTTCTGGTTTGCTGAGGCAGCTATTTCGAATCGTGGTCCAGACATACAGTGGTTAGGCATCCATTTGGGAGCTGTGGGGAATGTGGAGTTGCCCCTTAGTTAGCATTGCTCCCAGGTCCACTCTGGCCCGGAGTGGTAGTAGCTGTAAGGGCTCCATCTATGAGTCAACTAGAATCTACTGGCGCTACCAAATCAGGCTGTCTGAAGTTATTGAAGTCCTGACTCAAAATGCACCTAACATTGAAGTTTTATTGATTTTTCCTTTGCAAAACTCAATCATGTTCTGCAAAATCCAAAACAAAAAAACAACAATTTCCCTCCCTCCCTTCTTCTTTTCTCTCCCCGTTTTCTTCCCGCTTTACTTAACCAAACACCATGAATAAATACTTAAACATATAAAGAATTTGAAGCATAAAAACCTTCACCAAAATGACCAGATTCGGCATTAAATAACCCGAAAAGGGTTGATATGCCGTATAACAAAACACCCAACCTATTTCGAATCGACCACATCTTGCCCGTGAACAGAAGCAGCATCCTTGAATCGACTCACATAAGCGTGGACAATAATATGGTAAGTCAATGTTTTATTTAACTAAATTAAACGTATTTTTGGGGTTAAAAAAGTGATAATAGGGTGTTTTGAAATAGTGTCGAGCCAAAAGTTAATATATACCAGAGATGCGTGGGAAAGTGAGAAGAAGAAGAGAAAAAGAAGAAAAGCAAAACAAGAAAGTAACGAAAAGTAGAAAAGGAAATAAAAAGAATCAGACAAAAGGAACCACAGGAAAAGTTTAACGGTAAAAAAACAGTTGGAACAAAATACGATAAAAATAAACACATGGTCCGAAGGAAACACGCCATTTTTGTAGCGAAGTTAATACAGCGAATATAAGCGAGAACGGGATGGATAGTAAATAATTCAGCTTGAAGTTAGAGAGTAAAACAACACCACGAAAAAAGAACAATATCAGCGAATATTCAAACGTTTCTTCTTATCTGCCGAATATCTTAGACCAGGAATTGATTTCAAGATTAACGGCGCGGAATGCGAAAAAAATATGCGAAAAATAAAAAATAAACAAAACAAATAAATACACAAATTAAGCAGACAAAAGAAATATAAAAAAAACACACACAACAAAAAGAAAAAGAAAAAAAAATTGACACCTCGAATGTAAGAAATTACATCTGTTCTTTGAAACTCTGTATATTTATTCGAAGAAACAGACGAAGAACTTGCTAATCTGTGACTAAAAATCGCAAAAAAGAAACTTTACAATACATTAAAACAAGAAGAAAAAAAACAATAAAAAACACCAGACCTGTAAACTTATACATGCGTACGTACATATACGTAGATGCACAAGTTCTCAGCGTTACAGTCTATTCAATACTAGCGATATCTTAGAAGTGCCTTGGTTTATGTTTCTGATTTTTTTTAGATGAGGATTGATAATTTGTATAATTTCGTTTATTCGGACTACTGTGCTCATCTTGAGTGTTATCATCACAACGTTTCGGCCGCTGTAACCTCCGGATTTCTTCAGGTGTATCTGCGAATGACTGAAGACTTCTCTCAGCCATGGCTGACGGAACGAGAGCATGCTACCCCCATGAATTAATTAAAGGGTTCCGTTCGAAATTCCGTCCAGATTCCCGAGTTCGACAGAAATATGTCAGAGTTCTAAAATATACATCTGAAAAAGGCCGGAGGTTACGCCGGTAAAAACGTTGTTATGATAAACCTCAAGATGGGAATAGTAGTCCGAATAATGAAAATTATACAAATCCGTTGGTTTGAATTTATTACAAAAAAGATACAAATCTAGTTTTTAAAAAAAGTTTTTTTTAAAAATAGAAATCGCTCCAGACAAGGCATGAAGCTACTTAATGTAAGGAGATTAAAAATATATACAAATTAAAGGTAAAAAAAACTAGACACTGATAAGTGTTAGATAGATAGATTCTGACCCAGACAACAGCAGTTCTTCCCCCTTTGTCAGAAACATAAATAAGGAAAGCGAATGTTACGAGGCTGCTGAAAAGAAAACCCAAGGTTCACTTTCTATTCTCCTTGATTTGATGCTGAAAATAAGGAGTAAAATGTTACTATATTTTTGATTTTGGATGGTGGTGACTGTGGGAACGTGGACACCGACGTAGACTGACGTTTATTTTTATGTTCCCCGTCTATATCTATCTATCTATCTATCTATCTATCTATCTATCTATCTATCTATATCTCTCTCCCTCTCTCTCTCTCTCTCTCTATCTATGTATCTATCTATCTATAAATCTATATCTCTCTCTATCTATCTATCTGTTTGCATCGATCTATCTCTCTATCTATAAATCTATCTATCTATCTATCTATCTATCTATCTATCTATCTGTCTGCATCAGTCTATCTATCTATCTATCTATATCTATACATTTATATATCTATCTCTCTATCTCCCTATCTCTCTCTCTATCTGTCTGTCTGCATCAGTCTATCTATCTATCTATCTATCTATCTATCTATCTATCTATCTATCTATCTATAAATCTATATATCTATCTCTCTATCTCCCTATCTCTCTCTCTATCTGTCTGTTTGCATCTATCTATCTATCTATCTATCTATCTATCTATCTATCTATCTATCTATCTATCTATCTATCTATCTATCTATCTATATATATATATATATATATATATATATCTTCCCCTTCTCTTAATCTATCTATCTATCTATCTTCCCCTTCTCTTCATCTATCTATCTATCTATCTATCTATCTATCTATCTATCTATCTATCTATCTATCTATCTATCTATCTATCTATCTATCTTCCCCTTCTCTTAATCTATCTATCTATCTATCTATCTATCTATCTATCTATCTATCTATCTATCTATCTATCTTAGTTGGTACATATAGGTCTGTATATCTGTATATTTACTTAGATAACTATCTTAGTTTATATATATATATATATATATATATATGCATATATATATATATATATAATAGCTTAGATAACTTGAAATAAATTCGATTCCTTTAAACAAAAGAAAATAACTCACGTTGTTTCAGGTTTTCCAAATTTAAATTATTTCCTTCTACAACAACGTTATGCTTACACATATTCCTATTCAAACCAGTGTAAACCGCGCTAATAAACACGACTTGAGTTTTTTCTTCCACCACCATGTCTGCATCTACCTCTGATAATATGAGATTACAAAAAAATACTTTTCCCTTGTAAAAAGAAGTTGTAGCTCATAAACCTGAGCTAAGTTAAAATCGATTTTGTTTAAGTTTAGAAAAAAATACCACACATCGTTTACGGTTTTTCAAATGTAAATATTTTTCTACTTCAACAATGTGTTCAAAATATTTTTACACACACATATATATATATATATATATATATATATATGATAGTTTTTATTTACACAGGCATGTACAAAATCTGCGAGATTGGCATGTCGATGTTATCGATCAACAGTTACTATAAACTGAGATCTCATCAGGGAGAGTTAGAATCCGATCTTAACCTCAGATCATATTTGGAGAGAACCTCAGATCTCCAAATATGATCTGAGGGTAAGATCGGATTCTAACTCTTCCTGATGATGTCTCAGTTTATAGTAACTGTTGATCGATAACATCGACATGCCATTGTCGCAGATTTTGTACATGCCTGTGTAGATAAAAACTATCATATATAAAGCTCTATTTTGATATTGAGCACTTTCTATAAACCCGGTTGAAATTCTCTGGATTACCACCCTGTGGATATTTTGTACCTGGATTATTACCATTATATATATATATATATATATATATATATATATATATATATATATATATATATATTTAGATTTTTCACTTATAAAATAGATCATTCAGTGAAGACCGGGGTTGTTCCAATAAAAACAAGCTCGATGATACTCGATTACAGAGTACAGAGCATTTATATGTGATTTTATGAAGGCTTACCAAAGCATTCCTTTCAGGACACCAATGATCACCATTAAAGATATTTTTTCTTACAAATATTATTTATTCAAATTAAATGTTTTTTCTTACACGTGTTTCACTACCAAACAGTTACTTGCTTGGCAGATCATCAGGGAAATTAAATGTCTGGAATACTGGTTTCAACTGCCGACAATACCCAATGTGGCGTTGCAATAGTTGAGGTCACTTAACTTTTATTTTTATTTTTTTCCTCTTCTCTTCTTAAGTGACCTCAACTATCGGGCGCTGGCTTTTCAAGTCCCACTTTCCCGACCCGACCTTGGGTCACATCTTACCTTGTGGGAGTAAGATAAAACTGGCCTTGTGCCTAACCTCCTGGGGAGGTAAATAAAATGTTGTATCATTGGCTTCCGATGGCTACTACACCCCATAAACTGGTATCGTCTTGGCCTTCGGGGCTTGATTTACGCCGGTCTATGGGTCTGTCCTGTGCAGTTCTAGGAGGTCCACCCTCCCAGGCTTTGCCTCTCACCCATTGAGAAGGGGTTAATTTATTGCTAATCGCATGAGGTGCTCCTACCAGGGAATGCCGACGGGACTACCCAGACATTTTTGTAGGTCAGAGTGCTCACCTTCTCGGGCGCTGGCTTTTCAAGTCCCACTTTCCAGACCAGACCTTGGGTCACATCTTACCTTGTGGGAGTTAGATGAAACTGGCCTTGTGCCTAACCTCATGGGGAGGTAAATAAAATGTTGTATTATGGATTTATGTAACAGTAACCCGCTTTGATGGTAATATAGAAATGATAAATGAAAAATAAAAATTTCGCATTTATTCATTGAGATAATTAAGCATTTTATGTATATACACATATAATGTTATAAGATGATATGATATATTGTGTATACATTTTCAGTATTTATTTCAACAGTTCTGAATACTTAGTAGTAGTTATAAGAATATATATCTATGGCAATAAGCTACACAGGGGCATCCATGTTACATCCCCACGGGCAATGATCAGGAAAAGTACCCGTGCATACTAAATACATAAGTTTTTTTTTAGACTTTTTTAACTTAGTTTTTTTTTAACAAACAAGGCAAGTTGCCACTGTAGACGTAAGGGGCTACTGAAAATTAGAGTTTATGGGGTCATCCTTAATTGTGTAACGAAATGCCTGTTTAGTTTTAAATTTCTGTATCTCGGTATAGTCGGGGAAACAGGGAGCAGGAAGGGAGTTCTAAAGGCTGGCAGCTCGAGGAAAGAAGCCATTGAAGTAAAAGTTTCTCCGACATCTGGGGACCTTGACAGTAAATGGATAAGATTTAGCTGATTGTTGGATTGCCCGAGTGTATTTACGCCGAGGGGGGCACCAGAGCAGCCAGTTCATCGGAGCACCGTCCATTGTAGTACTTATAAAACAAGCACAAGGATGCAACATTGCAGCGACGGGACAGGGGCGGAAGCTTGGTGGATAGTGAGGGACCTATCAGATTAGAGACTCTTTTTTGGAACTTGTCTAAGAGGGAAAGAGGTGGATGGTGCACCAGCCCAGATGTGAAAACAATACTTGCAAATTAGTTTCGACAAAAACAATTACTGAACAAAAATAAATGATGTTGCAAATGTGCAATAGATAGCATCAAATTTTACATGTATAACAACACACTAATATATATGCATCGAAATAATCATAATACACTAGAGAATCATACAATTATTTTTATTTACCATTGTAATGACCAGATTTTAAAGTTTAGACTCTTGAATTAAGCCGATGACACTCCGACGACACTCGTCCATTACATCGAATATACTGATTACCTATTTAGTGGGTGTGCTGATGCAACATCATACTAATACCTACTCACACTTGCCAACAGACTCATTGCAGATGTGAAACAAGTTGCAGTTTGACACATTTTCATTGAATATTATATTAAATAGATATTTTGTGGGAATATGTCATATTTGAAACAAAAAGCAATTAGGGGTTTAAAAAACTGTTGTGTACAGCCGAATCAAAAATAAGGTTTACTTTTTACAAACTTTCAACGGTTGATATGCCGTAAAACAAAACAAACAAATAAAACATTAATGCTATTTGAAGATATGAACTTAAAGCATCACATTTTGTTTTACCGGAATGACTGGATTCAGTATTAACTGACTCGGAGAGGGTTGATATACCGTAAAACAAAAGAAAAAAATCAAATAATGTGTTTCACATCTATCTATCTATCTATCTATCTATCTATCTATCTATCTCTCTCTATATATATATATATATATCTCTCTCTCTATCTATCTATCTAAGTCGATTCATAATAGTTGTATGTGTTTATATATATATATATATCTTTACAAATTATGTTTGCTATCTATCTATCTATCTATCTATCTATCTATCTATCTATCTATCTGAGTCCATTCATAATAGTTGTATGTGTTTCTATCTCTCTCTTTTTCTCTTTCATTCTCTCCCCCTCTCCCTACAAATTGTGTTTGCTATAAGAATATCCGTATATCTTTCCATATCATCTGTTGATATCTATCTATCTATCTATCTATCTATCTATCTATCTATCTATCTATTTACGTCTGTTCATATCTATCTATTTACGTCTGTTCATATCTATCTATCTATCTATCTATCTATCTATCTATCTATCTATCTATCTATCTATCTATCTATCTAAGTCTATTGATAATAGTTGTATGTGTTTCTATATATCTCTCTTTCTCTCTCTCTCTCTCTCTTTCTCTCTATCTCCCTATATTTACAAATTGTGTTTGCTATCTATCTATCTATCTATCTATCTATCTATCCCAGTATGTTTATATCTATCTATCTATCTATCTATCTATCTATCTATCTATCTATCTATCTATCTATCTATCTAAGTCCATTGTATGTGTTTCGACCACTTTCTCTTTTTCATCTTTCATTCTCTCTCTCCTTCCCTTTCCCTATCGATAAAAATTGTGTTTGCTATAAGAATATCCGTATATCTTTCCATATCAGTAAATGTGGACATTTTCTATTTTTCCAAAAATTTCTCTTTTTATTTCCGCGTTTATCTTTAATTCTCAATCTCGGGTTTTGAAATTGCTTTTTCATGTTCAGCAGAGTCGGAAAAAAACAAACCGCACTCTTCTTCTATTGTCAACAATGACCCTCATTAAATTATCCAAGTGGAAGACGAAAAGATAATTATATATTTTCCATTTGATGCACAAAACAAAAAAAAAACATCTCAAGTTATTTCGAGTTGTCAAATTACTGTCGGATTTCAAATGGCTGCTTCGAATATACTTTTGTCTTTGGTGTTCTTATTTATCCAATGGCAAGTTTTAGAAATCGATTTTTGAGAGAATATTTATTCGTCCGTAAATCCCACAGATTTAGGAGTAATTTATAAGTGCCACCGTGTTAAAATCTGTCAAAAAAGTAGACTTGTTATCCAGATGTTTATAAGGCAATTTAAGATTGTTCGTAAAATGTTTGAATCGAAACTATATGAAAATTCAAGATGGCGGCATAAGAGAAAACGATTACCAAGTCATGTCTCTATCTTTGTGAAAGTAGACATGCTTATATTAATGATGGGACGATTCGAATACAATTACCGATTCGGTTCTAAATTCACGATTTCGATTCTTTTAAAATCTCTAAATATTTAGCTATAGAGTTGTTTTTTTTGTTCGGCTTACCGTAAAACCCCATGTAATATGTGCATATATTTTCGCAAACATAAAAATGCACTTGTGGAGGTGATCTATACATTTTAGTTTTACTAGTAGTTTAAAATCAGTAAATATTTATCAGTTTATCATTAGTAACAGCAAATGGAAAATTAAAAACAAACAAACAAAAAAAAAAACAATTAAAATAATCGTTTTTGAGATCGACAAATATGCACAATTTTTTCCGATTCCGTTACCGAATCCGATACCCTCAAAAGTTTTCCGATTCCCGACTCAGTTACTCTTCCGCACACTAGTTTACATATTTATATATATGTACTAATAAACCGATCATTATGAATTTTGAAACACAGCTGCTAGACGTAAGGCGTCCAGAGGTAGGCTATACGTAATTTTATTTAGTTTTATGTAAAGGTAACAAGTGTATGGAAGTCTTTCGTAAAAATTTTGATGCCTCACTTTTTTGTGAAATTTTGAACAATATGTATAAGACATTGATTAATAAATATTCCCTACATTTCAGTAACATTGGAGTATTTTTAATGGTTTTTAGTGGCCATAATATTGGCAGCAACTCTCATTTGAAAATTCAAATATATCAGATTTGCATTGAATTTGATCAAGAGTCATCAGACACCAATTAAGTAACATTCCATGAATTGAAATTTCTTATTATTATTTAAGATTTTCTCTAAATATGAATTCACCATTTTCACCAAAACTGTTAATCCTAGCGACAGAAACGAATTATCGCCCCTGATAAATAAGAAAATGTTGGCTCTCACATCATTTAGTTAATCAATACAAAAAATCTGCATATCTTAAATAATAATTTAAAAAAAACAAACTACTGGATTGTTTTCCGTAAAATTTTGTTACAAGTTTTTAACTACTATAAAAAGTATGTATTTACCCAAATTACAACTTTATTTAGCGTATTTAGCGGGAAGTTTTATGTCAAGAAGCACCAAATTTCCCAATTAGCTAACCAACATTAAACTTCTCAGAAGATGTAAAAGTCCCAGGGCAAACTAGGTAAAAATAGTGTTTCATACTCCTCCTTACGCAGCTATTATAAAATCACGCAATTAAAAAATGCAAACCCATCCTATTCTCGATAAAACCAATACCAGCGGCTTGATTCGCCGCTTGGAATTAATCTCTGGAAACTAATGTTCAATTTGCAGACTCGTTAAGTTTGGTGGAACAGTTTTTCTAAGAGAAAAGAACCTCGATTTAGAATTTTAAAGAATTAATATAACCGGAAGCGATGTTTAAGACGCCGGCGTTTGTCCTGTAGAAAAAATCCAACATGGCGGCTGAAAATATATTTAGCGAAAATATCTCAATTTTAAGTTTTCCTTAATATTTTAATATTTTTCCCAGCTTTATAAATGTATGCAAATCCAATTTAAAGTAAAATTTGTTCTAGCAAAATGACCGTTGTAATTTATTTTGTTTACTAACAAGTCACGGCTTACTAAGGCGCAAAGCCACTCGCGGATATGTGTTAATGAGTTTGGACGGCAAGACAACATCGTTAGGATTAGTTACGATGGTTGTAACTGGTCAGAATTTGATTATTTAAGAAGATGGTCAAACAAGAAAAGGGTAATTAGGGAAAGTGGTTGTAGCTAGAAGAGTATTTGTTGTGAATGTTTTACAGGGGAGAATCATAGATTTGAGATAAGCAGAGAAAGACTAGCAACGTCTCTTCTGGGAGAAAGAGGCTGCAGGGAAGAGAAGAGCATTTTTGTGTCGATACTTACCAATCAGACATGAATAACCTAGTTTTAAGCTCATGGGGAAACAGGGATAAAGGCACCCTACAACAACTGCGAGAAGGTATGATGCGAATTAGGAAAAGTGAATTTGGAACTTTTTTTGGAATCATGATAGAGTTTCCTTTTAATGAAAGTTTCTTTTACCCAAACAACTTCATTATTTGTATTTATTCCATATGTAAACGACTTTTGGTTAATTTCAACGTAGGCGGTCACGTGAGTACGGCCAAGAATTTCGGCGACGCAACATCAACCAACGCCGGAATTATAAACCTGGGACGCGGGAGAAGTGTACGAGCGTGAGATCGACAGTAACTGGTTGTTGATCCCAAATTACCAAAAAACTTGACCAGCCTGCAGACTTCAATAAACTTTATTTAAGCCTAAGTGGAAAGAGAGATATAGTCACACTCAAACAGCTGTGAGAATGTTGGCCTAAAATTTGGAAAAGTGATTTTGGAATTTTTTGCAATCATATAACTTTCTTTCATGAAAATCCCTTTTACCCGAATAACTTTATTATAGATCTTTATTTTATATGTGAAAGACTTTCGGTTATTTTCGTATTTTTTAAAATGTCGATAATAAATTATCGTTGTGAGAATAACACCCAAACGTGAGAACAGTAGTCCGAATAATCCAAATAATACATAGCAATCCTCATATTAAAAATTCAAAAAAAAATCAGTACGAATCTGAATTAATACAAAAATGTATTGTTCATCATTCAATAATCATTAATATGACACAAGATCGTTTGAAAGAGGGGTGGTTTATTCACATTAGCGTTTTGATCGTCTATCAAAACTACAAGTCAAAAAGAAGAGACGAAAGCGAGAGAGAGAGAGTCAATTACTTATTTTAAGAGCATGGCTTAATTATTGTAACGCTACGTCAGACGATCTAAAAGCACATATTATTTGGATTGTTTGGACTATTGTTCTCATCCTGGGTGTTATTCTTACAACGTTTCGGCCGATTTAACCTCCGAACTTCTTCAGGTGTATCTTGACAATGTTATTCTCACAACGTGGTAAGAATAACACCCAAGATGAGAGCAGTAGTCCGAACAATCAAAATAATACATATCATTAATCCTCATCTCAAAAATTCACAAACATTATTCACAATCAGTACGAAACTGAATTAATACAAAAAAAGAAATTATTCAGCGCTCTTTCCGTTTCAGAAACGCATCACACATTTTGAATTGTAACGATGATGATGCGTGCGACAAAAGAACAAAAAGATTCTTTCCACCATTCACCAATAAGATCCATTGTCGAGATACACCTGAAAAAGATGGGATGTTATATCGGCCGAAACGTTGTGAGAATAACACCGAAGATAAGAACAATAGTCTGAACAATAAAAATAATACAAAAGAAAAATGCTTTGTCTAGTTATTCATTTTTCAACGGCTTATATAAGCCTTTTTTATTCTCCATATCTTTTGCGTAAATAAAAATGATTTAAAAATAAATCACATTTTGGAGAGTAAGAAATCTTTAAAATATCGTCTCGGATCAAGACGGTTTTCTTTGACATTAAATCAGTCTCGTCATTTTACCGTCTCGAAGTCGAAAGTCTATTCAAAGCTAAAAGTACATTTATTGACTGAAGTTCGCCATTCGAGCGAGTTCTGTTCTGTAATTTCATCAGCATCTGTGTTGCCCGTTGGCGTCCGTTTTCCTTGGCATCAGATAAGATGTAACGTACGGCTTGAATAAATATTATCGGCTTAGAATTCACATCACCAGAATTCCGCAACATATGCACTATTTTAGGGTACGGTTACAGTTTGTGACCTATTAGAAACATTGAGTTTTCATCGGCATCTTCCGGCTGTTCAGGTAAACAACCGAAAAAAGTAAAATGAACCGGCGTCAAAATCAAAACGAGGCGATGCTACAAAACAGGAATAAATAATGAAACGACAATTGACGCAAGAAAAAACAAAACAATCACCGTATGTTAAATATTAATTATGTATTACCTACAGACGGTTGGCAGGCTCGATCCCCGATCACAAATCGCCACTGATTCGTAGTCGAGAGCGTTCCACCGTTGGCCACCGCGAATTAACTAATAATTAAGGAGGAATTTAACCGAGTCGGCGGGTATTTTACAACGAGCAGTGAGAGTGATCTTACAACAACAAACTGTGTTGGACTCCCAATGAAGCTATTAGTACTGCTTGTTATTAAACTCACTCAGAGTGCCCGGCCTTTAGTAAAGGGGGCTTATAATAATAGTTATAAATAAATATTAATTATTTATTATTATTATTATTATTATTATTATTATTATTATTATTATTATTATTATATATATATATATATATATATATATATATATATATATATATATATATATATATATATATATATGTAAAAATAGAAATGGAATAAAGAATAAGCAATTCAACAACTAACAAAAATAAACTCAAAAACTCATGTTGTAAAGTTCTACCGAGATATTTCGGCCGTCAAGATACGACCATTTTCGTTCGGTAAGTAAACTTTATTTCAAAACGGAAAAGTTTTCAAATTTATACATTCTTTGTATAAATTTGAAAACTTTTTCGTTTTATTTTAAAACGAAAAAGTTTAAAACGAAAAAGTTTACTAACCGAACGAAAATGGTCGTATCTTGACGGCCGAAATATCTCGGTAGAACTTTACAACATAAGTTTTTGAGTTTATTTTTGTTAGTTGTTGAATTGCTTATTCTTTATTCCATTTTTATTTTTACATATTGTCTGAAACATTGTTTCTTTTTTCTCATATATATATATATATATATATATATATATATATATATATATATATTACAAGAAAGTTTGTTTTGTTCACGATAAAGGTAAGCTTTGTTTAATTATTTCTTTTTTGTTTCGATGATTTTTTTTGTACTAGTACAGCTTTTGAACCAGACCAACTAGGTTAGGGTAAGATTGGGGTTATTTTAGGGTTAGATTAGGGTTAGGGTAAAAAAGCACATTTCTGTAATATTTTTGTATGGTTAGGGTTAAAAACAACATTTTCTTTACATATTTTTAGTGTAAGTGTAAAGGTTCCCGAGTCATTTTTTTGGTACTTTTCCCAAATTTTGCAGATTTTCTGCTTGAATCAGTGTAGACGAATTTTACGATTCGCTAAATTCACAATTGAATATATCTTCTGTCCTCAGTCAGTGAAGGAAAATACTTCTCGACGGAGGTAATTATTTTTACCAAACTCAGAGTGTCCTTTTCGTGAAGGTTGATCACATTAAAAACCGGCCTTGTGTCTAACTCTGTCCTCGTGGTGAGACAATTAAATAGGTACAATGGGAACAGGATACTCTGTCTACTGTGGGGATTCTATCCCTAAAGGAAATTTCCATCTTTGGCACGAGATATAAAAGAATATTAACTAGATTCTTCTAATTGCTGAGAGTTGAATTGGGAGCGACAGCTTATGAAGAAAGGGAATAACAACAGTGTATATTAATTAAACAACTTTACTTAGACAAGTAATAAAGAATGATATACGAAAGCAGTAAAAAGGTTAATATACAATATGAGGGTTTGCGAATACGTGCATCCGCGAAACGTATCTTATGTGAAGAGGTATTCTGTTAACAAGTGCGCGTACTCCAGGCCTTATGCACTTGTTGGCCCTTTCAATCACATGGGGGAGGCTTTGCTTGCGTCAGCCGTTTGTGATGTAATGCAATTAACCGTTAACCGACGTCAACCATAGTAGTGGAAATTGTAAAAGAGGCAGGAGCCTTGAGCGTTTGAGTTTATATTGGCTGGCTCACGTGACCCCAAAGAGAGCAGTGATTAGGTTTACCTTTGAGCCAATCAACGCAAGAGACCACAACAACACTGACAAATCTGTGAGTATTTGACTCATTTCAATACTACTCATTTTCCAATGTTCTTATATTAACCTTCTTAATTCTTTACCTTTTTTGTCAGAACAAGTTTATACTATCCGATTGACTAGTATTTGTACTAGTGTAAAGACGATTAATCAGAATCGGGAATCGAAAAAACATCGGAACATTTGTGTGTATATGAACTCAGTAAAATCGAGTTGAATTCTTGTTCAACTATTGCCTCGAATTACGCACTGATAACTTTGGGAAAGGCATAGTACTGAATATTCCTACCAAAATTCCTCTTAAAAATTGTTCTGATTCCCAAATATATTGACCTCGACCGGACATCCTAAAAACACCCGGTCTTTTTCCCAGAGTGACTGATAAACGAAAAATGACCCAACATCTTAGCCCACTTTCAGCCGTCCATGCGGAAAGTGACCACCAACTGTGAGGCATCTTACTGTTTCGAGAGTTCAAAAGATCTTTGCGCCCCATTGTCTTTTTACTTAACGTAATTCCGATAGCTCTTCCCTTTTTTGTGAATCATTTACTCGGCTCTGGAGGGGCAGCCCATAGTATCATATATATATATATATATATATATATAGAGAGAGAGAGAGAGAGAGAGAGAGAAAGAGAGAGAGAGAGAGTAAGTGACTACGATGCGTCTATGTACATATTGTTTTCATAAACAAAAAGATATCTATTTTTTAAGCTAAAATAATTCGCTTTGAACTAATACCGAATACCATTTATGACTGCATATTTGCTGATTCTAAATAGGTCACTGAGTTAAAAAATATGTATCTAATCTTTTTTACGTTACTCTGTTATGTTAATTTATTTAAATAAAATAAAGCAGGTATCCAGTTAAAAATCTTTTAGACTTACGTAAGATTCGAACTCGGGTATTGACATTGTAAAAAAACTACTAACTTAGTAATGTTTACTCCGCATAATATTCCTTTTTTGTTAACCAATTACATGTTTCTAATTGCGTACAGACAGACAACCACCAAAAACACCATAATATTTTAATAGCATAATTATGTAACTTGCAAAACCCGCCTGGTGTCTGAGCGTGTTTTTGTAACAGTATATAAGGAAGTTGAAACAGTATTAGTTTTAGTAAGATTCTTAACACTTTGTCTGTTCGAATCACAGTCTCGTCTTGAAATTTATTTCTACTTTATTTATATGTTATTTAATGTTATTTAATCTAAATTAAGTAATCAACAGGTATATAGAGATAGAGATATTATTATATATAAAAAACTCGCATTTAAGAATATAAGAAATCTAAAATCATTCTCTCTGATAGAAAATTGTCTTCGATATTAAACCCTTCTTATTATTTCATCCTCGCAAAAACGCAAACTATATTCTTAAATAGGAATTATTAAGAGGTAGCCATTCGAGCGCGTTTTTAATTTCACCAACATCTGTGTAATCGATTGGCCTCCATTTTTCTCGTAGCAGAAGAAAAGATATAACGAAGAGCTTGAATAAACAGTATTGGTTTGACCGAACGGCGCCAAGCGGGAACCGGCATTCCGCGATATATGCGGATTATTTTACCTGATTGTCTGGATAATTGGCGCTCGCGAAAATAACTTTAGAAATAAATGAAAATAAAAATAAATATAAATGTAACCTTTATTAAAATTAGTATATTAAGATAATTATATTATGATAAGTATATTAAGATTAGTATATTAAGATTAGCATATTAAGATTAGTATATTAAGATTAGTATATTAAGATAAGTATATTAAGATTAGTATATTAAGATTAGCATATTAAGATTAGTATATTAAGATGAGTATATAAAGATAAGTATATTAAAATAAGTATATTATGATTAGTATATTAAGATTAGTATATTAAGATTAGTATATTAAAATAAGTATATTAAGATTAGTATATTAAGATTAGTATATTAAGATTAGTATATTAAGATTAGTATATTAAGATTAGTATATTAACATAAGTATATTAAGATTAGTATATTAAGATTAATATATTAAGATTAGTATATTAACATAAGTATATTAAGATTAGTATATTAAGATTAATATATTAAGATAAGTATATTATGATTAGTATACTAAGATTACTATATTAAATCTGCACGCTAAGTGATTTAAATAGTATTAAAAACCTGTTTGCAATTTGGATACCTCATTGTAATTCAGCTTCCGTTCCAGTAGCTTCTTCTCAAGTTCTGCAGACTTGTAGAACTCTTTTCATGCTGACTGTTTTCCTCAACCTATAACCTTTGTATTTTCAAGCTTAAGCTCAATACGAATCTCCCCAACTTTGCGATAATCATCTTTTGTTCTTGTTAGCTCTTTACATCAAGTGGCTTCATATCTTGTCTAGAGCGATTTCCATAAAAAAATGTGTGACATACCTATGAAAATTTTCCTTCAACGTTGTGTGACATACCAAAAAAAATGCTATTTTAAACTCATATGTAAAAGGATTTACGAAAATTGTGTGACATATCAACGAAACTGTTATTCCAAACTTACGTGTGACGGACCTACCAATGTTATATTTAAAACTTGTGGGTCACATATCTACAGAAACCATATTTAAAACTATGTTTGACAGGCATACGAAAATTCTATTTCAAACAATAATACCATTTCAAACTTATGTGTGAAAGATACCAAAAGTTCTATTATAAACTTACATGACAAAATATTATTCAAAACTCATTTTTGACAAACTTAGGAAAATATTATTTAAACTTTATATGCGACAAACCTACGAACATTCCATTTAAAACTTGTGTTACACAACAGCAAAATGCTATTTCTAACTTAGGCATAACATATCGACTGAGGTGTTTGTGCTATCAGGTCAGGCTTCCTGCCTTAATTTTTTTTATAGAAGTCGCGCATGACAAGGCACGAAGCCACTTGATGTAAAGAGCTAAATAATACTATTTAAGGTCGAAAACTAGCCAACAATAAGTGTTAGATCTATAGATTCCGACCCCCAAAACAGCAATTGTTCCCCCTTTGTCAACAAACACCGCTCATGGAATGTGAAAACTAAAGGGCATAAGAAGGGAAGCGAGAGTTACAAGACTGCCGAAAGTAAACCGTAAGTTCACTTTCTACTCTCCTTAATGCACCAAATATTGATGTTATTATTTATTCCTTTTCCTTTACAAAACTCAATCAGGTTCTGCGAAGCCCAAAACAAAAACAATTTTCCTCTGCAAAACAACCAAACCAAACCAAACACCATGACTAAGTATTTGAACATATATAGAACGTGAAGCATACTTTTTTACCCAATATTACTGGATTCGGCATTAAATTACACGAAAAGGGTTGATATGCCGTAAATCGAAACAACCAAACTAAACACCATGAATAAGTATTTGAAGATATAAAAAAAACTTGCAGCATAAAAACTTTTACGAAAATGACTGGATTCAGCATTAAATATCCGAAAAAGCGTTGATATGCCGTTAACCAAAACAATCAGACCAAACACCATGAATAAGTATGTGATGATAGAAAAAAACTTGCAGCATAAAATCTTTTACAAAATATACTGGACTCGGCATTACATAAACAGAAAAAGGGTTGATATGCCGTAAACCAAAACAACCAAACCAAACACCATGTATAAATATTTGCAGATAGAAAACACTTGAAGCATAAAAACTTTTACCAAAATGACCGGATTTGGCATTAAATATCCCGAAAAGGGTTGATATGTCGTAAACCAAAAACAAACTAACGAAACGAAACGAAACCAACTGAGATACAATTATAGACATTTTTGCTACCATTCAATGCGTTCTCTAAAAATGTCAGTAAACGCTTATAAAATACCATTTTAAATTGAAGCGTGACTGGCGGACAAAGATTCGTAGTAATGCGTGGTCTCATCTAACGAATGCATTAATTGAACATGTAGAATTTGGTATATTCAGACTACTGTTCTCATCTTGGGTGTTTTTATCACACCGTTTCGGCCGATGTAACCTCCGAATTTCTTCAGGTGTACTTTGTCGAACTCGGGAATGTTTCTGTCGAACTCGGGAATCTGGATGGAATTTTGAACAGAATCCTTTATTAAATCCACGGGGATAGCATGCTCTCGTTCCATCTACCATGACTGGGAAAAAATCTTCAGGTGCCTGTGTCTGAGACTCAGAGAGTGCCATAATTGTGCGGACGGGACTACTATGATTTGATAAAAGATCTTCATTATTATTTAAGGAGCTGGTCGGTGATGACGACATTGTTGATAGATCCTTCACACTTGAAATATTGCAAATTAAACAACAAAAAAAAGACTTCTCCCTAGTCATGGCAGATGGAACGAGAGCATGCTACCCTCGTGGATTCAATAAAGGTTTCCGTTCAAAATTCCGTCCAGATTCCCGAGTTCGACATAAACATTCCCGAGTTCGACAAAGTACACCTGAAGAAGGTCGGAGATTACATCGGCCGAAACGTTGTGATAAAACCATCCAAGATGAGAACAGTAGTCCGAATATACCAAATTTTACAAATTATCAACTCACATCTAAAAAAATTACGAAACATTAATTGAATACGTTAACAATTATTGCTTTTGTGCAAAAAAGTAGACATTATTAAAACGTATATTACAGAGTAAACAAAACTTCCTGTGTTAATCCACCACTCTATAATAAAGGGCAATGTGTATGTATTTGTATACCTTTATATAAAGTTAGGTAAGTGTATATGTTTATATATTTGTATGTATAAGATTAACTAAACTGAATGACCTATCATTATGAATTTCAGAACACATCTTGTAGGCGTAATGATGCGTAATGTGGGCTATATTTAGTTTAAATCTAGGTTCACGCAAAGGAGGCAAAGAGGACGTGGAAACTCTTGGTTAACATTAAGATATCTCCGATTTTTGTAAAAATTTAACAATAAGTATTAGCGATCAATTATGAATATTCCCCTAGATTTCAGTTTCTTAGGGGTATGTTAAAAGGTTTTAGGAGGCATAATATGGCTTAAGAACTCATTTGAAATTAAAATATTTCAGATTTACATTAATTTTGGTACAGTTTGTAGACGCAAATTAAGAAAGATTCCCTGAAGTTATTTATCTACCCCCGACAAGGTAAGATGTGACACAAGGTCGGGAAAGTGGGATTAGATAAGCCAGCACTCGAGAGGTGAGCACTCTGGCCATTTAAAAATTGCCTGGGCAGCCCCGTCGGCATTCCCCGGTAGAGGCGCCTCAGACAGTAAGCAATAAACTTACTCCTCCCCAAAGAGGGGAGGCGAAGCCTGAGAGGGTGGACCTCCTAGAACTGCACAGGATCAGACAACTCCCAATAGACCGGTGTAAATCCAGACCCAAAGGCCCGAACGATACCGGTTTATTAGGTGGGGTAAAAACCCCTGGTTCGTTTTAAGACATTGAAAGCTTAGCCTTAAATTAAAGACATTTTCTAGAATCCAAAATACTTTAATGGAATAAGGATTTTAGACATAAGGTTTAGTATAATTTTATCTTGATTTTTATCTATGTCGCGTCTCATAGTCTAAGTGCTGTTGACATGTTGATAGTGACAGTGTTTTACGAACAGACTACGCACAGTTGTTCTCTCTGTTTCTCTTTGTTATTAGCTGTACTTTAATAGTAGCCTACGCTGGGGTCGCACCACCAACCCTGTGCCGTGAGGCGGCTGTCCTTGCACTGTCAAGAAACGCCACTATCGATGAGGACCACCTTCTCCACAAGCTTGACACAGAGACCCCTCCACGAGCTCGCCTGAAGTCACGACACCCATTCTCGGAGCATGCCCACCAACTCCAGCTTTCAACACCCGGTGACGTCACAAAACGAATCTGGCTGAAACGTTGCTGGTCGGAGGAATGGCAGGCAGCAGATAAATCAAGGTTGCACAGATTTGTGGAGGACCCGGATAACCTATCAGGCATGGACCTCCCTCGCTGGCAAGGACAATGCTCAACCGCCTCAGGACAGGTGTTGGCCGTTTCGCCGCGACCATGAAAGGATGGGGACTCAGGGATTCGGCTGTCTGACCACATCATCGAGTCATACCTTAAAAATCGACTACCCAACGGCGAAGCCGGCATAGCTGTGCTAGACAACAACACATTAGCATGGCTTTTCTCAACCGAGCTGGTAATCTAACAGTGAGATGCTGTGAAGCAAACGAAAGAAGAAGAATAATAGTAGCCTGGTCTGTAGAGCTGTTATATTTATTCATCTAGTAGCAGCAGTTGCATGTATGCTTCTCTCTTTCTTTTCTTAGCAGCCTTTGTAATAGTTGTCTCGTCGTAGTAATAACTACAGCACATTATCGCTTTAATGTTCACTATCTTTTTAATTTATTTATTCTTCTTTAAGCTTTTTATATCATAGTACACAGTATATTCTTATATGTATACAGTAATACTACATTTTTAGCATTTCAAACTGACTACTTAGAACGTGTCAACATAACGCAGGCGACCAACTGTTTACAATGGCATAAAAAAATGTGTCCACAGTAAAGCTACAGTAGTAGCAGTAATAGAAGTAGTAGTAGTAATAGTATTTCAAGGGAACGGAGAAGATAACCGAAAAACACTCCCGTCTTGTTCGAAAGACCAAAGTCAAGAGGCTATGTCTACATCCCTCACTTGAACACTGTGAGATCGAATTTCAGAAAAATAAAGTTGGAACTTTAAAAAATTCGAGTAGAATCACCTTTTCCGGAAGTTTTATTTTAAGTAAACAACATTAATATTGGCGATTATTGCATATGTAAAAGACATTCGTATTTTTCGTATTTTTAAAGTGTTCACATGAAGAATGTCTATTAGGTTGCCAACGTTCTCAGATAAACCATTTAATTCTCCATCTTTTTTTGTCGAAATCCAAATGATTTCAAAGAGGCCCACATTTCAGAATATAAGTATGAGTACTAAAACATTCCCTACGATAAAGAATTTTTCTTTGATATTAATCATTCTAATTATTTTACTCTCTCAAAGTCGAAAGTATATTCAAAGAATGTATGTTTTAAAATGGGCAGAAACAATTGTTTGAACAAAAATGATTTATAATCAATTCCAGAACATTTGAAAAATTATATATATATATATATATATATATATATACATGTATATTATTTTGTATATAAATATATGTATGTATATATATATATATATATATATATATATATATATATATATATATATGTATATATATGTATATATATATGTATATATATATGTACATATATATATATATATATATATATATATATATATATATATATATATACGCTGATTTTCTGTTATTGTTTTTTGGCGATAGACGGCCTGTGTTTACCGGTGCGTTTTTATTACTGTGTCGCTATCCTGAGCCGTTTCTTTATCTTTTTAAGAATATGCAGACGACCACATTTTTTATAAATTCGCCCGTAATCACACGTGTTATCAATTACTGTATATATATTCTTAATTAATTAATTTTATAAACTAATTTTTGTATATATATATACAGGGTGTTTCAAAAGTCTTGGGAACATTACAAATGCGTATATCTCATGAACTATTCCAGGTAGAAAAATGAAACTGGTGCCATTTTAAAGCTTGCTTAATCAAGTTTTTGGTCATACTAATGATTTACGTGTTATCTTTCCAGGTGCAGTAATGGCGTTCTCTAAACAAGACAAGGCATTTTGCGTCCTCCAATTTGCAAAGACTGAATCGTGGACATGTGTTCAGCGTGCATTTCGCAGGAAATTTAAAAAAGAAGCCCCTGAAAGGAAATCCATTGTCAGATGGCATGCTAAATTTGTGAAAGATGGGTGTTTGTGCCCAAGTAAGCGAACAGGTCGCCCTTCAACTTCAGAAGATGCAGTTGAGCAAGTTCGGACAGCCTTTCAGCGGAGCCCCCATAAATCAGTGAGAAGAGCCAGCAGGGAACTTCAGCTTGCTCCAGCAACTGTCTGGCGTGTCTTAAGGAAACGACTGCAAATGGTACCTTACAAGCTCAAGTTGGTCCAAGAGTTGAAGGACACTGATAAGCCACTTCGCCGTGACTTTTGCATTGCAATGCAAGAGAAGTTGGAAGATAACGGCTTTGATGACCGGCTTGTTTTTAGCGATGAGGCGACCTTCTATCTGAATGGCAAAGTTAACAAGCATAACACTCGCATATGGGGTACTGAGAATCCTCATGAACTTCTTGAGCACGAGCGAGATTCACCAAAAGTGAACGTGTTTTGTGCAATTTCCAAGAAAGGTGTCTATGGACCGTTCTTCTTTGAAGAGGCAACTATCACTGGTGAATCCTATCTCAACATGCTGGAAGACTGGTTAATGGCTCAGTTGGAACAAGCAGAATCTGATGACTTCATTTTTCAACAAGATGGTGCACCACCACACTGGAGTCTTAGAGTAAGGCAGTTTCTTAACACAAGGCTGCCTGGTAGATGGATTGGGAGATCTGGGCGAGGTGATGACGTTCTCATGCCCTGACCTCCTAGGTCTCCAGATCTTACCCCGTGTGACTTTTTCCTTTGGGGCTTTGTCAAGCAACAAGTCTATGTGCCGCCCCTTCCAAGAGATATTGACGAACTAAAGGCTCGAGTAACGGCAGTTGTGGGAACCATTGACGTCAAGATGCTGGAACGCGTTTGGCAGGAAATGGACTATCGACTAGATGTCTGCCGTGTTACGAATGGTGCTCATATTGAGCAACTTTGAAGATTCCCCAGAAAACTTGAAACTTTAACCTTTCCAACGGTACCAATTTCATTTTTCAACTCTTAATAGTTTTTGAGTTATTAAAAATCGTTATGTTCCCAAGACCTTTGAAACACCCTGTATATATATATATATATATATATATATATATATATATATATATATATATATATATATATATATATATATATTTCTTTAATTAATTTATAAAGGCAAATGTAATTCTTTAGTGATCGTAGCCATTCAAGAAAACATTTTCTTTAAAAGTTCACCAGCATCCCTGTTGCCTCGTGGCGTCTATTTTCTATTTCATCGAACTACCTAACGAACAGCTTCAATTAACAGTACCGGCTTGACCCGAATGGTAGCCAGACGCAACCAGAGGCATCAGCATTTGGAAGTACATGAAACCGTTCTTGCCCTGATTTTCTAGGGAGTAGGGGTTCAGAAGAGAACTGAAAAAATGGAGAAATAAGGAAAATAAATATAATTATATGAAGGTGAGAATTCCCAGGCAGGAGCAATGCAATGTTGAAAACCGGAAGGTGGAATAAGAGTAAACAAAAATAAATGACAAGAGACGGTAAATCTCAGATCAATTCATTTATATTTCAAAATTTTAAATATAAAGAGAGTAAATTGTAAAATTGGTGGGCTTACTGTTAAATATTTAAAAGTCCGGAATGGTAGAGACTTTAATCATTTCGAGAGTAACAACCTCTCTTTTTCAAAAAGAAAACAAAAGTTGAACTGGCTGTGTATGATTGAATTTGGACAAATGTAACTAAGCTAAGAACGACTCTAGTGGCGTAAAGCTAGAACACTTTCTCTATATAAAACTCAATGTCTGTGTGTATGTGTGCGCGTATGATGTTTATGTGTTCCCTATAGAAAAAAGGTTAAAGAATCTTCAAAAAAGTAAAAGTGTATTCTTATGTAAAATTTATCGTTAAAGACAATGGAAGTGTTCCCGAATCTGTAAGTGCACGTCTAAAGAGGCTATGAAGACATAGACCACATACAAACTTCAAATATATCTTATTTTTATGAAATTTATATCATGTGTATAATATTTTCTGGGAAGACAATGGAAGTGGTCCCGGAACTCTAAGTGCCCCCTCCCTTAATTAAGGGCATAATGGAAGTGGGCCCTAATCTCTATGTTACCCTCTGTGTACCAATAAGTGACTCATTGGGACAGAACCCCGCTTTTAAACTTCGAATACTTATATCTAATGTTAATGAAATTTAAACAATATGCATAAGACACTAATAAAGAGATTTTTCAAACATTTGAGCTTCTTCCGAATAGATTAGGGGGCGAAACGGGCAGAGGGAGTCAGTAAGACCAAAGAAAATTATATGGTGTTATGTGTATAGTGAAAACGTACATGGTCGTGATCCTCATCCAATCCCGGGAAACGTCGGGTCTCCCTGCTATTTAGTAAATAACTACAACGGTTAGTAGCTATGTTTCATGGTAGAGTCAACGTTAACTCTTTGATATTTAGATTATCAATTGATATCTAATTAGGAATTGTATGATTTGAATTATTCGGACTACTGTCCCCCCTCCCCCCTGTATGTTATTCTTACAACGTTTCGACCGATGTAACCTCAGACCTTACACATCTGCATCTTTATGTTGACTCGGGAATCTTTAATTCGAACTCGTAAATCTGTACGGAATTTCGAATAGAACCCTTTATTTAATTCACGGGGGTAGATTGTTCTTCTTCCATCAGCCATTGCCATATAGAAGTCTTAAGTAATTCGTAATTATATTCTTAGTATCGCCCACGCTGAGGATTGAAAGCCTGACGAAACAAAAGTAAGCTACTACAGTGGATTAAATTAAGGGTTACGTTCAGGAATTCCGTACAGATTCCCGAGTTCGACGTAAAGATACACCTGAAGAAGGTCGAAGGTTACATCAGCCGAAACGTTGTGAGAATAACATCTAAGATGAGAAGAGTACACCGAATTATCCAAATAATACAAATTATCAACAATCATCTAAAAAAATACCGAAACATAATTGGAAATTATTTTCATGAATTGGTAAGTGCAAATTCCTTTATAAGTCTATTAGTAGAAGAGTAAACTTTATTATAGTAATGTCTAATCGCTTATCAAGGCCCAAAAGCCACTCGAGGATAAGGGTTAAGTGGATATCGACAGGGACTGAAGACCTGGGTGTTCGAAGTTCGAATCCAGACGGTTCCACAGTACCACTTTCACTTAAGGATGTTGGCAACCTTCTCGTGGTCCTTCCCGTAAGTACCCGATGTATTTCCAGAAAGATTTCTAACTAGAAAACATCGGGGAAACTAATACCAACACCAGAATCATATGATTCACACGAAAGAAGAACACCTTGAGAGGATTGGAAACTATGAGTGAAAGAAGCAGAATTTGATTATTTTTAAGAGGACAGCACGAAAAGAATTTGTTTACATCGGCTTGAAAACAAATACGTTGTAGTCAGCTGAGAAACAGCCTTGTGGTATTGTGTTCCACAGACGAGAAGTTTTTTGAAAGAAACTTTAGTCGTTGAATTTTTTAAAAGTTTTTAGGTGCACAAAAAAATAACATACAATTATTTACAGTTGTTGTAGCTAGACGAGTTTTTGCTGTGAACTTATCACAGGGGGGAAAAAGTCAAGCACTACCATGACAATACGGACAAACTAGATAAAGGCTAGCAAAGGAGCTGTGGAAAAAAAGAAAACGAACCCTACTAGATTTCGAAGTAAATCACTTAAATCAGATATAAAAAGCACACTGCAGGATTGCGATACTTAGTATTTTAACCTGCGCAAGTAGTCGTATAAACACAAAATTTTATAGACAAAAAATATATAGACAAAACAGATATATAGACAATATATATATATATATATATATATATATATATAGGCAGAAAATGATATAGGCAAAAATTATATAGACAAAACATATCTATTAATAATGGAGATTATATATCTGTCTGTCTGTTTAGAGCCGAAACTATATTATTACTTTTGATAGCTTTCGATTTATATCTACTTATCAGCTCCTATATGGGAGATGACGGTGGTTAAGTTCCAAGTTCGAATCCAGTCGGTTCCACATTATCACTTTCACTTAGGGATGTTGGCAACCTTCTCGCGGCGTTTCTCGTAAGTACCCGATGTCTTTCCAGAAATATTTCTAACTAGAATAACATCGGGAAACTAATACCAACACCAGAATCATCTGATTCACACGAAAGAAGAAGAAGCTCCTATATATACCCATTCCAAAACTTCCCCAAACATCATGTGTCTTTCAAATTTACATAATTAATTTGTTTTAAAGTTTCTAATAAATTAATATTCGCAAATATACACTCATGATTGTTTTTCTTTAAGTTTTCCAGATGTATTTAAAATATTTTTCTCGATAATAATAATCTTAATGAAAATTATAAATAGAATTAATTAAAGAGATTGTTTTTTTTTAAAATCTATATAATTGAGTTACGTAATTAAATTAGATTGTAATGGAATATGATGGAATAGCCGGCGTCCAAACCAACCTTTGGTTACCCACTCTCTGATTATTAAGTATAACGTTCTATTTCGAACGCACAGAAAGTTCTATTTCAAGAAAGATAGATATAGAAAAAGAGAGAGAAAAAGAGAGAGGAAAAGAGAGAGAGAGAGAGTGAGAAAGAAAGAAAGAAAAGAGAGAGACATGGACACAAGACAGGGGCGCGTTATTTGATTAATAAGATATAAACAACACATTCTTGACGGGTCACTCAAAAATGATATATTTACTTTGATTTTTTTATTAAAACATTTTTGTTTTTGAATCTTATTAGAAATTATGGTTTAAAGCACACATTTATTGAATCAAATTGTTTAATTTAAAGAATAATTGATTTTAAAATTACGATTTTCTTTTGTAAAAAAACAAACAAACACATTTTACTGAGAAATTAAATAACTGAATTTAGAATCTTTATAATTTTATTTTTTAATTGTTGATTTTATATTACGTGCACCTTTTTATCGATTTGAAATATTATTATCTTTTTACGACCTTAACTGAGTTTAGGATTTGTTGTTTTACATTTTACGCCGTAAAAGGTAAATTTTGTCTAAAAACTATGTTTTAATTATTCCGTGTTTTATTTATTAAAATGAAAGATGGGATGATTACCTTTCTTTTCTTTGTAAAAAACAAAAAAAAACATTTTACTGAGCAATTAAATAATACAGCTAGCAAAGAGAGGGAGCATATATTTGCTAGTATAGATAATAAATCATATAGCCAAAACATTATATAGCTAAACAACTTATATATACACAGAAATTATATATATCTAAAGATTATATAGACAGAAAAATTACATAGACAATAAACTATATAGACAAAAAGATTATATAGCTAAAAAAAATATGTAGCTAAAAAATTATATATACAAAGAAATTATATATACAAACATTATATTGACAAAATCATTACATAGACAAATGAATATATATATATATATATATATATTTATATATATATATATATATATATATATATTTATATATAAGAGGGTTATGTAGTTTGCTTGAAGCATTGTTTATTAGTATATAGAAATGTGATATTTAGAAGGCAATACAATGCAGAGGTGTGACGGATAGACACAAGTTGGAGCAAATAAGACATATAATGGTGGAACAAATGAATTAGTTTCACCCTTAATACAATGTGTACATACACATATATATATATATATATTTATTACTATTATTTTTTCCCTTTCAAAACATATATATATCTGTCTATCTACACAATGTTACAATGTTATGTGATACCTGTATCAAGATGGTCTTGTGGAAATTCCGTATGATATAATATTTATTTTAATTTTCGGGAACTCTTCCTTCTTCAGAACCGTGTTCAACTCAAGTTCATATATATATATACATACATATATATATATATATATATATATATATATATATATATATATATATATATATATACATAAAATACTGAAGATGTCTTGAAACAATATATTGAAAAGTTTAAACAATTATTCAAACACAAGTTTTTAAGGAATTTTGGACGAAATAGTTTGACGATGTTGTCGACAATGACCGGCGTATTTAAGACGTAAATCTGGAGAGAGAGTAAATAAAATACAAAATGGAGAAGTAAAGGCCAGATATGATTTCGGCCCATCCTACGTTGTCAGGCGCAGGTATGTAGTTTCATGGTAGATTTACATTATATATATATATATATATATATATATATATATATATATATATATATATATATATATATATATATATATATATATATATATATGTATATATATATATAAATATATAAATGTGATATTTAGAAGGCAATACAATGCAGAGGTGTGACGGATAGACACAAGTTGGAGCAAATAAGACATATAATGGTGGAACAAATGAATTAGTTTCAACCTTAATACAATGTGTACATACACATATATATATATATTTATTTATTATTATTTTTGTTGTTGTTGTTTTTTTCCCCTTCACAACACATATATATCTGTCTATCTACACAATGTTACAATGTTATGATACCTGTATCAAGATGGTCTTGTGGAAATTCCGTATGATATAATATTTATTTTAATTTTCGGTAACTCTTTCCTTTTTCAGAACCGTCTTCAACTCAAGTTCATATATATATTGAAAAGTTTAAACAATTATTCAAACACAAGTTTTTAAGGAATTTTGGAAGAAATAGTTTGACGATGTTGTCGACAATGACCGGCGTATTTAAGACGTAAATAGCAAACAAAGAAAAATAAATGCTGTTCTCAGATCAACTACAAACTATTGATGTTCGTAAAAATGGATTGCATCGAAAGTAAATTTAAATTAAAACAATGAATTTTGCTGTAATATCTGACACACGTAATATGTTTAAAATATAGTATAGACGGATCGAACAATAGAGAGACTGTGGTTTAACCCTAAAAGAGAGAGAGAGAGTGTGTGTGTGAGAGAGAGAGAGAGAGAGGGGGAGAGTTACGGGAGCGAGAGATAGAACCAGTATAAAATAAGAGCACAGGTCGCACAACATACAGTGAGAGAAAGTGGTATATAGAAATGTTGTAAAAGATAGTGCACCTGGTAAGTTAATTGTAAATATGCCTAATTAGAGCAATCAAAATAGGGTTTTCCAAGCATAACTCAATCCCCTCCCCCTAAAAAGGAATGTTTTAGCATGCATTTTATGCTATCTGTATTTATGTAAAGTTAGGTATGTGTATATATTTATATGTTTGTATTACAGGATTAACTCCTCGACTCCTAGTGGATATGATAGACTTAATTTGTGTATTTAGGAAGCATTCCTTCTATTTAGGCAGATATTTGAAAACCCACATTGATTTTCTGCTTAACTATAACCTTTTAAATGTTTTTAATTCGTCCGATAACCTTTTTTGTTTCATAGTTCAAAAGACTAATAAAGGTTCACATGTATCACGATAACTTTTTTTGTTTCATAGTTCAAAAGACTAATAAAGGTTTCACATGTATCACGATAACTTTTTTTTGTTTCATAGTTCAAAAGACTAATAAAGTTTCACATGTATCACGATAACTTTTTAGACTAGTAATTGTATCCGTTTAATTGAATCTACGTTGCTATTTTACCCACCGCTGGGGGAATGAATTAGTCGGTATGAATTTGACAAACTAAACACTCTGACCTTTTCAAGGGGAGGGAGAAGGTCACCGAAAAACACGTCCGTCTTGTTCGACAGCTCTTTTGTTAGGACTTTTATCTCTAACACCATTACGTGTTCTTTACCTCCCTTTCTTGAATACATGGGAGATCGTAAGGCATAGTTCTAAGACGTATCCATTTGGCTAACCAAACTCTCTTCCTTTTTCAAACGAAAAAAAGAAGCTATCTGAAAACACGCCCGTTTTGTTCGACAACTCTTTGGTCACGACGTCTATCCTTTACTCCACTACATGTTCTTTACCTCTCTTTCTTAAACACAGTGAGCTCGTGAGGCATAGTTCTTAGACGTATCCATTTTGCTAACCAAACACTCTTCATTTTTCAAGGGGAGGGAGAAGGTCTCCGAAAAACACGCCCGTTTTGTTCGACAGCTCTTTGGTCACGACTTCTATCTTTACACAAGTACCTTTTCTTTTACTTCCCTTTCTTGTACATGCCGAGATAGTTATGCGTAGTTCAAGACGTATCCATTTGGCCAATAAAAACTCCTACTTATTTCCCTTTACGATATGTTTCTTCTTTTCCGCCTTTTAAAAAATAGGATAGCAGACTAAACCGGCCGAGTATAGAGAATTTGACGCAAAATAATCCATATGCACATCTCTCGTTACTTCGTTTTTGTTTGTCGTCTTTTTCGTTCCAGATTTCAGCCAGTCTGTCTTTCTTTTCATATGTAATTTTACATATCCCTATTCGCTTCGATTCCGTTCGTACTACATCAGAATTTATTTTGTTTTTATATCTATTTGTATACGTCATTTTTCTTTTGTTTTGTTGATACACGATTCCAAATCGCGCAACCAAGTCACGCATGTACTCACGCGTTATTTTGTGCGTTATGGAATTACGGTTTCATATATATATATATATATATATATATATATATATATATATATATATATATAAAATTTCTTTTCCTGTTTTTTTTATGGCAAAAGGAAATGCATCATATTTACTTATTTGGGATTTGTTTTGCGTTTTGTGCACTTCCTCTCTTTTCAGAATTTGACGAGGCTTGAAGCAAATAAAAGATAAATAGTTACGCGGATCTGAGAACAGGTCGAATTCCCAGAAATCGGGGTGTGCACTTGAAAAGACTGCACCGAGATAGAAAGCAGAAACGGTGTTTATCCCCCATGAAACAGCGTCTGCGCAAAATCTTTCAAACGCAATATAGTTATGAAGTGTTTGTTGCATTTCAACCTGGTGCCACACATGCAGTAATCGATTTCCGTAATTAGTACTACACATTAAAGTCAACAAATTTTTATTCCAACCTTGGTCGCTCCATGTTTACCTTCCACGCGCTCCTTGTGATCCTTCAAAACCGAGGAGACACCACCTGCAAATAAATATTTTTATACAAAAAGGACTAAGTCAAGACAAACCTTTTGGAAGACAGAAGAAGTTTATTCAACTTGATCTTCGCTCTAAATCTCTGACCAGGAGTGAGACGGAGAGAGATCGATAATCACTTTTTAATCATATCTTGTCAGCCCATATCATTTTAACATGTTAACACGTGACGTGCTTCCAAAGAAACAAAAAAAAACTTCTTCTCTCACTCTCTCTCTCTATGTGCCATGTGATGTCTCATCGGTTTCAATAACTTCCCACAGTCTATTAATTTTAACATCGAATTCAGTAAGTTTACCTCGACTGTATTTTAATTTCCTGCTATTTTCAACTAACCTATTAATATACTAGTGTTTTTCCTCGCATAATAATCGGTAGGTGTTTAACAGGACAGCCTTGTCTTGTGTTTTATTTCGACTGAGTCAATAGACTAAACGGCCATGTTCGGAAGCGGTTTTCATCGGAGGTCAGATGTAAACAATGAAACACGTGAGAAGTTCAAGAGGAATTTGTCTTTTACTTTTTAAATAAGCTAATAAATTTAAACACTAAGATTTCATTGTCACAGCGATACTTTACATAGTTTTTAATTTCTCGTACCTTTTCGTCTTGGTCGCGGAACGAATGTCATCTCGATGTCGTCTAGTCGTTGAGCTCTTTCTTCGTTTCTATACTGCCGTGAACATCGCCGTCCGCTGTGTCTGCAACAAAAACCTTCCTGACACGATTCACGAAACAAACAATCTTTTAAACTTTGATTAGTTTTATTTAGGCGTCAGTCTACCGTCCATCTTGGAGATGTTTCACCAACGTAAAGGGGGAGATCAAATTACTACTTTATCGTAGTTAATTCATAGCTTAAGTCCTTAACCATTCG
>OY744526.1:12455601-12473101 GCA_963556195.1 Sepiola atlantica | reverse complement strand
ACATACACACCCACACATATACATATCTATACACACATACATATACACACATATATACATATATATATATATATATATACATACATATACATATATGAATACACCCATATATATCTCTGAATCTATTTGAAATATTGACCAAATGCATACGCATGTAGTTGTTCACACATGTAAACATACATACACATACATACACACACACATATATACATATACGCACATATACACACATATACGTACGCACACATACATATATATCCACACACCTACACACAATATTTACATAACACTCTATATTCTTACTGATGTAATATGAGTTCTAAAAATTAGTCTTACCTTATTTATATTTTAGATTAATTTGATAATCTATTATTATAAATATCATGCGGGGGGGGGGGTTATCGTACCTAATGTTATTCAATTTGGTATCTTCACCGTTGTAATTCTAGAGGCCCATCGGATTACTAATTCAAGTCTAATAATGTCTATTGGTAATATTTGACATTTATACTTATATTAATTCAAAAACTAGTGTATTACCTGCAGAAAAAATTTTCATACCACTATCTTATTTTAAGTAAATAATAAATATCCGCGTATCCACAAATACTATATATCACCAAGTCAGTAAATCTGTGTCTATCACAGATATTATTATAAATATTATGGGGGGGTTTACCGTAAGTAATGTTATTCAATTTGGTATCTTCACCGTTATAAGTCTAGAGGTCCATCGGATTACCAATTCAAGTCTAATAATGTCTAGTGGTAATATTTGGCATTTATACTTATATTAATTCAATAACCGCAGAATTTTTTTAAAAACACTATCTTATTTTAAGTAAATAATCTGAATAAATAAATATTTCAAAATACCATTATATACGCATACACACAAATACTATATATCACCAAGTCGGCAATTCTGTGTCTATAGCAGATATTATTATAACTATTATGTTGGTGGTGGGGGGGTTACCTTAAATAATGTTATTTAATTTGGTATCTTCACCGTTATAAGTCTAGAGGTCCATCGGATTACTAGTCGTTGATTATTTTAAATTTATATTTATGTCTGCACTTAGCCATAAGTTCATCTCGTTTATTCAAGAGGTTATTTCGATCATATTTTAGGATTCTTATTTTTTCTTCTAGACATAAGTTGCATCTTTGTCTAAATCCATCTGGAATATTCGAAAAACATAAGATTGACCACGAAATCACCGGGGACCTGTTCTCATTTTTCAGATGCCACCATTGTTTAGCTAACTCCGTTTTGCTCTTGAGTTCTGGGTTATTGAAAGAGTGTTTGTGGTCATAAAAACGTTGTTTCCAGTTTCCCGCGGAGATGCCGATGTAAACCTTTTTATCCCTGTTGTTATCTTCCGGATGAATAGTGGCCTTATAAACCACACACTCAACTTTACAGTTACCGTCCAGTGGGCAGTTATTTTTCACTTGACAATTACATTTATTTACTGTGACCTTATTCTTACTAGGATTGTTAAGTAATTTACGATTATGGGTGCTGATAATTCTGTCCATGTTCTTGGTGCAAGAGTAGCTGATTTTAATGGTTTTTCTATTAAATATCTTCCTAAGTGGATTATTTATGCTAAAATGTTTATCTACCAGGTTCAAGAATACTCTCCCGATGTTGATGTTAGATAGTTGGCAGTAGGGAGGATTGAACCATATTATTTTTCGGCCTCTATTCCTGGATTTATTTTTATTTTCTTTCTTGGTATATTTGAGTTTTTCATTATATCCGCTTTTCTCTAGCGCTCCATTGTATAAATGCTTATTTGCTTCAAAAATGTCTCTGTTAGCCGAAAGCTTATTTATTCTAGTATTAATTGTTTTAGGTATTTGTTTAATTATGCAGTTCGGGTGGTTAGATCTAGTGTTGATATAAGATGGTGTGTGATTATCTTTATTGAAGGGTTTGTATGTCCCCTTTCCTAAGTCTAAGGTAATATCTAGATAGTTTACTTCTTTACAATTTGGGGTTATATCTATTTTAAATCCAAGGTATTTGAATGCTCTTATTAATTTTTTATGTATTTTGGATACCAGGGGGCCGTCACTATTGGGGATAACAATTAGTCCATCATCCCTATATAACCCCACTAAATTAGGCTCTACAATTCTGCTAATAGTGTACATTATAAAAATGCCCACCAGATCGGCAATCTGGGCTGAGTCAAAAGCACCCATCGGGACATCAAATTTGTTGTTGTTCAATTTAATCCATGTTTCTCGATTGTTTATAAGGATGGATTTGCGACAGGCCATAATTAATCTTACCTGCTCATCGGATATATCCACGAAATTCCCAGCATAGTTAATGCTGTTCGTAAGTAATTCCTTGGAAATCGAGGGGTAAAAATCCATAATATCGAATTGTATAAAGCAGGCATAAAGCATTTAAATCAATTGAAAATAAGAGGAATGCCTGCTTTATACAATTCGATATTATGGATTTTTACCCCTCGATTTCCAAGGAATTACTTACGAACAGCATTAACTATGCTGGGAATTTCGTGGATATATCCGATGAGCAGGTAAGATTAATTATGGCCTGTCGCAAATCCATCCTTATAAACAATCGAGAAACATGGATTAAATTGAACAACAACAAATTTGATGTCCCGATGGGTGCTTTTGACTCAGCCCAGATTGCCGATCTGGTGGGCATTTTTATAATGTACACTATTAGCAGAATTGTAGAGCCTAATTTAGTGGGGTTATATAGGGATGATGGACTAATTGTTATCCCCAATAGTGACGGCCCCCTGGTATCCAAAATACATAAAAAATTAATAAGAGCATTCAAATACCTTGGATTTAAAATAGATATAACCCCAAATTGTAAAGAAGTAAACTATCTAGATATTACCTTAGACTTAGGAAAGGGGACATACAAACCCTTCAATAAAGATAATCACACACCATCTTATATCAACACTAGATCTAACCACCCGAACTGCATAATTAAACAAATACCTAAAACAATTAATACTAGAATAAATAAGCTTTCGGCTAACAGAGACATTTTTGAAGCAAATAAGCATTTATACAATGGAGCGCTAGAGAAAAGCGGATATAATGAAAAACTCAAATATACCAAGAAAGAAAATAAAAATAAATCCAGGAATAGAGGCCGAAAAATAATATGGTTCAATCCTCCCTACTGCCAACTATCTAACATCAACATCGGGAGAGTATTCTTGAACCTGGTAGATAAACATTTTAGCATAAATAATCCACTTAGGAAGATATTTAATAGAAAAACCATTAAAATCAGCTACTCTTGCACCAAGAACATGGACAGAATTATCAGCACCCATAATCGTAAATTACTTAACAATCCTAGTAAGAATAAGGTCACAGTAAATAAATGTAATTGTCAAGTGAAAAATAACTGCCCACTGGACGGTAACTGTAAAGTTGAGTGTGTGGTTTATAAGGCCACTATTCATCCGGAAGATAACAACAGGGATAAAAAGGTTTACATCGGCATCTCCGCGGGAAACTGGAAACAACGTTTTTATGACCACAAACACTCTTTCAATAACCCAGAACTCAAGAGCAAAACGGAGTTAGCTAAACAATGGTGGCATCTGAAAAATGAGAACAGGTCCCCGGTGATTTCGTGGTCAATCTTATGTTTTTCGAATATTCCAGATGGATTTAGACAAAGATGCAACTTATGTCTAGAAGAAAAAATAAGAATCCTAAAATATGATCGAAATAACCTCTTGAATAAACGAGATGAACTTATGGCTAAGTGCAGACATAAATATAAATTTAAAATAATCAACGACTAGTAATCCGATGGACCTCTAGACTTATAACGGTGAAGATACCAAATTAAATAACATTATTTAAGGTAACCCCCCCACCACCAACATAATAGTTATAATAATATCTGCTATAGACACAGAATTGCCGACTTGGTGATATATAGTATTTGTGTGTATGCGTATATAATGGTATTTTGAAATATTTATTTATTCAGATTATTTACTTAAAATAAGATAGTGTTTTTAAAAAAATTCTGCGGTTATTGAATTAATATAAGTATAAATGCCAAATATTACCACTAGACATTATTAGACTTGAATTGGTAATCCGATGGACCTCTAGACTTATAACGGTGAAGATACCAAATTGAATAACATTACTTACGGTAAACCCCCCCATAATATTTATAATAATATCTGTGATAGACACAGATTTACTGACTTGGTGATATATAGTATTTGTGGATACGCGGATATTTATTATTTACTTAAAATAAGATAGTGGTATGAAAATTTTTTCTGCAGGTAATACACTAGTTTTTGAATTAATATAAGTATAAATGTCAAATATTACCAATAGACATTATTAGACTTGAATTAGTAATCCGATGGGCCTCTAGAATTACAACGGTGAAGATACCAAATTGAATAACATTAGGTACGATAACCCCCCCCCGCATGATATTTATAATAATAGATTATCAAATTAATCTAAAATATAAATAAGGTAAGACTAATTTTTAGAACTCATATTACATCAGTAAGAATATAGAGTGTTATGTAAATATTGTGTGTAGGTGTGTGGATATATATGTATGTGTGCGTACGTATATGTGTGTATATGTGCGTATATGTATATATGTGTGTGTGTATGTATGTGTATGTATGTTTACATGTGTGAACAACTACATGCGTATGCATTTGGTCAATATTTCAAATAGATTCAGAGATATATATGGGTGTATTCATATATGTATATGTATGTATATATATATATATATATATGTATATATGTGTGTATATGTATGTGTGTATAGATATGTATATGTGTGGGTGTGTATGTGTATATATGTGTGTGTATGTGCGTATGGATTTGTATGTATACATATATGTATGTGCGTGTAATCTTATTTCAACCCAGACGGACTGAGAATTTATGACACGCGGTCTGTCTATATATTCTCTGTGCCTGTTAATTGTTTCTTTCTTTCTTTTCTCTAACCGAATTTGAGAACACGAGTTTCGCCGGACGCATTCTGGCTGGAGATGAATAAAAGTTGCGTATGTGATTATGCTTAGTTATGATAATGTGCGAGTGAGATTATGTATGTGAGTGCGCATATGATGCGTGCGTATTTAGTTTTGTGTATGCGCGTGAGTAAAATTGCCTATATGGTTGATATCGCCAAGTCGTATGTGTCATAATTTTGACATGGCAGTTTTTAGTTGATTAACTTAAAGATCCCTCCCCTTCGCCCGCCATAGTTAAATATAAGTTTTAAATTTTCCCCCTCTCTATAAAAGATGTATCAAATTGGTTGCTACTACTACCATCTATGATTGTATTGGAACTGTGGTAGGGAAATTCAATTTTCTATCAGTCTCAAAAATGTAATTGTCTGAGTGATGCTTGAAAAAACCGAACGGTTGAAATAAATTATTGCATCGACAATTATGTGATTTCGTGTTATTATATTTTTTATATATATATATATATATATATGTGTGTGTGTGTGTGATTTTTTGAAAGCTTACCAAAGCATTCCGTTTAGGAGCCCAAACAACACCACAGAAGATATTTTCATTCAGAAATCATTTATTTATCATTTGATGAGGAATGCTTTGGTAAGCTTTCAAAAAATCAAATATAAATGCTCTGTACCCTGTAATCGAGTATCATCGAGCTTATTTTTATTGATCTACTCCCGGTCTTCACTGAACAATCGTTTTCTCTAAGTGAAAAATCCAAATCTCTCTCTCTCTCTCTCTCTCTCTCTCTCTCTCTCTCTCTCTCTATATATATATATATATATATATATATATATATATATATATATATATATATATATATATAATAATGGTAATAATCCAGGTAAAAAATATCCACAGGGTGGTAATCCAGAGAATTTGAACCGGGTTTATAAAAAGTTCTCAATATCAAAATAGAGCTTTATATATGAAAATTTTATTTACACAGACATGCACAAAAGAAGAAAAGAAATTTAACATTTCAAAAATTTAGTCCGTTAAAAAATTAAAAATTAAAAATCTAAAAAATCTAAAAACAAAAACAAAAAACAAAAAATCTAAAAAGTCTAAAATCTGAAACAAACAGGACAAATAAATAACGGCCCCAATTTTTGAAATGTTAAATTTCTTTTCTTCTTCTTCTCTTTCTTCATCCCTTCATTTCATTCTCTCCAAATATGATCTGAGGTTAAGATCGGATTCTAACTCTGCCTGATAAGATCTCAGTTTATAGTAACTGTTGATCGATAACATCGACATGCCATTGTCGCAGATTTTGTACATGTCTGTGTAAATAAAATTATCATATATATATATATATATATATATATATATATATATATATATATATATATATATATATATACATGACGGAAATATGTGTCGTCAGTGTTAGTACTAATATCGAATATTCATTTAAAATCATACAATTACGTCACTAATTTTATTTTCCATATATAAAATATCATAATCATTTCCGATGACCTAAAGAAATAAAACCACTTACAGTTGACTTTTTTTATTTAGAGTGGGTTATTTCTTACCGACTTCATTTAAGGCGGTGAGGTTTGTCTGACTTGTAACTTTCTTTCTCGCTTCCTCTCACTACTTGACATGGTTTCGTCTTGAGGCTGGGAAAAGGTTGACCGTTAACCATGCCCCTAAAAATCCTTATAAAATACTCCAAAGAAATTGAAAGTGTCGTAATCTTAATTAATTGATTTCTAATACCGAAATGCTGAAATTTTACGAAAGGGCTTCCACCACTCGCATTGCCTCCTTAGCATGAAATGAAATTAAACTAAATATACTCCACATTACTATCCCTTACGCCTAGCAGCTGTGTTCCAAAAATAATAATGATTGCTTAATTATCTAATTAGAGAATGAAGTACCTACAAATAAATAAACATATACACATACTTAATGATTTAAAATGAAAAAGAAAATCCAATTTTATTGATATATTCATCAACTTTTCGTCTTTATGTCAAGACTTCCTAAAGATGATACAATATATATATATATATATATATATATATATATATATATATATATATATATATATATATATGTATATATATATATATATATATATATATATATATTAATGTAATTTATTTATTTTCAATCAAATAATTTTGGATTTTCCTTTTCATTTCCTATCACGTTGGAATATTATTTCCGTATATTTCATCATACCAAGGTTTATATATATATATATATATATATATATATATATATATATATATATATATATATATATATATATATATGGGTAGATAAAAGGATAACACAATCCAACGGGATGAAATTAAAAATGGAACAGTGGAAGACCCATAAGCTCAACGTTTCGCCCGATGTGATGTGGGCTTTTTCAAGAGCGGATAGAAAAGTGTGCTAAAAATGATAAAAGATGGGAAGGTCATATAATTGGGGAATATATATAGTTGTAGGGTTTGAATGGAGGGAAATATATGCAAATATGTAAAGTGTCAGAAATAAGAGTGCAAAATGTCAGATTATAATTATACATACATTTTTTTAATATTCAAAATACATATATATATATGTGTTCAAGTATGGTTTTAATGATTCTACAAACACGTGTTAACTTTACTCTGCTGCGAAGATAGGTGATTTAGTACCTGGATATGATAGACATCGTCACTATTACGAACATGGAATGCTGCCTTTCTTTTAATGAGACGACAGCGTCTATGGTAGATATTTTGCATGGTTTTGTGGAGAGCAGAACTTGGCGATGGGGTGACAAAAAACCCGAAAGTATATTTAAATTCTCGTTGATGATGTATTACGCCAGAAACGCGCCTCCACTTAGACTCAGCTGCTTAAGTTAAAGTTAATCTATATATATATATATATATATATATATATATATATATATATATATAAAGTAAGCAAAGTTCATGTATATTCCAAAAACCAAGATTTAAGAAAATAATTTTTAGAAAACATTTTCAAAACAGATACATTTTAGTGCAAATTACTTTACGAATCGTTTCGCTAAAAGTAAACGAAACAACATCACAACACGATTCATAAAATAATTGGAACTAACATGTATTTGTTTTAAACATGTTTTGCAAAATTTTTTTTATTCTTGGTTTTTGGAATATTAATAAACTTTGTATACTTATATTTCCTCTGTTGTTGACATTTATCGAGCTTAAATTGTAAGAGGTTGGTAACCATAGAATGAAAAGTATATTCTAAAATATATATTTTCTACAATAATATACAGGGTGTCCGTAAAGTTACTATACAGTCTTACAAGTTACTATACAGTTTCATTTGTTTTATTGTATTACATTTAATATTTATTTTTTATTTTTTATTTTTTATTTTTTATCTCCAGACATAACGCCAATGGACTTCTTTGTCTGGGGAGTCATCAAAGACTCTGTGTATTCGAGAAAGCCAAGAAGTGTTGAAGATCTTCGACAATTTGTTATTGATGCATTTACCAACCTTGATCGCGACTTGTGCACCAAAGTTTGTCATAGTGTGGTGTCACGTTGTCGAGAATGTATTGAAGCTGAAGGCCTCCAATTTGAATATTTGTCATAGAAATTGTTTGCCTTTATTTTTAGTCTTACTGTACTGTTAATATATTACAGGGTGTCTGTATAGTAACTTGTAAGACTGTATAGTAACTTTACGGACACCCTGTATATATATATATATATATATATATATATATATATATATATATATATGAACAGTCTTAATGCAAAACGCTATAAACGCCATTTTGAAAATCACGAAACTGTCCCTACTAAAAGTGTCGCATTTCAACACTGGACGACACACCAAAACTATTTGTTACATAATATGATACCAAAATAATTTCTTTTCGATTTCAATTAAAATCAGCTTTTATTTACAGTCTAGATTTAATATATTTGTGTTTTTATTGTTTAAGGTCTCAATTTAAACGAATTGGATTTATTGCGTTTTGCGTTCGAACTCTTCATATATATATATATATATATATATATATATATATATATATATATATATATATATATATATATATATATACATTTTACAAAATACCTGGTTTTATTTATTAAAGGTCTAATCGCAACATCCACACGCTGTTTAACTTTAGCTATTAGTTTTTTTATATCGTTCGTCATTGACTTAGATATTGATTCTAAATCAGAAAACTATAAACAAATGGATAGGTTGCTATACTTCCTGTTGTGCGGAAAACGGAAGTTGACCTCGGACATTCTTATCTATAATGTAGGAAGGGCATATAAAAATAAGGAAACATTTATGAGTAAAAACCTTGATTGACAGAAATAAATAGGTCGGAACAAAAAAAAAATCGGTTGGTTAAAGCATTTATTTATATTTGCTGTTATTTGGAATGAATATCTAAGTCGATGACGAACGATTAAAAAAAATAGCTAAACGGACATGGCGTGTGGATGCTTCAACTTGGATCTTTACGAGTTAACATCTTCATAAAACATGATAATGAGTACGAACTCTAATCCAGGCTTTACTTGCCTGAAAACTTTACTTGCACTGAAGATAGTCTCCCCAGGAAATAAATGCATAGGATACAGGAACATTTTTATAAATATCTTGGTAATAAGCCGAAACAATTGTATGCTGGAAATAAAAAATTTTTTTTGTGAAATGGTGTCAATCTGTTATTCATAACATTTGATGTGTTTGTAATTAAATAAAACTATTTGATACGCCTGCTCTAGCCTCACACCATTGAGCTATTACAATTGGTTTATGTTATAAAATGTATATTTTAAATATAAAAACTTTAAATATATATATATATATATATATATGAGAAGTATATTGTAGTTTGCTTGAAGCATTGTGCGTAATATGTAACACACACCCCCGAGTGAATATATTTATTTCTAGGGATAGGGGATTCCTCCTAAAATTTAAATAAATAAGAAGACCACCACCCTACCATCACTGTTCGAACTTAACACTGGTAAATATAAAAAAATATTCCATTATAAAAACCATTATTTGAATATTATTGATTTCTCAATATATTGTCATTATTGTCATTGTTTACCATTCTAACAATACTTATATATATATATATATATATATATATATATATATATATATATATATATATATATATATATATATTTATATATATATATATATATATATATGTACGTATATATATATATGAGTATAATTTTATTTCAATTAGATTCTCTTTCTTGGAATCCAGACGGACTGGGAATCTATGACACGCGGTTTGTCTATTTCTTCTCTTGTTTCTTTCTTTCTTTTCTCCTACCGAGTTCTAGAACACGAGTTTCGCCGGACGCATTTCGTCTCGGCTAGAGATGTATGAATAAAAGTTGTGTATGTGATTATGCTTAGTTATGGTAATGTGCGAGTGAGATTATGTATGTGCGTGCGCATAGGATGTGTGCGTATTTAGTTTTGTGTATGCGCGTAAGTAAAGTTGTCTATATGTATGATATCGTCAAGTCGTATGTGTCATAATTTTGACACAGCAGTTTTTAGTTGATTAACTTACAGATCCCTCCCCTTCGACCACCATAGTTAAATATAAGTTTTAAATTTCCCCCTCTCTATAAAAGATGTATCAAATTGGTTGCTACCACAACTCTCTCTAGTTGTGTTTAAATTGTCGTAGGGAAATTCAATTTTCTATCAGTCTCAAAAATGTAATTGTCTGAGTGATGCTTGAAAAAACCGCACGGTTGAAATAAATTATTGCATCGACAATTATGTGATTTCGTGTTATTATATTTTATGTTATATATATATATATATATATATATATATATATATATATATATATATATATATATATATATAGTAAGATATGCATCTATGCATATCTGTTCCAAAATTCAAAATAATCGGAGGGTAATTAATTTAGGAGTATATCCTGTACATAAAAATATATAAACATATACATATATCTAACTTAATATAAATAAAGCAATACAGAGCGGTGAAAATGTGGGTATACTGTTATGAAAAAAGAAAACCCATACAAAAACAAACACAAATGTAGCAAAGACTTGCAATAATAAAACCAGACTTGATCGCACAGTTACCCAAACTTCTCGACTTCGGTATTGAAAAACAAATCTGAAATCGAGGGTGGACACTCATGCTGACTCTGGACAGAGAGGTCATTATCAGCATAAATTTCTTGACCAGACAGCAAGATGTCCTCCGTCATTTTGTCAATAGTGCGTAGCGTACGTGTGAAAATTACATCCTTTTCAAAATTTCCCTAAAAGTTTTTATCGGGGTTACATCAGGCGAGCATGGCAGTCAGTTGATGACCGATCAATCTAACGAGAAACCCGTCGTAAAGTAGTGCGCATACAGTGAGTGTAAAAAATAGAAGTGGTCGTCTTCATATTATGCACATCCCTGTGGTACTATTGTACCCTTTACCATGTTACAGTACACAGTTTTATTGAGACATTTGTGTAGAATTTGATCAAGTGCAGAAACGTATCTGTAATTCTATCAACCTCACATTTCATTCTTCTCTGCACCCTGTCTCTCACAGACGTGATGTTGCTAGTCTCAGTCTTTTCTATAAATACTATTATCACATGTGTTCTTAAGAATTATCTGATCTATTCCCTGCTTTCTTTGTTTCAGTTCGTTTGACTCGTTGATTTAGTGGTCTCCATCAATTCGCTGTTTTTATACCTGATTGTAGACAGTTCTCTATTCCAGTACCATTTTTAAAGAACTGTAGACTTGTGGAACGCTTTGTCTGCTAACTGCTTTTTCTCCTACTTATAGCTCTGGTCTTTTCGAGATTAAGGCCAATAGGCATTTTCCATCTTTGCGATAATCATCTTTCGTTCTAGTTAGCTGCTTACATCAAGTGGCTTTTTATTTGTATAAAAAGAAAAGAACAATTAGTTGTATACCTACTTTTGCACTGTATACCTACTTTTGCACTGTTCTGTATGTATATGTATTTAACGTTTGTCTGAGCCAATATCATGGAGAGGGCGATATTTTTTATGTTCCAGAATTTTTTAAATGGAAATTGATAATTTCTATTATTTGTATAATGCAGATTGATGTTCTTATTTTAGGTTTTATGCTTTAAAAGTTTCGACCGATCTAACCCCATCTAGTGGATGAGTTCTGTTTGAAATCCCGTACAATATTCAACATAAACGTATTTTTTAACAAAGTTAACGCCAAACAAGGCAACTTACCACTGTAGACGTAAAGAGCTACTGGGGTATATGTTACGAGACTCAGCAGAGGCGCGAATGGGGTCCAAAAAAAGAACGAGAAAGGGTTTAAAAACATAAATTTGCAACAAGTGAAGTTGACCTACGACGAGAATAGATATTTTTCTACTTACCTATGTAATTTGTTTTTTATTTTTACGTATTATAAATGGGTTTTCATTAGATTTAAAAAAAAAATGTCTTGTTTTTTTTCCCAACGTTTTCACAAAAATCAATATGGCCGCTCCAGGTGCATTTGTTAGTAACCCCCCCCCAAATCGGCCATTTTGTTTTCTCAAGTTGCGGTGAGAAAACTATTGATTTCTAATAAATAGCACTTCAAACGGGTTTAAAATACAAACAAATAGCACATGCAAGTTTGAAACTAACTTTTACAGCTTACAGTTACTTTTATTTGTTGTATATTTGTTTTTTTAGCGTTTTTACTCTGCTGAGTCTCGTAAAAGATGCCCAGCTACTGAGCATTAAAGTTAACGTTTAGGGGGTATGCTAAATTGAGAGCTGTTCAGCGAGATGCTTGTTCACATTAGTACTTAATTTCTACATGTCGGTACAGTCAGGGAAACAGGTAGCAGCAAAGGAGTTTCAAAGGTCAGCAGCACGAGGAAAGATACTATTAGAGTTGAAGACTCTCCGGTATCTGTATACCTCCACTGTGAATAATGGGATTTAGCTGATTGTTGTGTTGGTCGAGTCAATTTACATCGAGGGGGGCCACCGAATTAACAAGTTCATTGAAGCACATTGCCTTGGAGTACTTGTTAAACTAAAACTAGGTTGCAACATTGCGGCGATAGGACAAGAGCTGGAGCTTGGTGGATAGTGGGGGACATATTAGCTTAGCGCCACTTTTTTACCTTGTCTAAGAGGAAGATACTAGTGGATGTACCAGCCCAGATGTGATAACGATATTCCATGCATGGGCGGATGATGGCTTTGTAGAGATAAAGGATGCTGTCAGGCGTGAGAAGTTTTCTAGCATGGTAGAGGGAGCCTACTTTCTTTGCAGCAGCCTTGGGAATGTTTTCTACGTATTGGTTCCAATTAATGTTACCTGTGAATGTTAGGCCGAGTAGTTTGAACGTTTGACCATCAGGTAGGGTATTATTTGCCATTGGCAATCGGTGGTTGAAGAGGTTTATTGTAGTTGTTGAAGGAAAGGAGCTTTGTCTTAGCAGCATTAAATATTACCATCCATTTATGACCTCATTTCACTACAGACTGGAAGCTACTTTCTTAGGACTCAGCCATTGCTTCAGATATCTGCGCGTCTGTTTTGCCCACATGGTGAGAGTAGAGCGTGGTGTCGTCAGCAAATATAGCCATCTCAGATACAATGTCATCTGGGAGGTCGGTTATGAAAATCAAGAACAATAAATGTCCAAGGATCGATTCCTGGGGTTAACCTGCATTGATGCTTCCGAATTCTGACAAGAAGCACCTGAAACGTTGTGAAAATAAAATTCAAGATGAGAAAAGTAGTCTAAATAATCCAAATAATACAACGATCATTTTTATTTCTAAAATTTCATGTTTCGTTTTGTTCTGTGGGAAGGGGACTTGAGAGTCTTTTTTATGTTTATGTTTTCTATTATTTGTTGTATATTTTGTGTGCAGGAATAGCTGATTTTCATGTTGTTTTGTTAAATATTTTTGATAGTAGGTTATATTTGATGAAGTGTTTCTCTTAGGGATTGGTTTACTCATGTTGCTGTTGTTATTTTTTTTATGAAGTGAGTTAAATGAGATTATATTTCATTTCCGGTTTTGGTATAGACTTTCAATTGTGTATGCACTATAAGTTCCTTATATTTACTATCTTTTGATTATTGGTTGTCGTAGAGTATCTTTCTGATATAATTGATGAGGTGGTTTGCCGAACTGTTTTTGTATAGAAACGTATCGTTCTCCTTCTACAAGAATCTAAATGTTCCATTGTTCTAGTTAAATACCTCGTCTTGAATGTTTATTTTTTCCAATGCTTTAATTATTAATTTTCTACGTTTGTTTATTATTAGAGGTCTGGGTTGTTTTATTAAGACCAGGTTGTCATCTCTATAGAGTTCTTATGTCCTTTTCTATTTAATTATATCTATTTTTCAGTCCCCTCGCTTCATCGTATCTGCCCATAGTAATGTCGAAAGTCTTTTGTTCTTTTCATCGAAGCTGTGTTGTTTTTGAAAAGCATTGATTTGCAGTTTTTCTTGATAATTCTTAGGGCATCGTTTGATACTTTTTCGAGTTGCACCGCTAGTTATTCAGCATCTTTTCTTGTTATTTATAGTTAAAAGTATTTGATGTCAAATTGGATGAAGGTGGTTGTGTCTTTATCGGTGATATCTACAGACCAATTTTTGATAGCCTTAATATTATTCCATTGGTTGAGTTCTGTGAAGTTTTTTTATAAGGTTGGAATTAACGTAGTCTTATATTTCTGCCGAATTTTCCGAATTCGTTTTCCGTTGAATTCATTAATCGACACGTGCGTACCTTCCTGTTGTCAGTTTTAGGGTCCTTCATTGTTATGATATATAGAGGGATACTATTTGTGCTAGATTTAATTTTGCTAATATTTCTTCAGTCTCGAATTTTATTTCGTTTATGATGTTCTCTATTGCATTCTTATATAACACCACCGATCGCGAAAATCTTTTCGCCATTGTAAACAGCTGAACGTATAATTTTCTTGTGTTGACGATACACGGCATTTGTAGCAATTCGTCGTAGCTGTTACAGGGAGTTGAACTTTTTCTCTTTATTTTTGTTGCAATCGCTTCTTTCTCATCATAGCTGTAATAATTGAATAAACAAAAAGAAACAACTTTATTATTTGCTGTATTATTATTCTCATGGTTATTTATTTTGCTTCATAGCAAGTTCATATTGGAAATTGTATATTATTAATCTCTTTCTGACCATTGGATCGTAAGAGCAGGGGAAAGTGCACAAAATATACGTCCGTTCAATTCTACACCTAAGTGAATTGATCTATATTGCTTCTTCTTTTACATCCACTTCCTGTCATGATACGTCAATTGGATTTTTTCTAACTTTAAATTCTAGTGGAAAATTCCCTCTTACTAAAGCTACTTACATGTGGAAAATTCCGTTTCTACGTCATTTAAACACACACACGTCTCAATGTTCCTACCTATGTATGATATGGTGATGTCTTTTTGTAGTGGGTTTGGGTTTGATGTGTATATACTGGTTGTCTGCTAGAATATATATTTGCTGGGGTTCTGTATCGATTTTAAACACCGCATTGATCATAGTAAGGTGCTATAACGCAGATAGGCATTCACTTTCTTCCTCTTTATTTCTCTGTCTATCTCTCTTCGTGTATATATATATATATATATATATATATATATATATATATATATATATATATATAAATATATATATAATGTCAGTTGAGATCAATATGATTTGAACATTGTCCCAAAAATTCGAAACGAACTACCATTCGGCGTACGATCGTTTGCAAGACTTTTTAGAATTATTTTATTGTTCATTATTTTTGATGATTCGTCAGCGCCTTGTATAACATCACATATAGATGAATATATATATATATATATATATATATATATATATATATATATATATATATATATATATAAAGTATTACTACAGTTTTGAAAGCGTCGTTAACAGAAATCTTTGAAAATCTTTGAGAAACCAGTTAACAGAGGCGTGAATTTATATCAATAAATGAAGATTTATTTAATCATTTGTTTTTTAATATTTTATAAATCCGAATTCTCGGTTTAAAAAACCCATAATCATGGTAAACAAACATTGTATTTTTTTAAATGATTTTTTCATGGTGAAAATCTTCAAAACAGAAGTCTCGTGAGAAAACATAAGATTTCAGTACTAAAAGCAAAACCAATGAAAAGACTTTTGAAGCAGAAAAGGGACACTTATTTGAATAATAAATCAAAACATTTAAAACATTAAAGCATTCACAATACATGTTGAATTTAGAAAGAAAAATTACATAAGAGAAAAAAATACATAAGAACATTTTTTCTCTGAAGTATTTTTCTACATCAGAGAAATTATTTTCTCTTATTCGAGGACATATTTATATGTACAAAAAATTACTCTTAGAAACGAATAATAATGTCTTAGTACTTAACAACGTTTTGGGGATAGAAATAAATATATATTTTTGTACTTTTATTCATTAAAATTTCCGTAAGCTTCGGTAACGGCCTTTTTGTGGAGTATGGATCACCTACATTGCTAGGATTAGATAAACCTTTTTAATATTGGAGATTGTTTCAGTTATGTAGATTTTTAATAATTTATTTAGTGTTGCGAGGATGCTAATAAAACTTTTATGTTATAAATAATATTCTTAACCTCATCTTTCACTGAATGAACTCGTCTGTCAGACTTTCTTTCGGTAGGACAAAGACTATTTAAGTGCCTCTTACATGTGTACTAATGATAAAATGATAAATAGTTATTGCTTTTGAACTACCAGTCAAACTAACATTTATAGATCAAAACAACGAATTCAGGTAAAAATAGCACCGGCAAAACAGAAATAAATCCTTAGTTGTCTCATTATTTTCAATTAATTACAGCAAAAATATTTGAAAAAATCAGTTAGAAATGTGCACTCGTGTAATGTACGCTCCCCATCCTTCCCCCACAGCTCCCCACCCTTTCCCCCTTCCCCACCCACCTCTTGCGAAAATATATGTGTTGCATTACCGTTTTTTCAGGGTACCCGGTAAGATCCAACAAGAATGACAAAAAAACAGAACGTATATGGAAAAAAATTGGTTTTCTTTATTTGCCATCACCGGATGGTTTACGCCGGCTACGCACACATATATAACAATCTTTCGACATACTTTTGTCTCATGAAAGTCTTTTTTTTGCTGAGGTCACAGACTTGGTTTCCGCTAGAAACTCGTTCGCATATACATCCGGTTGGAAAGCAATTTGCTCTGCATTGTCTATCCGAGCGTGAACTGAAGCAATTGTTCCACAAACACTTTGGCGGAGTACAAGTCATGGGATTCCTTCACGGTAGCAACTTGCTTATCAGCCGCATTTTTAGTTAGCGGGCACGAAAGTCTAACAACAAGACGGGCTTGGGTACCATAGCCAATAAAGCTTCATTTGGTGCTA
>OY744526.1:12413101-12448101 GCA_963556195.1 Sepiola atlantica | reverse complement strand
GTCGGTGATCTAGTTTTCCCCACCCTATTTCACCAATACCAAAACAAAAGTAGGCCAACTTTTCTTCAACTTACTCGACAACCACTTCCCCCCACACACAACTTGTACAAACTTTTTAACAGAAATTCTATCAAGGTTAACTACTCAACTGCCCCTATCTATAAGAAAAATCATCTCTGCGGAGCCCAAAGTAATTGCAAACACAGGCTGCTCATGCCAGTTCAAAAACAATTGCCCCCTAGAGGGGAATTGCAAAATCGATTCCCTCGTATATGAAGCCACCGTCACAAACCAGACTAACAGTAGAGCAGAAAAATACATTGGCATGACGCAGGGAAGCTTTAAACAAAGATTATACAGAAACACCTTCAGATACTAAAAACAAGGCAAATACAGCACTCGCGACCCAGATATGGCAACTTAAAGATGAAAAGACACCCTTCACCATCAAATGGAAAGTAATTGAGAGAAGACCACCCTTCTCTCCAGCCATAAATAGATGTCCTCTGTGTGACGCTGAAAAATACCATATATTAAGGGCCATCATTGACCCAAATACAGTATGTTTGAATATTCGAGATAAAATTTTTAAAGGATACATTCACAGGAGACGGGCACTACTCATAAACTTGATTTACCGATACACAGAAAGGCCTAGCTACACCCCTCCTCTGCCAAATACATTACCCCATCATTGCCCCATTAAATACCGACTTCCACCTCGGAAAATATTCCCAAATATCACCCCTGATAAATATACATGAAATTAAAAAATACGAATAAATATTTTAATCAGCCTATATCCACACCACTTTCCAAGAGCAATAATTATAACTTTCCCCAAAATATTTCTCTTGTCAATTAGAGGGTAACACCCTCATTTCACATTATTATTAGTCCCATAAGTCCCCACCATTTCTCGGTCATAATGCTAATCTCCCATATCTTCCAAACAGATCCAATCTTGCCGACACAATCCTTACTCTTATCTCTAAACCAGTTTTAATCAGCATACCAATTTTATCACCCCATAAGCATTCAGTATACCTTAATTAATAATGTTAAATCCCGAATACAAATCATTCAAAAACACTGCAGAGTTACTGCCATTAGACCACTCGGATGATTTAAACAGGAATTTAATTAGTGTTGTTCCTTTAAACCTTTTTAATCCTCAAACCCATTTTCTCTCCCTAATTCCTTTAGAAGACATATCATTAAATCCCAAAACAGAAACGGCCAAATATACGATACTTATAATATTGGCTCACAGGATAGAAATATTTTTAAATTTTTTTAATATCTCTTTAAATCTTCTCCGGTTTACATCTCAACTGTTACTTTTCACCCTTCCCCTTTTTTCAAACCTTATTAAATCTACCTTACCCTAAATTTAAACAAACATACATAACACTCTAAGCAAATAACGCGTCTAAACGAGAGTGGCACGTGACTTCACATTTCCGAAACAGATTACGACAGAAGCTGAAGAGAGCCGGATGGCTAAGTCCTTCTGTTCTTGAAACCGACGGTACGAATGTTGTACTGATTTTTCTGCACCAATATAAATATTAAGCTCTTAATTTTTAATTTTTAACTTTAATTCTCAATTAATCGAGCACTCTGCTGAGATTTTTCCTGCTATATTACAAAGAAACAAAAAAAAATTATATATATATATATATATATATAAAATTTAAAGTTCATATTTTTTTAAGCATCGAATTTAAATTTTATAAAGAATAATGTAAAAGAAATACCTTTGAAGCATATAAAGATGCGATATCAATTTTAAAGAAAAATAAATCGAAACCGATTTTTTTTCTTTATATAAACTTTCATCATTTAAAAAATTTTTTTTTTTAGTTTATAGTGATACAGATAATTTCGCCAATTGAAAACTTGGCCTCTTCAGTGTGTCTATATCCTGATGTTATTGCATTTTCTCATTTATGCAAACATGGCTAAAAATAACAGAATTCGTTTGTTTAATTATATATTTTTTATTTTTTCAATTTTTCTGATGGTCTTTTTTGTTGAAAATCAAAAAATTAATAAATGTTGCATAGGTTTCACAGGTTTCACGAACGTTTTCGATTCTTCTTCGAATAATCCTCAGGTGTCGAAGGCGAATGAATAAAAAAGCTGAATAAAGAAGAGAATTTAAAAAAGACAGCGGAGAAACGCGCAGGGAACGTTTTCGCATTGTTTCAGGAAATCGTTGGCGATTTAAATTCAGCAACGCTGGATGGCACAACAGAACAACATCGCATTAGTTTTTCCAACTTTTTTGGTCATTTGCTTTTGAGGATTCGATGAAGAATCGAAAACGTTCATGAAATCTGTGAAACCTATCGAACATTTATTTATTTATTAGATTTTAATACAACAAAGACCATCAGAAAAATTGAAAAAATAATAAAGTTATAATCAAACAGACGAATTCTGTTATTCTTAATAATGTTGGTACATATATATATATATATATATATATATATATATATATATATATATATATATATTTGAAAATTTATTTGAGAAACCAGTAAACAGACGCGTGAATTCATATCAATAAATGAAAATTTATTTAATCATTTTTTTTTTTTTTTTTATAATTCCAAATTTTCGGTTTTATCAAACCATAACTATGGTAAACAGACATTGTATTTCTTCTTTTTTGTCCTGGTAAAAATCTGACGGCGTGGCCGAAGATTTACGATCTCCGACGACCTTATTGGAGATTTTTTTGTTTTTATTTATATATATGTTCGATATTGTAGTGAATGCCCTGGTTGGCTGAGATTAATAATATAAGTGTTACTACAGTTTTAGAAACGTCGTTAGTAGATATATTATAAAATTTATTTGAGAAACCAGTAAACAGACGCGTGAATTCATATTAATAAAAGAAAATTTATTTAATCATTTTTTTTCTTTTTTTATAATTCAAAATTTTCGGTTTTATCAAACCATAATCATGGTTAGCAGACATTGTATTTCTTCTTATCGGACATATATAAAAAAAACACACACACACAAAAAACCCTCTCCAATAAGATCGGAGGAGATCGTAAATCTTCGGCCACGCCGTCAGATTTTTACCAGGAAAAAAAAAGAAGAAATACAATGTCTGTTTACCATGATTATGGTTTGATAAAACCGAAAAATTGGAATTATATATAAAAAAAAAATGATTAAATACATTTTCTTTTATTGATATGAATTCACGCGTCTGTTTACTGGTTTCTCAAATAAATTTTCATATATATATATATATATATATATATATATATATATATATATATATGCCAACATTATTAAAAATAACAGAATTCGTCTGTTTGATTATAACTTTATTATTTTACGCCGGTCTATGGGTCGGTCCTGTGCAGTTCTAGGAGGTCCACACTCCCAGGCTTTGCCTTCTCACCCATTGAGAAGGGGTTAGTTTATTGCTAATCGCCTGAGGCGCCCCTACCGGGGAATGCCGACGGGGCTGCCCAGGCAATTCTCGGGCGCTGGTTTTTCAATTCCCACTTTCCCGACTTTGTGTCACATCATACTTGTGGGAGTAGAATAAAACTGGCCTTGTGGCTTACTCCTGGAGAGGAGTAAATAAATACTCACTATCAACATTATATCCTTTTTCACATAGAACTATAGTCTCAGTATATCCTGGTGATAACTTACATATATCTGATGCTTTTCACTGTTTGTATTTATAATCAATTATCATCAGCTTAAATATTTCTGAATTCAGACATATTTTCACTAACGGTCTTCTTTTGTTTCACCCAATTATTTCCTTTTTTCTTCGGGTTTTAAGCCATCGATTATTCCTTATTTTATATTTTCTTTTTTACATTATAATTTTTATATCCGTAAATTTAGGTGACTTCCGTTTTGCTCGAGTCACCGGAAGTACGCAGACTTATCTAGTTCTAGTCCATCAATAACTAAATACAATAACAATATTTAGAAGATTATCGGTAATATTTAAGATATTTTTAGAAAATATCTAATATTTAATTATAAATACTTTTTATATAATTAATAAAATTTGCCATCATATTTAGCAATGACTCTTTTTATTACATATTTTTTTATTGAAATATCTGTCACGTGGATATCGTCGATGCTTTATTAATTGTATTACATTATAATATTTATGTATTTTTTTATTAAATTCTAATTTTATTTTATATATACTAATTAACAATACTTTATCTTATAAGGAATATAAACTTTTACGTATCCTTTTACGTTTACTGCGATTGTTTATTTATTTTAATAGTCTCGGGTTGTACTTCCTATGTAAACAAACATCTCTGTCAGGGTCTTAATGCTATTAAATTCTAAGATAGTATGATATGCAGATGTTGGTTTTATACCCCTTATCTGTCTTTAAATTATATTACAATATTATAATGTAAATCTTTTAACCTTCGTTTTTACCTTATTTTATATTTCCTTTCTTCCATTATACGTTTTTATATTCGTAAATTTTAGTGACTTCCGTTTTGCCCGAGTCACCGGAAGTAGTCATACTTATCTATTTTTAGCCCATTAATAACTAACTAACCATATATATATATATATATATATATATATATATATATATATATATATATATATATATATATGAACTGATATAGATAGGTATATATATAGATAGGTAGATACATATTTCAAAAAAAATTTTAAAATGATATTTCACACCAAACAAGGCAGCACGCCACTGTAGATGTAAGGGGCTACTGGGAATTAGGGAGTAGGTTTAGGGTGTCATTCTAAGTTGGGAGCTGTGCAGCGAGATGTCTGTTTACATTAGATTTAAACCTCTACATGTCGGTACTGTCGGGGCAACAGGGGGCAGAGAGGAAGTTCCCGAGGTCAGTAGCACGAGGAAAGAAGCTGTTGGAGTAGAAAGCTCTCCGGCATCTGGGGACCTCCACAGCGAATGGATGGGATTTAGCTGATTGTCGAGTTGGTCTAGTGAATTTATGTCGAGGGGGCACCAGAGTAGCCAATTCATCGGAGCATAATACTATTTGTAAAACAAGCACAAAAATACTACATTGCGGCGATGGGACAGGGGGGGGAGCTTCGTTTACAGTTAGGGACCTATAAGATTAGCGACTCTTTTTTGGACCTTGTCAAGGAAGGAGAGACTAGTAGATGATGTACCAGCCCAGATGTGGCGATAATACTCCATCCATGGGCGGATGGTAATACAAACATAATGATATATATATATATATATATATATATATATATATATATATATATTAAATAAATTATCCTAATTTACTTTATAAACATCTTTATACATTCAATTGTTTCCGCCCATTTTGAAACACTCATTTTTCTTGATAAATAAATAAATTAAACATATGTTTTGAAAAGGCTTAATCGGTCTATTTTTAACTCTATTTAATTAAACCACAGACTAATCCTAAATCGCTTTTCATATTTTCCTCAGAGTGATTTCAGTTTGAAAGAAGCAATTGAATATTTTATAATAAATATTTATTCACATACTTATATGTTTCGTCTCACTAAGACTCACCAGTGTGGCTAGGTAAATCTATACCACAGATTGTCGCTGGATTCGAAGGCAAGACTAGTGTAAATTTTGACTTTCATCCAACGTCTTTGCCATCTCGGCCACTGAGATAACCGTACGACATAGAAGGGAAATATACCTATTTAAGATTATTTAGAGTTTTTATATGAAAATAAATACACATTGGACTTTATTATAGAGTGGATGATATATATATATATATATATATATATATATATATATATATATATATATATATATATATATATATATACACTAACGTACTAAGATGTATACCACCCAATTCAAATAAACACTAACAACATGAATTTGCTTCGAACATTTTGACATAGTTTAAACATGTTTTATTATAAAAACTGCCGTCTGAAATTATTATGCAGGACCAGAAAATCAGCGATTGATGAACACCTATAATATAAAAAATGAGGGTACTTGTTCAGATTAGGACCTAAGCTTAAATCGTCATGGTGTCGGTTTCCAGATGTTTACGTAGACGGCCGGAAAATTCCGACGCGCTTATTCAATCAGAATGCGAGGATATAGTAGACGACAAGTTTACATTTTAATTGATTGAATCGCGAAATTCACTCATTGGAATTATAAATTGATCAAAGCGATTATGAATTTTGTACTCATGCAGATTAGGACCCAAGCTAAAATCAACTTGGCGTCGGTTAGGGTTAGAGTTAAGGTTCGCGTTAAGATAAGAGTTAATGTTAGCGTTACGGTTAAGGTAAGCGTTTGAGTTAGCTTGAGTCCTAATCTGAATAAGTACAATTGATTTTAACGAACCCTAATCCTAACACGATTTTAACACTTGTACAGTGAAACACCAGCTTTTTAATGCAGAAAAACATGTCATAACCGCAACACCGTTTTAACACTTATTCAGTGAAAATAAAAACTTTTTAATGCAGAAAAACATGTTATAACCCTAACACCGTTTTAACACTTGTTCAGTGAAAAAATAAACTTTTTAATGCAGAAAAAACATGCTATAACCCTAACACCGTTTTAACACTTGTTCAGTGAAAAAAAACTTTTAGGGCAGAAAAAAACATTTTATAACCCTAACACCGTTTTAACATTTGCTTAGTGAAAAAACAAACTTTTTAAGGCAGGAAAACATTTTATAACCCTAACACCGTTTTAACACTTGTTCAGTGAAAAAATAAACTTTTTAAGTCAGAAAAAACATTTTATAACCCTAACACCGTTTTAACACATGTTCAGTGAAAAAACAAACTTTTTAAGGCAGTAAAAACATGTTATAACCCTAACATCGTTTTAACACTTGTTCAGAGAAAAAAAAACTTTTAGAGCAGAAAAAAAACATTTTATAACCCTAACACCGTTTTAACATTTGTTTAGTGAAAAAATAAACTTTTTAAGGCAGAAAAAACATGTTATAACCCTAACATCGTTTTAACACTTGTTCAGTGAAAAAAAAACTTTTAGGGCAGAAAAAAACATTTTATAACCCTAACACCGTTTTAACATTTGTTTAGTGAAAAAATAAACTTTTTAAGGCAGAAAAAACATGTTATAACCCTAACACCGTTTTAACACTTGTTCAGTGAAAAAAAACTTTTAGGGAAGAAAAAAAACATTTTATAACCCTAACACCGTTTTAACATTTGTTTAGTGAAAAAACAAACTTTTAAAAACAGAAAAAACATGTTATAACCCTGACACCGTTTTAACACTTGTTCAGTGAAAAAAAAACTTTTTAATGCAGAAAAAAACATGTTATAACCCTAACACCGTTTTAACACTTGTTCAGTGAAAAAAAACTTTTAGGGCAGAAAAAAACATTTTATAACCCTAACACCGTTTTAACATTTGCTTAGTGAAAAAACAAACTTTTTAAGGCAGGAAAACATTTTATAACCCTAACACCGTTTTAACACTTGTTCAGTGAAAAAATAAACTTTTTAAGTCAGAAAAAACATTTTATAACCCTAACACCGTTTTAACACATGTTCAGTGAAAAAACAAACTTTTTAAGGCAGTAAAAACATGTTATAACCCTAACATCGTTTTAACACTTGTTCAGAGAAAAAAAAACTTTTAGAGCAGAAAAAAAACATTTTATAACCCTAACACCGTTTTAACATTTGTTTAGTGAAAAAATAAACTTTTTAAGGCAGAAAAAACATGTTATAACCCTAACATCGTTTTAACACATGTTCAGTGAAAAAACAAACTTTTTAAGGCAGTAAAAACATGTTATAACCCTAACATCGTTTTAACACTTGTTCAGAGAAAAAAAAACTTTTAGAGCAGAAAAAAAACATTTTATAACCCTAACACCGTTTTAACATTTGTTTAGTGAAAAAATAAACTTTTTAAGGCAGAAAAAACATGTTATAACCCTAACATCGTTTTAACACTTGTTCAGTGAAAAAAAAACTTTTAGGGCAGAAAAAAACATTTTATAACCCTAACACCGTTTTAACATTTGTTTAGTGAAAAAATAAACTTTTTAAGGCAGAAAAAACATGTTATAACCCTAACACCGTTTTAACACTTGTTCAGTGAAAAAAAACTTTTAGGGAAGAAAAAAAACATTTTATAACCCTAACACCGTTTTAACATTTGTTTAGTGAAAAAACAAACTTTTTAAAACAGAAAAAACATGTTATAACCCTGACACCGTTTTAACACTTGTTCAGTGAAAAAAACACTTTTTAATGCAGAAAAAAACATGTTATAACCCTAACACCGTTTTAACACTTGTTCAGTGAAAAAAAACTTTTAGGGCAGAAAAAACATTTTATAACCCTAACACCGTTTTAACATTTGCTTAGTGAAAAAAAAAACTTTTTAAGGCAGCAAAAACATGTTATAACCCTAACACCGTTTTAACACTTGTTCAGTGAAAAAAAAACTTTTAGGGCAGAAAAAAAACATTTTATAACCCTAACACCGTTTTAACATTTGTTTAGTGAAAAAAAAAACTTTTTAAGGCAGAAAAACATTTTATAACCCTAACACCGTTTTAACATTTGTTTAGTGAAAAAACAAACTTTTTAAGGCAAAAAAACATTTTATAACCCTAACACCGTTTTAACACTTGTTCAGTGAAAAAATAAACTTTTTAAGGCAGAAAAAACATTTTATAACCCTAACACCGTTTTAACATTTGTTTAGTGAAAAAAAAAACTTTTTAAGGCAGCAAAAACATGTTATAACCCTAACACCGTTTTAACACTTGTTCAGTGAAAAAAAAACTTTTAGGGCAGAAAAAAAACATTTTATAACCCTAACACCGTTTTAACATTTGTTTAGTGAAAAAAAAAAACTTTTTAAGGCAGAAAAAACATTTTATAACCCTAACACCGTTTTAACATTTGTTTAGTGAAAAAATAAACTTTTTAAGGCAGAAAAAACATTTTATAACCCTAACACCGTTTTAACATTTGTTTAGTGAAAAGAAAAACTTTTTAATGCAGAAAAAACATGTTATAACCCTAACACCGTTTTAACACTTGTTCAGTAAAAAAAAACTTTTAGGGCAGTAAAAAACATTTTATAACCCTAACACCGTTTTAACATTTGCTTAGTGAAAAAACAAACTTTTTAAGGCAGCCAAACATGTTATAACCCTAACACCGTTTTAACACTTGTTCAGTGAAAAAAAAACTTTTAGGGCAGAAAAAAAACATTTTATAACCCTAACACCGTTTTAACATTTGTTTAGTGAAAAAACAAACTTTTTAAGGCAGGAAAACATTTTATAACCCTTACACCGTTTTAACACTTGTTCAGTGAAAAAATAAACTTTTTAAGTCAGAAAAAACATTTTATAACCCTAACACCGTTTTAACACATGTTCAGTGAAAAAACAAACTTTTTAAGGCAAAAAAACATTTTATAACCCTAACATCGTTTTAACACTTGTTCAGAGAAAAAAAAACTTTTAGGGCAAAAAAAAACATTTTATAACCCGAACACCGTTTTAACATTTGTTTAGTGAAAAAATAAACTTTTTAAGGCAGTAAAAACATGTTATAACCCTAACACCGTTTTAACACTTGTTCAGTGAAAAAAAACTTTTAGGGCAGAAAAAAACATTTTATAACCCTAACACCGTTTTAACATTTGTTTAGTGAAAAATTAAATTTTTTAAGGCAGAAAAAACATGTTATAACCCTAACACCGTTTTAACACTTGTTCAGTGAAAAAAAAACTTTTAGGGCAGAAAAAAAACATTTTATAACCCTAACACCGTTTTAACATTTGTTTAGTGAAAAAACAAACTTTTTCATACAGAAAAAACAACATTTTATAACCCTAACCCTAACCTTTACATCGTTTTAACACTTTTCAAGTGATACTTTTCTTTTTAATAAAATAGTGACGTGTAAAAAAAACATGTTTTCCAGTTGTACATTCAGCCTCCATTTGGATTTTTTGACGGAGGTAACCGACTTTTCATTCGGCTTTTTCCGGCCGTCGATGTAAACATCCTGAAACTACCGACGCCAAGTCGATTTTGGGGTTTGTTCTTAATCTGGACCCAATCTAGAATAGATTCGAGAAACACAATATTTAAGGTTTGAAGCACCTGAATATTTATCTACTGGCACACAGACCCGGCGTTGCCCAGGTTTGAATGAGAATCACTACTATGCACTCCTTCACTATGCTCATAACAACGTATTACTTTCTTTGTATTTGCTATCCCCTTCCTCATGTTTCGCCCCCCACGAAATGTTAGAAAACTCTCTGAATTAGTGTCTTATACATATGGTTTATTTTTCATTAACATTTGGAATTCGTATTTTACGTTTTAAGAAGGTTCTGTCCCAATGGGTTCACTTAGAGATTTGGACACGTAGATATTCAACAAGTAAAGGGTAACGTAGAGATTCGGGACCACAGAGGAATGTTATACATATGATATAAATGCACTTATCGATTACAAAATACATCGACTGTCTTTCCCGGTAAATTTTACATAAGAATGCACTTGTAGGTTTTATGTAGATTCTCTAACGTCTTTTTCTGTAAAGAACACACATACACTAAGGCATTGTCATTGTCACTTATCATTGTCATTGTCTCTCTCCCTCTCTCTTTATATATATATATATTTGTTTATTATCTATGTACGTATACGTTTCGTCGTTTTTAATCGGGACTCATCAGCATAGAAAAATAACTATTCACTACTGGTCGCGTGATTCGAAACCCCGGGCTACGAGTATTTTACAACTGAAATCCCGACAGCTAGAACCATTCGGCCACCGCTTGATAGCTAAATAAATAATTCTAACCTTATTTCAGCGGCTTGACGTCATAAGAGCGTTCAACTTAATGAAATCAACGATGCATTTATAGCTAGCGACGTCATGCTGTATCAATACTCAAATTGCTTCATTAATTTGTTTAAATTCAGCAGATTCAATTTTCCACATTGTCGTTTAAATTGCTTTGTTATCATATTGTTTACCAGCCTCAGCTAATTTAATCTTCATGATTAACGATAGATTTGTGATCAAATAAAGATGGCTGCTTGAACGTGGCTTTTCTATTGTCTTCTCTGTGGTTAAGTTTTTGATACATTATAATGAGCAGTGTCGTACGTAACTCCACACGATACTTTAGAAGATAAAGGTTAACACCTGTACCATTCACACAAAATTGTCAATGAAACCACACTAAAAAAATCGTATAAATCAATACGGTACAACATTTTCAACCGATTTGATTTTGAGGTTGACATAAACAAGAACTCGTCGAACTACAACCACAACAAATATTAGATGAATAAACTCTGTTTTACAGAGAAAAGAAACAAACAAAACTAGTACAAACATGTTTTATTCGTTATTTCTATCACATGTTCGAATATAACAAATATGGTTGCCTTCTATTTCAGTCCCGTTCGATTGTTTGGGTTTGGGAATTGCTCCCAAACGTATTTTTATACTTACACTATGTTAATAATCGCGTCGTTTCACAGAACATTTTACTTTTGTAGAAAGGACGATGTGATGTAATTAGAGAATTGCATTAAAAAAAGAAGAAGATTATGACAGTTAAAAAAGTACTATTTTGGCATGTGTTCTTAAGAATTATGTGATCTATTCCCCGCTTCCTTTATTACAGCTCGTTTGACTCGTTGGTCTAGTGGTCTCCATAAATTCGCTGTTTTGATATCTCATTGTAATACGCCTTTCTATTCCAGTATCTTCTTTCCAAGAACTGCGGGCTTGTGGAACTCTCTTCCTGCTGACTGTTTTACTCCTACCTAGAGTCTTAGTTTTTTCAAGATTAAGTCCAATTGGCATCTCATGTATTTGCGATAATCATCTTTAGTTCTTGTTAGCTCGTTACATCAAGTGGCCTCATGCCTTGTCTTGAGCGATTTCCATTAAAACATAACTTTCCTTTCTCTCTATATATATACCAACACCAAATGGAACTTCCATAAACAAAATTTATTTTTTAGAAAATCCCTATCTGCGAAACAAGATACCACGGATCTGCTTCCCAACTGACTTCTACACGGTCGTCTTCAAGTCTAATGTAAACAAATACTTGTTAAACCGTCCTCTTGGATAATACATTCTTCTAAAGTCATCTTCTGCCCAGATAATCGTCTAACTGACAATCTTGTTAACCCTTATCCTCGAGTTGCCCTCCGGCCTTGATGCGTGGTGACCGATTAGTAAACAAAAAGAAAACTTCCACGATTGTCTCGAGCATCAGGTATTCACAAGAGGGACCACGTGAAGGTTGCAAACATCAATAGTAAAAGTAATGTTATGGAACAGACTGGGTACGAACTTGGAACACGCTGACTATCAGTCTGGGTAATTATCCACTTCACAGCTGCCACCTCCCATTGTAATAGTGACAACTTTTTAGTTTAACTACTTCATCGATTTTGAACGGTTCTATAATGCATGTGTCGACAATGGGTGTCTGTATTATCAGATTATAGCTCTTTTTTCTCTGATATTAGTCATAGTCCGATCCGATTCGGATAAAATCCACGTCCTGGCCCATTCATCAGGTCAATCGAATGTAACCATAAAATCAGACCATGACAATTATATCGTAAATATCGCTTTTCATGTATTACATGATACGACTTTTTCGACCGGCTCTATTCTGATGTTGGTATTAGCTTTCCCCGATTCTCTCTAGAATCAGGCACTTACAGGAGGGTCCACGTGAAGGTTGCCAACATCCATGGCAAAAGTGGTGTCATTGAATCGATTAGATACGAATTTGATTTCGTGATCTTATTATTCATGACAATATTACAAGTAAATACATGAATTATCTCGTAGGTGTTTCCACACCATTTAGTAACTTAATTTTCACCTTGGAGGTGAAGGTGGTGAAGTGGTTAACGACACGGACTGACGACTTAGGTGAGCCAAGTTTGAATCCAGTTCATCTCTGTGCGTCGTTATCCACGCCAGAACGACCACCTTCCATTGTGCAGCGGAGGATGTGAGGAGACTTGATTCTGGCGTAAATCATCATCAACATTTAAATCCACCTTTCAAATAGATTTTTACCCCAGTACCAAGTCGTGGTCTCTCGTGCTGTTTCTACTCCATTTATAAACCTACCAAAGGAGGTTGTCATGATGACTACCATATCCAGGTTTAAAGCAGCTTTGGACGAATATTCAGACTATATATGGATTTAAATAACTTCTACCTGACCTCCTTGCATGGCTTGTTGCACTTTGCTATTTGTTGCTAAATAAATTTGATTCGATTACTGATGATCACTGTTGAGTCTAAGTAGTTCATCGACTTTGAACGGTGCAGTAATTTATGTGTCGACAATTTGAACCGATATTATCTGAGTATAGCTCTCTCACAATCACATTTGAATCGGATCAAAATCCACCTTTTGGCCAATTTATCAGGTCAAACGAATGTCAGCCGATATTCAGCCATGACAATTACGTTAGAAATGTCAGTTGTGATGCAATTAAGCAATTTTGATGCTTGTCAATATTTGATTTACTGGGAGGGTTTGCATACGAAATTTTTTTACAGATCCCAATTTAAATCTTTGTCCATCTTGACTCCCTTAATTCCTGCTTGTTAAAAAATCTGACCCCTGATCAGTTCAGGTTTCTCTTGAGGATTAAAAAGCTTAAAGATTATCAATCGTAAATCATCTAGATGCTCAACACATATCGCTATCGTTCAATGATCGATTCGAAAATCATTTGTTCATTAATATTTCCAACGTGAATAATCTCTCAGTCAAAAATCTTGTTGTCTGGTTTTCAGTATTATATAAGATTGTTTTCATTAGATCTTAATATCCCTATTTTTATAAAATTTAGAATGTGGATATTTTATATACTTGTATGTGCATGATTGGTTCAAAAACTAATAAACTGGTACTTATGAATTTTGGAACAGAACTGCTAAGCCGAAGGGTGGGTAATGTGGGCTATATTTCATTTGATTTAGTTTTGTGCAAAGATGACAAACGGGGAAAATTAAAATATCTCTGATCTTTGTAAAATGTAAACAAGTAATAGAAAGCAATTAATAAATATTGTGTAAATTTCAGTTTCTTGAAATATTTTAAATGGTTTTAGGGAACATAATATGGGAATTAGTGTACATTTGAAATTTCAAATATTTCAGATTAGCATTAAATTTGAATCATAGTTTATCATATGTTTATCAGCTGACGATAATCGGGATCAACCTCCCGCTTTGAAACCGACGGTACTGATGTTACATTGAATTTCTGTATTTTATTAATAAATATTTACGCTCTTAATCCTCCGAAATCTCGGATTTCTTAATTAATCGAGCACTCTGCTGGTTTTTCCTGCCCTACCACACAGTACTTATATATATATATATATATATATATATATATATATATATATATATATATATATATATATATATATATATAAAGAGTTCGAATGCAAACCGCGATAAATCCAATTATCTTAAATTGAGTCCTTCAAAAATGAAAGGTCAGAAAATATCAATTTTTATCTCTTGGAAGCAAAAATAAATTGTTGTGGTATCATATTATTTAAAATGTGAATTTTGGCGTGTGGTATTGTGTTGAAAGTAAACACTTTTGTAATCATAGCTTCGTAATTTAGAAAATGACGTTTATCGCGTTTTGCATTTGAACTCTTTATATATATATATATATATTTATATATATATATTTATATAAGTACGTGTGCAAATCAATTGATCTACAAGTTCTAAGTAGAAGAAGTAAAAAATTATATCTTCTCGATCTTTTGTTTACTCCTTTTTTCTGACATATCTCATTGAAATGTCGATTAATTTCGCTTTTTACCGTTTATTCTGGGGAATATTTTGAAAGAATTACATTGAAAGAAAAAAACATTTTCTTTCTCGAATTTCCGGTAAAATCTCTCCACCAAGTTTTTATTTTGATTTTAAATTGCCCGGCGCCAAACCAGTCGCCCTTCCGCATTTGTCTTTCCACTTTTCTCATCGAAAAAGTTTTGTTTCTCTGTTTATCTGCGACGATCAGTCTTTTTTAACAGTCGCTTCCATCTTTTCTTTTTTTGGTTTATTAATATCAAGATCTTGCGTTTTTTTGTATGATCTTTCTAATCGCCTGGACGGGATATATTCACCCGTTCTTTAGTTTATCTGTATGCCTGTCTTCTTTCAGTTCGAAAAAAAAATTATATATCCGTAACGTTCAAGTATGTAACAGCAAATTAATGGTCTGTCATGATTCAGTTTCAAATAGTATTTTATATCGTCTGTCACGCCTTAGTTAGAATAGCATATTGTTTGGTCTGCTACGCTTAAGTTTTAAATAGGATTTTTTTGTGTTTTCTTGTTAAGTTTGAAATAGAATATACTTCGTCTGTCACACTCTTAAGTTTGAAATAGCATTTTCTTTAGTCTGTCACTCTAGGGTTTAAAATAGAATATTATTGATCAATAATGCTTTAGTTTGAAATAGAATTTTAATTGTTCTGTCAATCGTACGTTTAAAATAACATTTTCTTTGTTCTGTCAATCTTAAGTTTGAAATAGCATTTTCTTTGGTCTGTCAATCTTAAGTTTGAAATAGTATTTTTTTGGTCGTCCAATCTTAAGTTTTAAATAGTATTTTTTTGGTCTGCCAATCTTAAGTTTTAAATAGCATTTTTTTGGTCTGTCAATCTTAAGTTTTAAATAGCATTTTCTTTAGTCTGCCAATCTTAAGTTTTAAATAGTATTTTTTTGGTCTGCCAATCTTAAGTTTTAAATAGTATTTTCTTTAGTCTGCCAATCTTAAGTTTTAAATAGTATTTTTTTGGTCTGCCAATCTTAAGTTTTAAATAGTATTTTCTTTAGTCTGCCAATCTTAAGTTTTAAATAGCATTTTCTTTAGTCTGCCAATCTTAAGTTTGAAATAGCATTTTCTTTGGTCTGTCAATCTTAAGTTTGAAATAGCATTTTCTTTGGTCTGTCAATCTTAAGTTTTAAATAGTATTTTCTTTAGTCTGCCAATCTTAAGTTTTAAATAGTATTTTCTTTAGTCTGCCAATCTTAAGTTTGAAATAGTATTTTTTTGGTCGTCCAATCTTAAGTTTTAAATAGTATTTTTTTGGTCGTCCAATCTTAAGTTTTAAATAGTATTTTTTTGGTCTGCCAATCTTAAGTTTTAAATAGCATTTTCTTTAGTCTGCCAATCTTAAGTTTTAAATAGCATTTTTTTGGCCTGTCAATCTTAAGTTTTAAATAGCATTTTCTTTAGTCTGCCAATCTTAAGTTTTAAATAGTATTTTTTTGGTCTGCCAATCTTAAGTTTTAAATAGTATTTTCTTTAGTCTGCCAATCTTAAGTTTTAAATAGTATTTTTTTGGTCTGCCAATCTTAAGTTTTAGATAGTATTTGTTTGGTCTGCCAATCTTAAGTTTTAAATAGTATTTTTTTGGTCTGCCAATCTTAAGTTTTAAATAGTATTTTTTTGGTCTGCCAATCTTAAGTTTTAAATAGTATTTTTTTGGTCTGCCAATCTTAAGTTTTAAATAGTATTTTTTTGGTCTGCCAATCTTAAGTTTTAAATAGTATTTTTTTGGTCTGCCAATCTTAAGTTTTAAATAGTATTTTTTTGGTCTGCCAATCTTAAGTTTTAAATAGTATTTTTTTGGTCTGCCAATCTTAAGTTTTAAATAGTATTTTTTTGGTCTGCCAATCTTAAGTTTTAAATAGTATTTTTTGGTCTGCCAATCTTAAGTTTTAAATAGTATTTTCTTTAGTCTGCCAATCTTAAGTTTTAAATAGTATTTTTTTGGTCTGCCAATCTTAAGTTTTAAATAGTATTTTTTTGGTCTGCCAATCTTAAGTTTTAAATAGTATTTTTTTGGTCTGCCAATCTTAAGTTTTAAATAGTATTTTTTTGGTCTGCCAATCTTAAGTTTTAAATAGTATTTTTTTGGTCTGCCAATCTTAAGTTTTAAATAGTATTTTTTTGGTCTGCCAATCTTAAGTTTTAAATAGTATTTTTTTGGTCTGCCAATCTTAAGTTTTAAATAGTATTTTTTGGTCTGCCAATCTTAAGTTTTAAATAGCATTTTTTTGGTCTGTCAATCTTAAGTTTTAAATAGTATTTTTTTGGTCTGCCAATCTTAAGTTTTAAATAGTATTTTTTTGGTCTGCCAATCTTAAGTTTTAAATAGTATTTTTTTGGTCTGCCAATCTTAAGTTTTAAATAGTATTTTTTTGGTCTGCCATCCTTAAATTTAACAAAATATTCGTTAGTCTATAATGCTTATATTTAAAATATAATTTTCCTCGGTCACTTTTAAGTTTAAATTTCCATTTTTTATCTGTCATCCTTTAATATAACATATATATTCGTTGGTTTGCCATGCTCAAGTTTAAAATAACATTCTCTTTAAGCGTTCACACCTAAGTTTAAATGGCATTGTCTTTTGTCTGCCATGCTTAAGCTTTAAATATAATAAATTTTCAATGTGGTCGCTTAAGTGTAAAATAAAATATTAGAGGACTGTAACGTCCACGTTCATAATAGCAGTTTCTTTTTATTTTAATCTTAAGTGTAAGAACGCCATTTTCTTTTTGTCTGTCACTCTTAAATTTAATATAATTTTCGTTGGTCTGTCATGCTAAGATTTGAAATAACATTTTCGTTTATCTGCTACACTTAAGATAGAATTGGTATTTTCTTAAGTTTAACGTAGCGTATTCGTCTGTATGTCAAGTATAACTTGAAATACCATTTTCTTTTGTTCTTCTGCCACTTTTATGTTTGAAATCGCATTTGTTTAAATACTTTCACGTAATACTACGAAATACTATTTTTCGTTAAGTCTGTTGTAAAAACTCTACTGAGTAAAACGTGTTGCTATTCCTTTTGTTAGGTTGAGTTTTCTTTAACCTTGTCGCAACTGATAAGTGTTTAGTAACTCCTAGTAATTTTCAGATGTTATTTATGATTTGATGTGTAGGGGAACCAGGTACATTGACTTGTTTTTTGTAGCGTACAGTTTGATCAACCTATGACCAAGCTATGGTTATACCAAAATTCAACTCTTTAACTAACAGATCGGTCCTCTCACTACTTAGCCAAAATTTGCATTTCTTTTTCATAAAGAGCTGATTTCTGTCAACATCGGTTCTTACCTTTTCATTGTCTTTTTGTTGTTCAATTTGACGTTTTTATTGTTCGCTTTCTCTCTCTCTCTCTTTCTTTCTCTCTCCCTCTCTCTCTCTGTTATTTTCCGTGTTGTACTATTTGTAACCAATTGTATACTCTTACATATAGTGTGGACGAATGACGTGTGTTTGATTCCATTAAAACTGAAAAATGTATTTGCTCAACTCGAAATAGAGGTTTAATGTTGTGCATGTCACGATACAAATAAAACATTAGGTTGACCAAAAAGTTCATTAATCTTTTGAATGTCGTCTTTCTTCTCTTTTAAAAGGTATATCCGTTTGTATACCACGCTTAAGTTTAAAATGGTATTGTAATTAGTTTGTTTTGTCTAAACTTTAAATAGTATTTTCGTTTGTCTGTCATGCTTAAGTTTGAAATAGTATAATTTTCAGTTATCTGTTAATCTTCCATTTCAAATAGTATTTCTGCTTAACTTTAATGAAGTATTTTCGTTGGTCTATCACACTTTAGTTTGGAATATAATGTTGGTTTGTCTGTTACGCTTCAGTTTTATGAATTATTTGGTTGCCAAAAAGTTCGTTGTTTTTTTTAATGCCATCTTTCCAGCCACATCGTTTTAAATTCCTATTCTTCAAATCCTGTATTTGGTGTAGCGAGTATGTTGACGTCAGTGTGTAATAAGCCTCCAAGCAAAGGAGCTCTTACATTTTTGTATGCATTTCAGGCCTTGAAATAGAAGACCAAGCAGAGAACTACCGAAATCTGATGCTTTTTTACGATAGAAAAGTTAAAAAAGCTACAGAAACCTGCATACAGATATGTCATGTGTATGGGGAGAATGCTGTTACAGAACGGGTGTGCATGAAATGTTTTGCTCGATTCCGAAAAAGCCATTTTCCAATGAGAGATTCCCTTCGTTCTGGCCAGCCAAAGATGATCGACAGTGATCAAATGAAAACCGTAGAGTCTATCACCGTCCGTCATTCTGTCACGCTTAAAAGTTTGAAATAGCGTTTCCATTGCATAGCGCACAAATTGAATTGATGCTTCTTGAAAATGAATTTGTCTTTGCTTTGATTCAATTATCCATTACACGATCTCGCCTGTCTGTTCTGACCAAAGTATTCATTTCAAATCAGCTTTTTAAATTTCTTCGCGGCGCCATGTTTTTTATTTGCGCACTTTTTACTTTCTATGAATGGTAGAGAAATTTTTCTTACATTTCGTTTCTTCTTCTTCTTCTTCTTCTTCTTCTTCTTCTTCTTCTTCTTCTTCTTTCTCTTCTTCTTCTTCTTCTTCTTGTTTTCGATTCTTTGCCCCTCTTTGAACTTTTAATCGTCCCACCACCTTAGTAAATCGGTTCGGTTATATCGGCTTACTCTTCCTCCTTCTTCTTCTTCTTCTTCTTCTTCTTCTTCTTCTTCTTCTTCTTCTTCTTCTTCTTCTTCTTCTTCTTTCTTTTCTTCTTCTGTTTCGTCTTCTTTCTTCTTTCCTAACGTCTTTAATTTGTTCCTCCTTCGCCTCATCACATTCTACGTGATCACATCATCCAATTTCTCTTTTCCTAGGGATTGAAATGAGATGAGAAGATATTTTAAACAAAGGATACCCAAATAGGCATAACACACAACAGTAACTACTACTACTACTACTACTACTACTACTACTACAAGTAGTAATAATTATATTATTATTATTAATACAACGGACGGAAATGGTGAAAACAGCTCAAATCTTAAGGAAATTCCTCGAATGCGGAAACCAACAGCATAAAATACGCACACAAACCAGCCATATAGAAGTAGCAACAGAAATAAAACAAAAATGTGAACGGAACACGACGTGAATCCGAGGAAACTGAAACTGCAAGACATCTGATAAACTGTCCCCTCTCCTCCTAAAAAATAATGGCATCAGCCTCGGCTGATACCACACAAAATAGTCGTGAAGGGTCAAGGATGATGGAAGGACCGAGGAGGGAGAGCACTAACCGGACCTCCACTGGAAGAGTGCGAAGAATACTCAGACCTTAGGGAGGCTTATTGCTACGGATATTCTAGTGAAGACCAATTTCCAGCGAGAAATTAATGACAAGCGGCTTTTGCGATAACGCAAAGTCATTTGCAAAGGTTATCGAAAGAGCTGAGTCCAGAGGAATTACCATCACCTCAGTATATAAATTACCCCCTACACCACTTGTGATGCCAGATATGCCATAAACACCTGGGAAATCAAATATTGTGATTGACGACTTCAACAGCCATAGCAATGAATGAGGATACGCTAAAAATAATGCAGATGGCTGTGCAGTGGATGCATGGGCCGTAACGAAACAGCTTACTCTAATCTACGATGTAAAGCGGACGATAGAAATCAGGGTATAATCCCGATATTGTGTTTGTCAGTCAGAGCATAACCGGACTGAGCAAAAAGCTGGTGATAGAATAACTGCCTAAAGGACAACACCACATTATTGGCATCAAAGTCAATGCTGAAGTCACCCCAACCACAGTTCCATTTCGAAGGAGATCCATTTTTGATAAAGCGAACTGGCCTGGCTTCTAAAAACATATTGAAAGGAAGATTGCCCATCTCCCAACAGACCCCAAACTATGACAGCTTAACCAGATTTGTGCGCCAAACAGCCTGGAAAAAAACATCCCAAGAAGCTGCCGCACTCAATAGATACCTGTGCTCGATGTCCAAAGCAGAAAATTATATGAGAAATACCAACAGCTCTATGAATCTACACCTTAGCTTAAAGTACCATCAAAGTAGGTGAGAGACTCATTACCTTCTTATCAGAAGCCCACTAACGTAAATAGCAATATATGTAAGAATAAACTGACGAAGAATAGTAAAAGAGCATGGTGTCTACTCTGGAAAATCAGCGCACGATCCATCAACTCCAATGCAACAGCAGTGCACCATCGCTGCCAACCAAGATGCACATCAATCGTTACTCAATAGGAAGTGCACTACCAAACAGCAAAGACTAAACCTAGACCGACTTCAATATTCCCAGAGGATTGACTGAGCTGTTCTTACTTAAAGAGCTTGATATCCGTATCAGTGCCCTTAAGGCTTGTAAATCCATCATTCTAGATTATATTTTCAGAGAGGAGATCAAGCACTTTGGATCTCTGACACGAAAATTGATCCTTGAGTTTAGGAACAACTGTATGCAAACAAGAAACATACCAAAGATTTGGAGAAAAACCAAAATCATCGCCTTGTTCAAACCTGGCAAAGATTCAGCGCATTCAAATAGTTTTCGCCTGATCTCCCTGCTGTGCCACTTGTTTAAGCTTTTTGAGCGCGTAATCCTGAGCAGGTTGACCTCAGTTGCTGAACCAACCATCATCCTTCAACAGGACGTATTTCGGTCTGGCAAAGCCACAAGCCAGTTCTTGAATCTCACTCAGTACATCGAAGATAGGGTTCAGTGATAAACGCCATCTCTTTCATGGGCGTAGATCAACGATGTAAAGGAGAAGCTTCCTCAGCTATGTCAAACCCCTAACAATATCTCATGGAGGAGCCCAGACTACAGTTGTGGACCAGAGAGCGAGACAATTCCACCCTCCTACTGACATAGGAATCCTCCAATCTGAGGCCTTCCTTCCCGGTTAAGAAGAACACCTGGCTCCAGTGGAAAATACTCAACCGCCAGAGAACGGGAATAGGGCGAACAAAAGTTGCTATGACTAGATGCAGATACAAAACTGATCCTAACATCTGAATGTTGAGAAGAGGACCATACAATACAATGTATACCTGTATACCCTGTTCTGTCTAACCGGTGCATCTTGAAAGATCTTGCAGACTACAACAATCACGTAAAGGACTGCGTAAACAAGTGGGAAACTGTTGTATAAGACATGCCTTAGAGACACGTAAAGAAAAAGATGATAGTAGACATGTGGTTTAGTATCATCAAATCGTTGATTTTTAATACTGTTCTGTTTACATGTTTTATGAACGAGTATTCTTGTAGTATATATATATATATATATATATATATATATATATATATATATATATATATATATATATATATATATATATGTATATCTAGGCAGCATCTTCTCTTGCAGACAAGTATTGTTGAATATAAGAGACAACTCATGTCTAGATATCCTTTGGTAGATCCTTTCAATAGTCAGAATCAGGATCTTAGTTTCGGAGGGGGATTGGCTGATGAATTTGCCATAGTTTAAATTTGTCTCCCAAGTACTTTAATACCCATCCGGGTCCATCTTCAGGGGAATGAGGTTAATCAGGTACAGACCATGTGTTAGTATTATAGAAGGTTTTTGGCGGGAATTATGTAATATGTACGAAACTATAGTTAGAACTATACACATTTTAGTATAGTATTACTGTTATTTAAGTTAATTGTATTAATTAGTTTTTTTATATATAGGGCTTCTAATACACACACACACACACGCACACACACATATATATATATATATATATATATATATATATATATATATATATATATATATATATATATATATCGTACATGTATTGTATTAGTTTCTGTAAATGTAAATCCGTAGAAACTCAAGTGTTTATAAAAAGTGGTCAATAACAAGTAGAGTAGTTTATAAGTATACATTTTTATTTATACAAACATTATTGGTTACATATGTGCATACATGTTTCGGTTGCACTTTTCCCAGAAAGTCAACCTCATCAGACCAAGAATTTTCGAGAAAAATTCTTGGTCTGATGAGGTTGACTTTCTGGGAAAAGGGCAACCGAAACATGTATGCACATATGTAACCAATAATGTTTGTATAAATAAAAATTTATACTTATATATATATATATATATATATATATATATATATATATATATATCTTAACCTTTCTATGTACCTCTCTCTTTTGTGATCCGATGTTTGAATAAACGAGAGAATGATAAGTAGATGACGTGAGTAGAAAAGATAAATCAAATTAACAAGGACAGATAAACGATGGGATATGGTAAGCAATTAACTTTACTTACATCAACGTTTGTCCACCATTTTTAAAGAAGAAAACCCCCTTCAATTGCAATCCTAAAATTGAAGATTGTTAACATTTACGCAATTTAGATTAAGAAAAAAAAATCTACCTGATAGAAACATTTGCATTCACGAAAAATAAAATGAATAAAAATAAAATAAACAATACAAAATAAAATAAAAAATAAAAAATAACACGACCCGTAGATCAAATTCAGATTAAGATTCCTGACTTGTCCACATCCATGCGGTCCAGTGTACGCACATTGTAAAGCCATCAATAAAGAACTCTATCACTTTTTTCCTCTCCCCCACGAATCGTTAACATGTCGATTATTTTTCTCCAATTCTCCGGGCGTAGAGCGATACATTCGAATTTTCCTTTTTTTTCCCATCTTAAATTTTATTTACTGCCAACGTTCACGTAAATCTGTCCTTTTTTGCCGCCACGTAATTCACATTAAAATTGTATTTCCTTTCCAATCGTCGTCCAATCAAATCTTTCTATTTATTTGATTGTTTTAATCAAACTTGTCGCTCCTATTTCCGTTTTATTATTTCCGATTTTAAATGGCCGATTTCACTATTTCCGTTCGCATTCGACGTTCTGCTATTAAACGTTTTTAACAATTTAAATGACATTTTTTCCATCTATCAAGCTACCGAACGTTTACCAAATATCACCTTATTTAATATCTATCTATCGATCTATCTATCTACCTACTTATAATATAATGAAGAGGTTCTCTGTCACGATGTCAGGATTTCTGTCTGTCAGTCGTCAATCATTTTTGTAAACCTAAGAATTACATTGGGAAAACACTTATTTTAGATTAAATAATAAATAAATAAATTATAAACAAACTTTATGGCGATTCAAAGACACACTTGATGTCTTTCGTATGTTCGTTACTAATATAATATTCTGGCAGGTCGTATATATAGACATACGAAATTAGCCCAAATTCCATGTGTTTATTCCAATTTTCATAATTCATTTGTTTTAAAGTTCTAATAAATTAAGATTCGGAAATATACACTTATAACTTGTATTGTGAAATTTCCATATGTATTTATAATATTTTCCTCGATAGTAAAATTAATAAAAAGCATTACTACAGTTAATTAAATACATTTTATTAAAAAACTATCGAATTTTTTAAGCAGACTTAGAATTTCTGTTCTAAGGGAGATTACTACATGAACACTTCAATGTATTAATTTGGCAAACTGCACACATTCTTCCGGAAATGACGTCATTTTGAGATGATGCGGGCTGGCATTGTGATTGTTTATTTTTATTTCAGTTTACGCTTAATATATTGTATAGGTAAACTTTCGATTCTTTTGTACACCAGAGGCGCGTCCAGCAACTTTCGATAAACTACGATTCTTTTGTACAACAGAGGCGCGATCGTAACATTTCGATTCTTTTGTACACCAGGGCGCGTCCGAAAACTATTGATTCTTTTGTACATCAGAAGCGTTTCCGTAGTTATTTAATTGTGTAAGTAAACTTTCGATTCTTTTGTATACCAGGGGCGCGTCCGTAGTTATTTAATTGTGTAGATAAACTTTTGATTTTTGTACACCAGAAGCGTGGTCGTAAACGTTCGATTCTTTTGTATACCAGAGGCGCAGTCGTAAACTTTCGATTCTTTTGTATAACAGAGGCGCGTCCGTAGTTATTTAATTGTGTACATAAACTTTTGATTTTTTGTACACCAGAAGCGTGGTCGTAAACGTTCGATTCTTTTGTATACTAGAGGCGCAGTCGTAAACTTTCGATTCTTTTGTATAGCAGAATCGCGTCCGTAGTTATTTAATTGTGTACATAAACTTTTGATTTTTTGTACACCAGAAGCGTGGTCGTAAATGTTCGATTCTTTTGTATACCAGAGGCGCAGTCGTAAACTTTCGATTCTTTTGTATAACAGAGGCGCGTCCGTAGTTATTTAATTGTGCACATAAACTTTTGATTTTTTGTACACCAGAAGCGTGGTCGTAAACGTTCGATTCTTTTGTATACTAGAGGCGCAGTCGTAAACTTTCGATTCTTTTGTATAGCAGAATCGCGTCCGTAGTTATTTAATTGTGTACATAAACTTTTGATTTTTTGTACACCAGAAGCGTGGTCGTAAATGTTCGATTCTTTTGTATACTAGAGGCGCAGTTGTAAACTTTCGATTCTTTTGTATAGCAGAATCGCGTCCGTAGTTATTTAATTGTGTACATAAACTTTTGATTTTTTGTACACCAGAAGCGTGGTCGTAAATGTTCGATTCTTTTGTATACCAGAGGCGCAGTCGTAAACGTTCGATTCTTTTGTATACCAGAGGCGCGTCCGTAGTTATTTAATTGTGTAGATAAACTTTTGATTTTTTGTACACCGGAAGCGTGGTTGTAAACGTTCGATTCTTTTGTATACCAGAGGCGCAGTCGTAAACTTTCGATTCTTTTGTACTCCAGAGACGCGTCCGGAAACTTTCCATTATTTTGTACACCAGAGGAGCATACGTAACATTTCGATTTGTTTGCACACAAGAGGCGCGTCCGTAAACTTCGATTCGTTTGTACACCGGAGACGCGGTCGTAAACGTTTTATTCTTTTGTAACAGGTGTACACCAGAGGACGCGGTAGCCTAGCAAAATATGCGACCGACACTTACTTATAATATAACGAACACTTTCTCTTATGTCTGTCTGTCTGTCGGCGTTTATTTAGTAAACGTAATAAATTTCACATTAATAAACAACAAAGAAACTTGACGCCGACACTGGGAATCGAAACCGCGAACCTGAGGCCTGCAGCCTTTGTCGCACTGCAATCTTTTCTTTTTTTAACATAGTTCACCACAAACAAGGCAAGCCGCCACTGTAAACGTAAGGGGCTACTGAGAAAAAGGGAGAATGTTTAGGAGGGTCAACCTAAATTGGGAACTGCGTAGCGAGATGTCTGTTTGCATTAGTTTTAAATTTCTGCATGTCAGTACCGTCGGGGAAACAAGGATAGGGATGGAGTTCCAGAGGCCAGCAGCACGAAGAAAGAAGCTATTGGAGTAGAAAGCTCTCTGCCATCTGGGGACCTCCACATGGATGGATGGGATTTAGCTGATTGTCGAGTTGGTCTAGTGAATTTACGTTGAGGGGGCATCAGAGTAGCCAGTTCATCGGAGCATAATCCATTGAAGTATTTGTAAAACAAGCACAAGGATACTACATTGCAGCGATGGGACAGGGGTTGGAGCTTGGTTGACAGTAAAGGACCTATTAGGTTGGTGACTCTTTTTTTTACCTTGTCAAGGAGGAAGAGACTAGTAGATGATGCACCAACCTAGATGTGGCAACAATACTTCATGAATGGGCGGATGGTGACTTTGTAAAGATACATGATAGTGTCAGGTGGTAGGAGTTTACTAGCACGGTAGAGGGAGTCAACGTTCTTTGCGGCAGCCTAAGCAATGTCTTCAATGTATTTGTTCTAATTCATGTTACCTGTGAAGGTTAGGCCGAGGAGTTTGAATGATGAACTCTCAGGTATGGTGTTATTAGCCATGACAATCGGTGGTTGAAAAAGGTTCCTTGTAGTTATTGAAGGAAAGGAGCTTTGTCTTTGCGGTATTAAAAGTTACCAACCATTTATGACCCCAATCCACTACAGCCTGGAGGTCATTTTCTAAGGATTCAGCCATTGCCTCGGATATGATCGCGTCTGTTTTGCCAACATGGCGAGAGTAAAGCATGGTGTCGTCAGCAAATAAACCAATCTCAGACTCTATGTCATCAGTGAGATCGTTTATGAAGATCAGGAACAATAACGGTCCAAGGATAGATCCCTGGGGTACACCAGCATTTGTCATGTTGCTTAGATGAACGGGCATCGAGGACAACCTGGATCTTTCCTTTGGTTAGGAGAGATCTAACTATATTACGTAATTGCCCAGTAATACCGTATGAGCGTATTTTCACGAGAAACCCTTTATGTCATACCTTGTCAAAGGCCTTGAATATATAAAGCGCTACTACCTTAGCTTCACCTGCCTTGTCGAGTGTATGATACATGAGTTCAGAGATGACCATTAGGATGTCTGCAGTAGATTGTGCTTGTCTAAATCCATACTGGCGCTCAGAAAGAAGTTTAGCATTAACTAAGTGTCGTACTATCGCTAGATTGATTAAGGATTAATATATTTTAGCAAAAATCGGATGTAGACTGATTGGACGGTAGTTCTGAAGATCGGTTCTATTTCCAGAATTCTTGTAGACTGGTACCACAGAGACAATTTTCCAGCTATCGGGGAAGCAAGATTCAGCTAGGCATATATTGTAGAGTTTGGATAGGACAGGGGCCAATTAAGCAGATCATTTCTTTATTACTATTACAGGTATAAGATCAGGCCCACAAGCTTTAGAGGTGTCAAGTTTTTTTATGATGTCTCTAACCTTGGATGGGGTGATGACCATGTTATCAAGTGTGACTTCGGTCAGCAAAGGGAATTTGGGGAGGGGGTGGTTATCTGAGTCCAAAGTAGAGTTAGAAGCGAAGCTCTGGGCAAGTAGTTCAGCCTTATCAGTGGCCGTGCAAGCGACATCATTGTGGTTTAATAGTGGGGGAATCGTTGATTGACCATTATTCACTACACTATTGTAGATTTTCCAGAAACCACGAATACCTAGTTTCTGTGACAGGATGCGTATTTTTGTTAACTCAGTATACTTTCTCTTTGCTTATCCTATCACGGCCTTACAATTATTTATTGACTCTACAAATTTCTGCCTATTAGTAACTGACTTATGGCGGCTGAATTTACGGAATGCTTGCTGCCTCTCAGCAATGGCAGCTGCACATTCCGAGGTTAACGATTAAGGAGAGTGTGGTTTGCTAAATAATTTTCGCATAGGGACATAGACTTCAATGCCTGCTTTGACCCATTCAGTTAACTCATTTGCACACTGGTCAGCAGGGAGTGAGAGGATTTCACTCCATGCGGCGTCGCTGATATGATCTCTGATTGACTCAAAATCAGCCTACTCGTAGTATCCCGTTATTTTGAGCAACGGTTCATCAGCTTTTGGACGAATTTTTAGGGTAATATGTATCATTAGCACAATGTAATCAGCATTACCGAGTGGGCTGTGAGTTTTCGTCACACACACCTCGGGCATTGATGTCAAGAAAAGGTCTATAAGTGAGGCTTGTAAATCTACTCTATCGGGGATGCGGGTCTGGAAATCAACAGTCCGAGTAAGGGAGTGAGTTAAAGAGGAATTATACGTAGAGTTGCCGGCTGCGTCAGTAAAGTTGGAGAATCCCAACCTGTCACGGTGGTGTGCATTAAAATCCCCAAATACATGTATCTGGGCATTCGACTCAATTGAAAGTGCTCTATCTATGCTTTCAGAGACAGGGTTTAGCAGAGTACAGTCCTAGATCGAAGGGGAACGGTATAAGAAATATAAGTAACTGACGCTGTGATGTAAAGTCAATCTAAAGCACATGTAGTCTTACTCCTCCGATTCTAACCTATGTTCTCTAGTCAGGGGGAGGGTATTCCGAACATAAACTCTGAACCCGTGCATATGTTTGTCAGAGTCTTTACGGTAGAGTGGGAGGTAGTTAGTCATGTCAAAGTGGTGAGAGAAGATTGAGGATTGAAGGTTTTTTTTCACTGAGTACTAGGATATCCGGGGATTTTGTCAGGAGAAAGGTTTCTACATCGTTGATTTTGGTTCTAAGTCCCCGGATATTTGTGAGGACGGAGGGGAAAGTGTTTTTGTTGGGTGTCTGGTTTAGGTTTGATTTTATTTTTTTTGTAATGACATGTTTGTTTTGTTATAGAGTGGTTTGGCCAAGGTGGGTCCTTGTTAGGTGCAATAAGCTCACACAACCAGTCTATTCGTCGCGACCTGGTCCATGGGGGTTGTGGCCTCGGGAAAGCCCACCGGAGATAATTGCAGAGTCCCTTTCCATGCGCGACATGGTACATACAACTACCCACCGTATTATGCAACTGATGATGGAGCAGCCGTTCTTAGCGCTTCCCAAGAGTTTTGGCTCCTGTCATGTCAGTCGGAAACAGCAGCCAGACAAGTTGTCTAACCTGTACTCTCAACCTGTCGGAACAAGAGAGACCCAGACCGGTCATGTAAGACTTAGTGACGAAAAAAACTTTCCCCAATTTGCGAAAATAGAGAGAAAGAGAACGGCGTTCATTGTCCTGGTAAGGAAACAAGGCTAGGCACTCGTTTTTTTAGGCGTCCCAGCGCTGGTACCTCTGCGCCTTGCTAATAGACAAAGAAGGAGTGCAAGGGCGGGCGATAGGCAGAACCTATCTACTCCTTAAGCAATTGTAGGATTACAAACCGGATATTTTGTTCGAGATTCCAACTCTAGGAAGGTTGTCGATCAGGACTAAGGAGACTCCCTCCTCAGCGGTTTGCTGCCACAGCGAAAGTAGTTGGTAGCAAGTTGTCAGATATTTCCTACTCTTAGATTGATAGCCTGACAAGGTCTTACGGGTCCAACACACCGAGAGGAGAAATGTAGCCTCCGCCCGTGTACTAGTCGGGTATTCCCGAGCCCCCGCAGGTAAAATAAATAAATAAATAAATAAAAACAAAGACTTCCATATATATATATATATATATATATATATATATATATATATATATATATATATATATATATATATATATATATATAGAATAAGTTTACTGTATACTCCAGAGGAAAAAGGAAGTTGGAGATAGGTTTCCCTCTCGCAAGTAAGTACAAATAAGAGAAATAAGAGGACAGCCAAAACTTCAGGCCAGCGTGTGATTTCAAGAATTTCTTCAGTTGGAAATCAATAGACAGGCAATAAGACAGTATATATCAATAATTAAACACATTTAAGTCAAACATAGAGTTAAGTACATTCATATAGTACACATTAGAATTTGGAGAAAATAGTATATGAGTGGCCAAAGAGTATGGGAATAAAAAAATAATGAATAAATAAACAAATGCTTATCTTTTCATCGGTTACATTGGGAAATATCGGGCCAGGTCTGGCGCGCCGGGCCGTGAATGACTTTAGTGGGAGGAAGAGTCACTTTTTTTTTGAGGAAGGAATTAGACGGGTGGGTTTTACTGAGCTAACTCACTGAACTTATTAAAGTATTCCAAATTAACTCACTTAAACAATTCACTGAACCCGCCCGGTTGACAGTGGAACTCTTCAGTCGCAGGAAGAAGAGAAACGGCAGCCTGGTTTAAATATACGTCAACTTATAATATAATGGGAACTTTCTCTGTGGATTTGTGCGTCTGTCTGTCTGTCCGTTAGACATTAATTTTTTAAACCGTCAGTCAGTCACAATTTTTAAAGAAATATCTTAACTTATTTTCGAAATGGAAAATATTGAATTAATACTGAATAATAAATTCCCAACAAATATATCGGACGCCATAACCGGAAATTGAAACCGAAAGCTTGAGGTTTTCAGTTTGACGTTTTACAAACTAAGCTATTGGCACTTTCTTATAAATAGATCTTGAAACAAAATAATTATAGCTTTGGCGTGATGTCATAGATTTATGATTAACAATATGTGTGAAACTTATGCGTTTAAAATGATAAATGTGTGGACATTATCAATAGTATTGGAAATTATAGAGGCGACCATGTTTCATTTCTGCAGAAAAATCATTTAGCCATATCATTTTCTGCGAGAATCAAACATAAATGCCTCTGTGTAGCTTACTTGTCATATATATATATTTTCATACTACAACTAATAAGCTCTACTCACGTGTCGAGCACTGTGGAAGTTAATACTGAATATATATATATATATACAATAAATTATATCACCTTTTGATTTTATATATATATATATATTATAGCAATTATGAAAATATATTTATTGCAATTACGCTACACAAAGGCTTCTGCGTTTCATCCCCGTGAGATTGCTATAAATATATTTTCATAACTTACTACCTTGCTCTACTTACGTATTGAGCACTGTTGAAGTAAATACTGCAAATCGATAAATAAAATATCATATCTTCTTATAAAATTTTATGTGGACGCATAATATATATATATATATATATATATATATATATATATATATATATATATATATATATATCCTTCCAGTGGCGCACACTCATTTTGGCATTTTGGCTAAGATCAAAGTGTAGTATCTGTTCCGATGGGTACTGCACGCTTGTCCTGTGCAGTTCTAGGAGGTCCACCCTCCCAGGCTTTGCCTCCCCTCTTTGGGGAAGAGTAAGTTTATTGCTTACTGTCTGAGGCGCCCCTACCGGGGAATGCCGACGGGGCTGCCCAGGCAATTTTTAAATGGCCAGAGTGCTCACCTCTCGAGCGCTGGCTTTTCAAACCCCACTTTCTCGACCCGATCTTGGGTCGCATCTTGCTTGTGGGAGTAAGATAAAACTGGCCTTGTGCCTAACTCCTGGGGAGGAGTAAATAAAACCTACAGTAATTCTGTTTTTTTGACAGGTTCGGTCTCTATAACCATATGTTAAAGGAGTTTTTCCTATTTTGCAGACTGATAAACAGAGATCTACAAACATTACGTGATATCACGCTCGACGGATATTTAAATAGAAACCTTCAAATTATTCACAGGCAATCACCTCGTCCAATCTCCACATCTCTCTCTCTCTCTCTCTCTCTCTCTCTTTATATATATATATATATATATATATATATATATCTTTCACTTTTTTCCAATATTTCTTTTTTTTTACTCTTTCTTTCACGACGCCCCTCTCTTTCCCGTGTCTCCGTCTCCCCTCTCTCTGTTTCTCTCCCAATAGATTTCGCTCTCGTTCGCACTCTCTTTTTCTCTTATTTCTTTCTCCCTTATCACTATGTGTTCATCTCTCTCTCTTTCTTAGTCTCTTTCTCTCTTACTTTCTGTCCTTCTATTTCTCATTCTTTCTGTCTCTTTCTCTCTTGACTGTGTTTATTTGTCCCCCGTCTCCTCTTTCTTTCTCTCGCTCTCTCTCTTCTTCTCTCTCTTTTTTTCACCTTCTCTTTCTCGATTTCACTCCCGATCTCTCCTTCTCTTAATTCACCCTTTCTCACTATGTGTTTATCCCTGTCTCTTTCTCTCTCTCTTTCTCTCTCTCTTTCTCTCTCTTTCTTTCTCTGTCTCTCTCTGTATTTTTCTCTCTCGATCTCACCACTTCTTTCTTTTTACCCCTCTCTCTCTCCGCTCATCTCTGTCTCTGTCTCCTTCTCTCTCATTCTGTTCTCTCTCCCTCCATCTCTCTCTCTCTCTTTCTCTCTCTCTCTCTCTCTCTCCCTCCCTCTCTCTCTCTCTCTCTCTCTCTCTCTCTCTCTCTCTCTCTATATATATATATATATATATATATATATATATATATATATATATGTTCTTCCTCTACCGACGTCTCACTCATTTTCTCTTGTACCGGCGATTCAATACAATCTGCCTTCTTTCCCATTTGATGCTACTACTGCGAGCCGACCAATCAATGACATCACCTTACGCCAGCATGATATCATCAACTCAGCATAACTAACGTATTCTATGATATCATATACTGTCATTCTTAGCCATGACATCAACTTGACGTCACATCGCATAACTCCGGCATTGAATAACCCAACAGGGTTGATATACAATAAAAGAAAACAACTAACATCACAGAATTACGAGGCCTCTGGTATAATACTTTAAAGCTAGCCTGTAGTTTAATGGTTTAAGACTAGTCTGTAGTTTAATGGGTTTAAAAAGTACGACGGGCTATTTTTAAGCGGCATCAATTCAATCTGAGCGTTTAGCGATGAAAATGCTATTTTGGACTTAAGCGTAACAGACTAATTAAAATGCTATTTGAGACTTAAGCGTGACAGACGAATGAAATGTAATTTCAGATTTATACGTAACAGACAATTAAAATGCTATTTGAGACTTAAGTGTGACAAACCAATGAAATGTAATTTCAGATTTATACGTAACAGACAATTAAAATGCTATTTGAGACTTAAGCGTGACAGACGAATGAAAATGCTATTTCAGATTTATACGTAACAGACAATTAAAATGCTATTTGAGACTTAAGTGTGACAAACCAATGAAATGTAATTTCAGATTTATACGTAACAGACAATTAAAATGCTATTTGAGACTTAAGCGTGACAGACGAATGAAAATGCTATTTCAGATTTATACGTAACAGACAATTAAAATGCTATTTGAGACTTAAGTGTGACAAACCAATGAAATGTAATTTCAGATTTATACGTAACAGACAATTAAAATGCTATTTGAGACTTAAGCGTGACAGACGAATGAAAATGCTATTTCAGATTTATACGTAACAGACAATTAAAATGCTATTTGAGACTTAAGTGTGACAAACCAATCTAATGTAATTTCAGATTTATACGTAACAGACAATTAAAATGCTATTTGAGACTTAAGCGTGACAGACGAATGAAAATGCTATTTCAGATTTATACGTAACAGACAATTAAAATTCTATTTGAGACTTAAGTGTGACAAACCAATGAAATGTAATTTCAGATTTATACGTAACAGACAATTAAAATGCTATTTGAGACTTAAGCGTGACAGACGAATGAAAATGCTATTTCAGATTTATACGTAACAGACGAATTAAAATGCTATTTGAGACTTAAGCGTGACACACCAATTAAAATGCTATTTGAGACTTAAGCGTGACAAACCAATGGAAATACTATTTGAGACTTAAGCGTGATAGACTAATTAAAATATTATTTGATACTTAAGCTTGACTAACCAATTAAACTTCTATTTCAGACAAGGGTGAGAGACCAATGAAAATGCTATTTAAAATCAGTGTGACCGACCGATCAATTAAAAAAAACAAAAACATATGTTCACCTCAAACACGGCATATTTCTACTGAAGCGTAGGGGGCTACTTTGATAGGGGCCAGATGTATAGCGAGCAACCTGAGTGGGCAGCAAGATGTTTGTTCACATTACATTTACATTTCTATATGTTGGTACTGTCGAGGAAACAGGGAGCAGAGAGAGAATTCCAAAGGTAAACGGTCCGAGGAAAGATGATATTAGAGTAGAAAATCTTCCGACATTTAAGAATCTCTACAGTGAAGGGGTTAGAATTTGCTGCTGGTCGGGTGGTTCAAGGGTATTTACGTTGAGGGGTACAAGTGGTATAAGTTCATCGGAGCACATTCCGTGGAAGTACTTGTCTACTAAACCAGAAAATATTCCAGTCTTCTGTAAGGTCTACAACATCATTTATATGAGTATATTTACCCAATCTTCAGCAGGTTAGACACAAGGTCAAGTGTGGTTTTGAAAAGCTAGTGCAATCTCGCCTACAAAATGCTTGAGCAGCCCCAACCACATTTCAGAGATCAGGTAACGCCTGGGTGGACCTCCTAGGGCTGAACAGAATTATACCTCAGCCTGACAAAGTCATTGTCGAACTGATTGTCAAGGACGTATCTTTGACTAAACCAGAAAATATTCCAGTCTTCTGTAAGGTCTACAACATCATTTATATGAGTATATTTACTCAATCTTCAGCAGGTTAGACACATGGTCAAGTGTGGTTTTGAAAAGCTAGTGCAATCTCGCCTACGAAAATGCTTGAGCAGCCCGAATCACATTTACGATAGGCGTGCCTCAAACTATTAGCAATAAACTAACACCTTTTCAGAGATCAGGTAACGCCTGGGCGGACCTCCTAGGGCT
>OY744526.1:12363101-12408101 GCA_963556195.1 Sepiola atlantica | reverse complement strand
TTGCGCTAATTCATGTCCTCTTCCGAAAATTAAAATGAAAGTATAATGCTGCTAAACTTTAGCACTAGAATCCTTGTTCCAATTTTGATAAAAATCCATTACATGATTTTGATTCTATAAAATGTCTAAAAATTAAGCGCTCTTTAGAAAAACATGAAATTCAGAGAATCTTGCTTAAAATGAATTCCACGAACAAAACAGGGTTTCGCTAATTTATGTCCTCTTCCGAAAATTAAAATGAAAGTATAATGCTGCTAAACTTTAGCACTAGAATCCTTGTTCCAATTTTGATAAAAATCCATTACATGATTTTGATTCTATAAAATGTCTAAAAATTAAGCGCTCTTTAGAAAAACATGAAATTCAGAGAATCTTGCTTAATTGGTGTCTAATGAGTATGAATCAATTCAATGCAAATCTGAAATATTAGGATGTTCAAATGGGAGGTTGTTCTCATATAATGGTCTCTAAAACCATTTTAAAAATACCCCAAAGAAACTTAAATTCTGGGAAGTATTCATTAATTGATGTCTAATATCGATTGTAAACATTTCACAAAAATCCGAGGTTTTTGAATTTTCACGAAAAATTTGCATAAAACTACATTAAACTAAATATAGCCTACATTACACCGTCTTTCGCCAATCATTCATAATGATCGGTTAATTAATTTAGCATTGGATCACATATATAAAATGCACACATGCCTAACTTTATATAAATAGATATGCGTTATTTGTTTTCCTTAGACTTTTTCCCTACTTACTTTCGTATCACAAATATATGTTAGAATTTACTTTAGTTTTGGGATTTAGTTTTAGTTGATGACGTCTCTTTGAATTCTTCAGATTAGTCGCCATTTAAAAGGAACAGAAGTCAGCAATCCCCTTTTGGCCAAGATCAAAGTGTAGTATCTGTTCCGATGGATACTGCATTCCATAAACCAGTATTGTCTTGGCCTTCGTGTCTTGATTTACGCCGGTCTATGGGTCTGTCCTGTGCAATTCTAGGAGGTCCACTCTCCCAGGCTTTGCCTCCCCTCTTTGTGGAGGAGTAAGTTTATTGCTTACTGTCTGAGGCGCTCCTACCGAGGAATGCCGACAAGGCTGCCCAGGCAATTTTTAATGGCCAGAGTGCTCACCTTCTCGGGCGCTGGCTTTCCAAATTCCACTTTCCGACCTTGTGTCACATATTCCTATTGTGGGTAGAAGTTGTATACCTCTCAGTTATCGATGTATTTCTTTTGCGCCTCTTATTCTATGTCGATTCAAACATCTCTCATATATTTACGTCTCCGTGAGCAGTTAGAGAAAGAGTAACTCTATTTTCAGCATCGCTATCTAATTTACAAACCTGTATCGGTACACATTGCAAACAGGTGTCATTAGATGCTAAAAATAATGCTTCTTTCTACTTCTATATACGAATAAACAAATAATGTTTCAACACTAAATATGACAGACTGAGTAAAATACTATTTAAAAATACAACGTGACAGACCAATGGAAATTCTATTTTTAAAAAAGCGTAAATTACTAACGAAAATAATATTTTAAAATAAAACATGACAGACCGACGAAAATACTATTTTTAAATAACGCGTGACATACCAACGGAGAATCTATTTACAAAATAAAATGCGACAGACTGACGAAAATACTATTTTTAAATAACGCGTGACAGACCAATAAAAATACTATTATTAAATAAAGCTTGACAAACCGACAAAAATGCTTTTTCAAAATAAAGCGAGATAGATTAACGCATAAAACAAAATTGAAATAAAGCATGATAGACCAACGAAAATTCTATTTGAAAATAAAGCGTGACATACAATCGAAAATACTACTTTTAAAAAGTCTCACAGACAAACGAAAATACTATTTGAAAATAAAACATGAATGACGAACAGAAAATACTATTTTAAAATTAAAACGTGACAGACCGACGAAAATACTATTTTAAAATAAAGGGTGACAGACATACGAAAAATACATTTATAAAATATAGCGTGACAGACTGATGGAAAATGCTATTTTTTTTAATTATGCGTAACAGACCGACGAAAAATTTATTTAAAAAAAAATGCGTGACAGGCGAACAAAAAAACTATTTAAACTAAAGCGTGATAGACCGACGAAAATACTATTTCAAAACAAAGCGTGGGAGACCCAAAAAAAGTATATTTTAAAATAAATCGTGACAGACCAATCGAAATATTATTTCTAAATAAAACCTTATAGACCGACTTAAATACTATTTACCAAATTAAGAGACTGATAAAAATACTATTTTAAAATGAAGCTAGGCAAACCGACCAGAATGCTATTTAGAAATTAGAGCGTGACAGACCAACGAAAATACTATTTGAAAATAAAGCGTGACAGACTGACGAAAACACTAATTGAAACTTTAAAAATAAGATGTGGCAAACCGACAAAATTACTATTACAAAATAAAGCGTGAATGACAAACGAAAGTACTATATTGAATTAAAAGGTGACAGACCGACGAAAATACTATTACAAATTAAAGTGTAACAGACAAGCGAAAATACGATTTAAAGTAAAGCGGTAGAAACCAACGAAAATACTATTTAAAAATAAAGCGTGACAAACAGACAAAAATACTATTAAAACTAAAGCGTGACAGACCAAAGAAAATACTAAGCATGACAGACCGACAAAAATAATATTTAAAATAAAGCGTGACAAACAGACAAAAATACTATTAAAACTAAAGCGTGACAGACTGACAAACATACTATTAAAACTAAAGCCTGACAGACGGACGAAAATACTAAGCGTGACAGAACGACAAAATATTTTTTTAAAATAAAGCGTGACAGACTAACAAAAATACTATTAAAACTAAAGCGTGACCGACCGACAAAAATACTAAGCGTGACACACCGACAAAAATACTATTTAAAAATAAAGCGTGACAGACAGACAAAAATACTATGAAAACTAAAGCGTGACAGATCGACAAAAATTATATTTTAAAATAAAGCGTGACAGACAGACAAAAATACTATTAAAACCAAAGCGTGACAGACCGACGAAAATACTAAGCGTGACAGACCGACAAAAGTACTATTTAAAAATAAAGCTTGACAGACAGACAGACAAAAATACTATTAAAACTAAAGCGTGACATACCGACAAAAATTATATTTAAAAATAAAGCGTGACAGACAGACAAAACTATTACTAAAACTAAAGCATGACAGACCGACAAAAATACTACACGTGACAAACCGACAAAAATAATATTTAAAAATAAATCATGACAGACAGACAAAAATACTATTAAAACTAAAGCGTGACAGACCGACGAAAATACAGAAGCGTGACAGACTGACAAAAATAATATTTAAAAATAAAGCGTGACAGACAGACAAAAATACTATTAAAACTAAAGGGTGACAGATGGACGAAAATACTAAGCGTGACAGAACGACAAAATAATATTTAAAAATAAAGCATGACAGACTAACAAAAATACTATTAAAACTGAAGCGTGACAGACCGACGAAAATACTAAGCGTGACAGACCGACAAAAATATTTTTTTTTAAATAAAGCGTGACAGACAGACAAAAATACTATGTAAACTAAAGCGTGACAGACCGACACAAATTATATTTAAAAATAAAGCGTGACAGACAGACAAAAATATTTAGCAAGACAGAACGACAAAATAATATTTAAAAATAAAGCGTGACAGACTAACAAAAATACTATTAAAACTGAAGCGTGACAGACCGACGAAAATACTAAGCGTGACAGACCGACAAAAATAATTTTTTAAAAATAAAGCGTGAAAGACAGACAAAAATACTATGTAAACTAAAGCGTGACAGACCGACACAAATTATATTTAAAAATAAAGCGTGACAGACAGACAAAAATATTTAGCAAGACAGAACGACAAAATAATATTTAAAAATAAAGCGTGACAGACAGACAAAACTACTATTAAAGCTAAAACGTGGCAGACCGACGAAAATACTAAGCGTGACAGACCGACAAAAATATTTCATTAAATAAAGCGTGACAAACAGACAAACATACTATTAAAAATAAAGCCTGACAGACGGACGAAAATACTAAGCGTGACAGACCGACAAAAATAATTTTTTAAATAAAGCGTGACAGACAGACAAAAATACTATTAAAACTAAAGCCTGACAGACCGACGAAAATTCTAAGCGTGGCAGACCGAGAAAAATAATTTTTTAAAATAAAGCGTGACAGACAAAAATACTATTAAAACTAAAGCGTGGCAGACCGACGAAAATAATTTTTTTAAATAAAGCGTGACAGACAGACAAAAGTACTATTAAAACTAAAGCGTGGCAGACCGACGAAAATACTAAGCGTGACAGACTGACAAAAATAATTTTTTAAATAGAGCGTGACAGACAGACAAAAATACTATTAAAACTAAAGCGCGGCAGACCGACGAAAATACTTAGCGTGACAGACCGACAAAAATAATTTTTTAAATAAAGCGTGACAGACAGACAAAAATACTATTAAAACTAAAGCGTGGCAGACCGACGAAAATACTAAGCGTGACAGACCGACAAAAATAATTTTTTAAATAAAGCGTGACAGACAGACAAAAATACTATTAAAACTAAAGCGCGGCAGACCGACGAAAATACTAAGCGTGACAGACCGACAAAAATAATTTTTAAAATAAAGCGTGACAGGCAGACAAAAATACTATTAAAACTAAAGCGTGGCAGACCGACGAAAATACTAAGCGTGACAGACAGACAAAAATAATTTTTTAAATAAAGCGTGACAGGCAGACAAAAATACTATTAAAACTAAAGCGCGGCAGACCGACGAAAATACTAAGCGTGACAGACCGACGAAGATACCCTTCTCAAACTAAAGCAGTACAAGCCAATATTAAAATAATATTTCAATATTAAGCTTGAGAGACCAACGAAATTACTATTTTATAATAAAGCGTCACAGACTGAAAAAAATGCTAATTAACAAAGTAATGACAGACTGATGGACAGATGGAACCTCTTCTAGAATCTTGGACCTATCTTTAATAAGAAGCGCTGAATAAATCCACGTGTTTCTAAGTAAAATATTATTATAACCGTAAGCGTGACAGACCAATGGAAATACGATAGAAAATTAAGTGTTACAGACTGACGAAAATCCTATTTTAGACAAGCGTTGCAGACTAATTTGTAGATAAAATTTATTATAAACATGTTTGGATTTAAGATTAGCACATAAATCTGTGCGTTTCTAGATAAAAATGCTATTTCAACAATTGAAATGAAAAGAAACGAATGACAATTAACTAATAGAAAAAATTAATGAAAATAACTAATTACAAAAACAACTAATAAAAAATAAAAATACACTAATAAAACTATCTAATTAGAATAAACTAATAAAAAGTGAAAATACACTAATAAAAATAAATAAAAATAAACTAATAAAAGTAACAAATAAAAATAAACTAAAAAAAATAACAAATAAAAATACACTAATAAAAGAAAATAAAAATAAACTAATAAAAATAACAAATAAAAATAAACTAATAAAAATAACAAATAAAAATAAACTAATAAAAATAACAAATAAAAATAAACTAATAAAAATAATAAATAAAAATAAACTAATAAAATAACAAATAGAAATAAACTAATAAAAATAACAAATAAAAATAAACTAATAAAAATAACAAATAAAAATAAACTAATAAAAATATATAAAAATAAACAAATAACAACAACATATAAAAATAAACTAATAAAAATAACAAATAAAAACAAACTAATAAAAATAACAAATAAAAATAAACTAATAAAAATAACGAATAAAAATACACTAATAAAAATGAATAAAAATAAACTAATAAAAATAACAAATAAAAATAAACTAATAAAAATAACAAATAAAAATAAACTAATAAAAATAATAAATGAAAATAAACTAATAAAAATAACAAATAAAAATAAACTAATAAAAATAACAAATAAAAATAAACTAATAAAAATAACAAATAAAAATAAACTAATAAAAATAAATAAAAATAAACAAATAAAAACAACAAATAAAAATAAACTAATAAAAATAACAAATTAAAATAAACTAATAAAAATAACAAATAAAAACAAACTAATAAAAATAACAAATAAAAATAAGCTAATAAAAATAAACTTATAAAAATAACAAATAAAAATAAACTAATAAAAATAACTAATAAAAATAAACTAATAAAAATAACAAATAAAAACAAACTAGTAAAAATAACAAATAAAAATAAACTAATAAAAATAAACTAATAAAAATAAACTAAGAAAAATAACATATAAAAATAAACTAATAAAAATAAATAAAAATAAACTAATAAAAATAACAAATAAAAATAAACTAATAAAAATAGCAAATTAAAATAAACTAATAAAAATAACAAATAAAAATACACTAATAAAAATAACAAATAAAAATAAACTAATAAAAATAACAAATGAAAATAAACTAATAAAAATAAATAAAAATAAACTAATAAAAACAACAAATAAAAATCAACTAATAAATATTACAAATTAAAATAAACTAATAAAAATAACAAATAAAAATAAACTAATAAAAATAACAAATAAAAATAAACTAATAAAAATAAACAAGTAAAAATAAACTAATAAAAATAACAAATAAAAATAAACTAGTAAAAATAACAAATAAAAATAAACTAATAAAAATAACAAATAAAAATAAACTAATAAAAATAAACTAATAAAAATAAACTAATAAAAATAACAAATAAAAATAAACTAATAAAAATAACAAATAAAAATAAACTAATAAAAATAACAAATAAAAATAAACTAAGAAAAATAACAAATAAAAATAAACTAATAAAAATAACAAAATAAAAATAAACTATAAAAATAGCAAATAAAAATAAACTAATAAAAATAACAAATAAAAATAAACTAATAAAAATAACAAAATAAAATAAACTAAGAAAAAATAACAAATGAAAATAAACTAATAAACATGTTATTTCAACTATTGAAATGAAAATAAACTAATGTTAATAAATTATAGAAAGAAAGGAATGAACATAACCGATTAAAATAAACTAATAAAAAGTTAAAGTACACTAATAAAAATAACTAATTAAAAAAAAACTAATTAAAAGGCTATTTCAACTATCGAAATGAAAATAAACTAATGAAAATAACAAATGAAAATAAACTAATAGAAAATTAACTAATAGAAAAAAAGGAATGAAAATAACTAATTAAAATCAATAATACAATGAAAATAAACCAATAAAAATAGCTAATAAAAACGCTATTTCAACTATTGAAATTAAGGGAGGCGCGAGAGCGTTCTATCCCTTAATAGATCCACGAATGGCCTATGCTGGAAATCTCATTTATTTGATAAATCATAACTAAACAACCAATAAACCAAATTAGTTAACATTTTGCACAACATATTTTTGATAGGTTCTATAAGTGTGTAGAGTTTCAGCATCATTAGTCAAGGCAACCCAGAGATCCAGAAAGTTCAATCATGAAATCATGTTATCTGTGTGTACGTATGTACGTACGTACGTATGTGCCACCCTTTATCTAATAAACTATTTGATGGATTCAGCTGATTTTTGGCAGATATAGAGGTTATAGGGTCTAGTTGATGGCATTTTAATTTCAGTTTACCATATACCTTAGTTTTCCAGAAAATTCCCAAAACCTTAAAAATGACCATTGTATTGAGGTATAGCCTTTACAAAAGTAGTGATATTCCATGATAAATGCCAGTATGCTGAAATCATTCGCCCTTAATAGGGTTAAGATGAAAATTCATATACACTAAATGTACAAAAGCAAGGAAATTCCAAATTTTTTACACTTTTATTGTCATTAAGGGTATGCGAGCACCACAGGGCTATGTATTTTACTGGTAGGAATTGTTCTTCAGCGCACCTCACACACTTCATCCACTCATGCATATATATTTATACTGTAGTGATGTGATAATGAAATGGTTTGGTTGATATGTAGTCATACCCTTAATTAATGACAATAAAAGTGTAAAAATTTGGGAATTTCCTTGCTTTTGTACATTTAGTGTATATGAATTTTCATCTTAACCCTATTAAAGGCATATGATTTCAGTATACTGGCATTTTTCATGGAATGAAAATTAACTTAAAAAAATAAATTAGAGAAAAAAGGAATGAACATAACCAATAAATAAACTATTAAAAATAACTAATGAAAATAAACTAATTAAAATGCTATTTCAAGTATTGCAATTAAAATAAACTAATGTAATTTAACTAATGAAAATATTCAAATAATCATCGTAACAGACCGACAGAAATATCTGTGTGGACGTATCCAATGATTGACGCCAAGGAAATGTGGTTGCTAGTCTCTCTCTACTCAATTGTTATTTACATGGGAAGTGTTTGACTAAATTCCAGTCTTTGGTTACACCGTGGCTTCCTACCACAGCGGAAAACGCTTTTCTTTTCTTTTTCTATGTGCTTAGCGTTAGGAGATATATTCATGCATCGAAACTCGTTGCAATTGCTTTCGATCTGTGGAACACAATATCGAGGGATTGCTTCCCTGCTAATTACAACTTTGTCGTCTGCAAATTCAATGTTACTTATTTTGTCACGGTCAGTCCCATAAGCAATCAAACGCATTTCATAGCATTGATCTCATAGTATTCCTCATTTTTCGGCTGACAATCATTCTCGGCTCATTAACCCATATCCTCGAGTGGCTCTTTGCCTTTATTAATGGCGACCCAGATACTAAACACATCTGACTAGCTTCGTTCCCACTTGACCGAAAGTACATAATCCAACTCTTTGTTATTTGTAAAGTAGGCATCAGACCTAATCGACTATTTAAAAAAAAATGTTTCTTAAGTATCGGCTGCATTTCCGCAAATAAATGTTAATACCGGAAAGAACGAATAGAAGTCTAAAATGTTTTATTTGAGAGTGAAAAATCGAAAAATATATGAAAGATTCATCTAATATTATTTTGTTTTCTTCTGTGAAGATAAAAAAACACACACACACACACACACAAAGATCTAGTGTTAGTGTCAGTAAGGCCGACGCACTCAGCTGAGATCGGAAGTCGATAGCTGAAAAAAAAATCGTTATTAAAGTATTCACCGGAAATCTCCCGCCTCCATCTTCCTTTTCTTTATCTCATTCTCGGCATTTTTTTAATACGTTCGCTGCGCAACACTTGAAACCGTGTGAATAGACGCGATCAAATACTTAGTCTGCTCACAAGAAATATAAAGTCAACTATACGCATTTTATTATGGCTTGGGCGGGTCCTAATCTAGCCGCATTGAAGAGCTGTGACACAAATACAGCGAAACAGTCTCTGTTTGTGAATAACCGATATATATATATATATCTATCTCTCTCTCTCTCTCTCTCTCTCTCTCTCTCTATATATATATATATATATATATATATATATATATATATATATATATATATATATCTATATATATATATATATATATAAATGCACTTTAATATTTTTTAAAAATATTTATAATATATATATATATATTTATAAATATATATATAAATATATATATATTTATAAATATATATATATATTTATAAATATATATATATTTATATATATATTTATAAATATATATACATATATATATAAATATATATATATATATATATATATTTATAAATATATATATATATATATATATATATATATATAAATATATAAATATATAAATATATACATGATCGTAATGTATGTGTGTATGTGTCATGCTTGTGGGTTGCCTATAGGAAGAACGGTTAAAGTAACTACATCAAATCAAGTATATTATTATACCAAATTTACAAGAAAAGGGGAGTATTCTCAAATCGAGTTAGTGCGCCCTTAATGTAGCTATAAAAGATAAAACACCCTTTAAAACTTATATCTCATTTTGATAAAATTTAAATCATATGCATCAAACCTTTTGTGGAGAACAATGGAAGTGGTTGCGAATCTTTACGGTACCTTCTACGTACCCCACTTCAAAGTTACCCATTAAGACAGAAGCGCCTTAATACTTAAAATACGTATCCTTTTTTTCTTAAAACTGTGTTCTGCGGCTACGGTAGTCAAATGACATCCCGTAGCTGCAATCAGTCCTCCATGCTAGTCCCAGGCCCTCTGGCCTTGTCATGCGCAAGTTGTCGTAGACAATGAAGTTGTTTCGCTGTACGTAGTGGTCCTAGTCCCGCCTGTTTGAGGTCAGCACGTACTGTGCCCAGCAGATTTGTGCAGTGCCGTCCTAGTCGCGGTTGGTAGGCTTGCGAGCCAGTCACGGCAAAGTCTAGTACACTCTGTGCGGGAGTGTCAGGGTCCATTCGTAGGACATAGCCATACATAGACCTTTGTGGAGATGGGTTTTTCGTTGCACCGCTCGTATAGTGCCTTGTTGCTGATAAGTTTTTACGGCCAGCAGTGACCTCTGATTGAACGAAGGTGTCTGCGGTGGCACGCATCCAGCTTGTCCAAAATACGTATATCTGATTTTAATGACATTTAAACCATATTTATAAAGACTCTAATTCAGAAAGGTTTTTAACGTTTCAGTTTTTTTTAATAGATTAGGAGGCGAAATAGGAGACGTTGGTGGGGCAATAAAAACTAAAAAATATAAAAAAATAATACGGTGTTATGAGCATTGGTAAAGAAGTACATAGTGATCCTCATTCAATCCCGAGACTTGTCGAGTTTTACCGCTATATATATAAGATATCGTAAGATCGTGACGTATTTTCGACCCCTCAGGGTTAATACCACTAATATGAGGAGGAAGAAAAGAAGAAAAAAACAAACACTATAAGACAGTCTCGCTTGACAAGATTGTATTATACAACGACAATTCGCGAAAAAAAAATTAAATAAATGAATTTTTCATTTAAAATTTGCACGATTGTTGATTTTCAAAATATTTCACTTTAATATATATATATATATATATATATATATATATATATATATATATATTATATTTATTATATATATATATTATATTTGTTATATATATTATATAATATATATATATATTATAGTTATTATATATATTATATAATATATATATATATTATATTTATTATATATATTATATAATATATATATATTATATTTATTATATATATTATATAATATATATATATATTATATTTATTATATATATATTATATAATATATATATATATTATATTTATTATATATATTATATAATATATATATATATTATATTTATTATATATATTATATAATATATATATATAATATTATATATATATATATATATATATATATATATATAAAGTTCCGGTGTCCATAGTCACTGTTTATAACAACGTTCTAGATATGTTCCCTTCCATAGACATAAATAGACCGTAATTCTCTTCCTTTCACCGTGGTTTTTGTGTTGGCCGCATGGTCCTAGGCGTTCAGACAGAAGTTAAAATATTGACTTTGGCCTGGTCTTTCGAATCGTGTGACCGGCAGAACAATCATGGTCCACACTGATGATTCTTAGAAAAGGATGAATAGACAAACTATGTTGTATCCCTCAGAGCAGTAATCTCATGGAAAAGTCTTACGTAGATTGGGAGTTGTAAGAAAGAAACTATTCATTAATTATGTAAAGGAGGGTTGCTCAATATAGATGGAGCGTATCTATGCGCATTTTTAAACTCATGAGTCATCACTTATTAAGGCTAAAAGCCATTCGAGGATAAGTATTAATGACTTATGAGGACCGTTTATGATGGTGTACTGATTGGCATTTATGTGCAGAGGACTAGGTTGCAGCTTTCAGGGAAGCGACATTGTAGTAACAGAATCAAAACTATTTCCGAATAGAACAACTTCCATTTGGAGTCTTCTATTTTTCCCTACATGCCATTTATTATCTTTTTCTTTACTTCCATTCATCCGAAATAAAGCACACGGCCACTGAGACGTAAAAAGGGGCAACTGTGAATTAGAGGAGAGATTTATAGGGTCATCCTAAGTGAGAAGTTGTTCATCGAGATGTTTGTTCACATTACATTTACATTTCTGCATGTCTGTACAGTCGGTGAAACAGGAAGCAGGGAGGGAAATCCAAAAGGTCAAAGAAAAGAATCTATTAGAGGTTCTTGCATTTAGAGACCTCTACAGTTGAAGGGTGTGATTTATCTGCCTTTCGGGTTGGTCGGGTTAATCGGGTATATTTACGTTGAGGGGGAACAAATGCAACAATTGTGCGCTCCCTCTACCATGCTAGAAAAATTCTTACACCTGCCAGTATCCTATATCTCGACAAGGCCACGAAGTACTTTTGCCACATCTGGGCTGGTGTACCAACCACGAGTTAGCGACAGATCCCAAAAAGGAGTCTTTAACCTATTAGGCCTTACACTGTCTACCAAGCTCCAGTCCCTGTCCCACTACCGCAATGTTGCGTACCTGTGTTTGTTTTGCAAGTATCTCAAAAGAATGTGCTCCGACAAACTTGCTGCACTTTTGTGTTCCCGCAACGCAAATATCCCCAACAAACCCTACCAGCAGTAAAATCATCCCCCCGCATCACTGTAAAGGCCTCCAAATGTCGGAAGGCGTTCTACTCTAATAGCTTTTTGGCTAAGATCAAAGTGTAGTATCTGTTCCGATGGATACTGCACCCCATAGACTGGTATTGTCTTGGCCCTCGGGGCTTGATTCACGCCGGTCTATGGGTCTGTCCTGTGCAGTTCTAGGAGGTCCACCCTTCCAGGCTTCGCCTCCCCTCTTTGGGGAGGAGTAAGTTTATTGCTTACTGCCTGAGGCGCCCTTACCGGGGAATGCCGACGGGGCTGTCCAGGCAATTTTTAAACCCCACTTTCTCGACCCGACCTTGGGTCACATCTTACTTGTGGGAGTAAGATAAAAACTGGCATTGTTCCTAACTCCTGGAGAGGAGTAAATCAATACTCTAATAGCTTGTGGCCTTGAGCTGCTTACATTTGGAATTCTCCCCTGCTCCTTGTTTGCCCGACTCTACAGACATGCGGAAATTTATATGTAATGTGAACGAATGATGCAAAACTCCTCACATATTATTTTCATATAAATCTGGCTGCTAATCTACAATATCACGTCTCAGTGACAATAATCCATGTTTGCGATTAATAAAAATAAAAAAAAGTAAAAAAAAACAACATTTTTTTTAGTTTTTTGTATCTAAAATACGATTAACAACCACCATTCTTGTTTCCATTCGAAAGGTAACACTATCGTCTTTTGAACTAGTGATTAGACTCGTACACGTCGACACACCGTTCATCTTATCACACACCAACGTCTCATTGTATCTTCTACTTCTTTTTTTACAAGAAAATTAAAGTTCATTTTTTGAACCAGGATATTTCTGAGTTTTAGGTTTTTCGTACATTATTTTTTACATTACTCAAGTTTCTTTTGCACCGCTTTGTTCTCCCTTTTTACTATCAAGTCACAACTCATAAAGGCTAAACGCCAATCGAGGATCAGATATATTGAGACTGAAATAATTATCAGCTGAAAGATGAGGAAAATTATGGGAGTACTAACAATGATCAATGGTATACTTATGGGACTGTTTTTTATACGAATTTGTTGACAATGGATTTGAAGACGACATTGGATTTGTAGACGGTATTGGATTTGAAGCAGTCCTTCGGTAATATGTTTCCCAGACAGGAATCCCTTGTAAAGAACTTCTGTCTATGAAAATTACGCCTGACGCTAGCCACATGGAAAAAGAACGAACATCTTTTTTGGATGTGGTAGCAAAATGAATTCTTGCTGCGAATCTCTTAACAAGGAGGAAGCAAAGATTGGAGCTCAGTCGAGCACAAATCCATAGTAATAATAGTAGAGTAGAAAGAGATTAGCAACTCGATTTTGTAGTCTGTCAAAGCAAGAAAAAGTGTTCTGTGGTGCTTCCACTCTCTTTCAGATATGACAGCATTATTCCACCTTCGGACACACCTGACTCTTATATAGATAAAGGATCACATCTGGTGTCGAGAGCGGTGGAATGTTCCAACTGTTTTTGTCCAGCGACCTTAGCAACGGACCGGATATACGTCTTAGATTTTAGTTCTGGGGTGAACGTCTTCGTATGTAGGAAATTGCGTACATCTGCCCGTAACATGAGATTTATCTTAATCAAGTCTAAAAAATTCAAACTCGCGATTAGAAGTGTACAGTTTTGCAAGGTGTAGTCTTCATAAAACTCTACGTCGCATTTTTATTTTGATCTTTTTAAATTAGAAATTTTATGCCAATTAAATTCTTTGATGCCAAACCATACTTTATTATATATTATAATACGCTGATGAAAATTCCATGTTCGTACGTACGTTATCACTCGCTACCACTCTTTTTTTATAAGGTTGAATCGCCGGATCACCGAAGATGCAATGTAAAAACGTATTCAAAAAATTTCATCTGATAATACTTTTGTGACGAACGAGAAGAAAAACTAATTAAAAAATAACATGGACATTTTAAGAATGCAGACGGTTAAACTCTAAGGGAAATTTATTTGTTTTTCAGAAATGCGAATGTGAATAGTTCGTTAAGTATTCTGGAATAACCGAATTTCGTATAAATTGTATTCCATGAGAGATTAGCACACGGTGAAATTGACGGCGGTGGGAGTTGATAAATAGTAGCGAGTAAAAATGGATGCCACATTCTCTTTAGAATGTTTATTTGGAAAACTCCGGTAATCTAGAGAACATACAGTAAATATTGAAAGCAAAAGAAATGAATGCCCAATTTCTTGAAAGCACGCATGAGGGTTTAGACTAATTGGATTACGGAACAGATTAACGTATGAAGGTTTTGGTTATTACTCTATTATGTCTGAATGCGGGAGAATCGATTTTGCTTTATTATATTGACTAGAGACCCCTGTACGGGTGTTGCCTGGGAAGAATGTAAAATAATAATTTAATTTAAAAAATATTTCTTTAAAACACATATATTTCTAAACAATAAAATCATTCGTGGAAACGAAATTGTTTTCGCCATGTCGTAACTTTATACCTACGAATTTGTGACCTATATTTGTTAATCATAATAAATTATATAACTAACTTTGGTATATGGGTGGCAATAAGCCTCCCCAAGGACCCAGTACGCTCCACACTCTTTCAGTGGAGGTCTGGTTAGTGCTCTCTCTCCTCTGTCTCCCCATCCTCTTTTATCCTTCATGGCTATTTTGTGTAGTATCAGCCGAAGTTGGTGCCATCACTTTTTTGGTGGAGGGGGGGGGAAGGCGTATTTTATGAAGTTTCGTGTAGTTTCTGTTCCTTGGTTCTTGTGGTGATGTCTTTCTGTGTTTGTTTGTTTTTTTTCTTATTTCAGCTTTAATGTGACTGATTTGTCTTCGTCTGCGTTGGTTTCCGCATTCAAGGATTTTCCTTAAGATTTCAGCTGTTTTCATCATGGCCGTCCGTTGTATAGTCTCAGTCTTCCCATTGATTCCAATTTCTCCCAGTCTTTTTTTCCATTTTTTTCGGAACTGTTCCGAATGCTCCTACAATTATCAATATTATATTAACTTTTTTCATTCTCTTTAAATTCTCTGGCAAGTTCCGTGTATTTGCTAAATCATCATCATTATTATTATTATTATTATTATTATTATTATTATTATTATTATTATTATTATTATTATTATTATTATTATTTACTCACTAGGAGTACTCATACAGGTCATCAGCGATTGCTCACCGACAACCGGTGGTATTCCCTAGAGTCTGAGTGACAACAAGTCTCCACAGATTTCCAGCATTCTCCACCCCTTTTCGATAGACACTGCAAATAAATTTGCAGTATCACAACAGTCGTTCACCATTGATTTCTCGCCGGAAAGGACCATTGGTCTTCTCTGGGATTTGGATGGCAATAAGCCTCCCCAAGATCCCAGCAGGCTCCGCACTTCCAGTGGAGGTCTGGTTTGTGCTGTCCCTCCTCGGTCTTTACATCCTCCTTGACCCTATGCAAATATTTTGTGTGGTGTCAGCCTAGAGTGGTAAAAAAAATTTTTGTTGGGGGGGGGGGGGAGGGGGGTGATTATTTTAATTTTTTTGGTGGGGAGAGCTGATGGTGTTTCTTGCTATTTCTGTTCATTGGTTCATTTTTGTGTCGTGTCAGTTGAGGCCGCTGTAATTTATTGGGGGGGGGGAGCTTATACAGCGATGTTTCTTGCATTTTCTGTTTCTTTGTTTATGATGTGTTCTTTCAGTGGTTTTGTTTTCTTCCTGTAGTAGATTCCGTGTGACCTTTCGTAGCTTATGCATTCAATGATTTTTCTTAAGATTGTAGCTGTTTTGATCATTGCCGTCCTTTGTATGGTTCCAATGATCCCTTTGATTCCAATTTCTCCCAGTCTTTTTCCAGGTTTTTGGGGATTGCTCCTAGTGCTCCTACGATTATTGGTATTATACTGACTTTCTTCATGCTCCATATTCCTTTCAGTTCTCTAGCTAGTTCAGTGTATTTGCTTCGTGTTTCCGTTTCTTTGATTTTCACTCTGTGCTGGTGGAACGGCGAAGTCTACGATTTTGCAATATTTTTCCTTCTTGTTGATTATTATAACATCCGGTCTCCTTGCTTGTATGAGTTTGTCTGTTTGTATATCCATATCCCAGATGATTTTGTGTTGTTCGTTTTCCAATACTGTTTCTGGTTTATGTTTGTACCATTTGTCTGCATATTCGAAATTCAATTGTTTGCACAGTTCCCGGTGTACTGCTTTCCCCACACAGTCATGTCTGTTCTTATATTCACTTATTATATGATTTACTGTTTCGTCTCTTTGTCCACACAGTCTGCATTTACTGTTTTCCTGGGTTTTATCTATTTTAGTTTTAATGTAGTTTGTCCTAATTGCATTGTTCTGTGTAGCTATAAGTACAGATTCTATTTCTCTGTTCAAGTGTCCTTTTCTTAGCCATGCCCAGCTATTTTCGTTGGTTTCTTCTCTTGTCAGCCTTCTAAAGTGTCCGTGTAGTTTTTTTTCTTCCCACTTTTCTTTTCTTGTCGTTTTGTTTCTGGTTTCGGTGTTTCCTGAGTTGTTCGTTGGAACGGTGTCTCTTGCTGCAGTGCTAAGGATTTCTCTGTGTTGAGTTATGTATTTTTCCAGCTCTTTTTTTGAGTCTTCCACACAATCTTCTATACTTACCAGTCCTCTTCCCCCTTCGTTTCTTTTCATGTAGAGTCTGTCCGTATCGTCTTTTGGGTGTAGTGCATTGTGCCTGGTCATTCATTTTTTAGTTCTTTTGGTCTAGGTGCCTGAGTTCCTTTTTGGTCCAGCCTATGAATTGTCCAGAGTATCTTATTAGAGCTACTGCCCAGGTGTTTATTCCTGTTACTAGATTCCTGCTATATAATTTCGTTTCTAGGAGTTTTCTTGTTCTTCGTAAATATTCTTTTCCAATCTTCTCTTTCATTTCTGTAGATTTGATGGTGTCGGCTTCCAGAACTCCAAGATATTTGTAGCTATCCTGTGCGCCTAGCGCCCTCATTTCCTCTTGGTTGGGCAGTTCCATGCCCTCTGTTGTCTCCAGTTTTCCTTTTTTTATTTCTAGTAGTGCACACTTTTCCATTCCGAATTCCATTTGGATGTCCTGGCGGAAGATTCTGGTCATATTATCAGCTTTTCCAGTTCCATTTTGCTTTTTGTAAATAGTTTCAGGTCATCCATGTACATCAGGTGGTTTACTCTTAGTTCTGTGTCTGTAAACTTGTATCCGGCACTACATTTTCTGAGATGATTATTATTATTATTATTATTATTATTATTATTATTATTATTATTATTATTATTATTATTATTATTATTATTATTATTATTATTATTATTATTATTATTATTATTATTATTATTATTATTATTATTATTATTATTATTATTATTATTATTATTATTATTATTATTATTATTATTATTATTATTATTATTATTATTATTATTATTATTATTATTATTATTATTATTATTATTATTATTATTATTATTATTATTATTATTATTATTATTATTATTATTATTATTATTATTATTATTATTATTATTATTATTATTATTATTATTATTATTATTATTATTATTATTATTATTATTATTATTATTATTATTATTATTATTATTATTATTATTATTATTATTATTATTATTATTATTATTATTATTATTATTATTATTATTATTATTATTATTATTATTATTATTATTATTATTATTATTATTATTATTATTATTATTATTATTATTATTATTATTATTATTATTATTATTATTATTATTATTATTATTATTATTATTATTATTATTATTATTATTATTATTATTATTATTATTATTATTATTATTATTATTATTATTATTATTATTATTATTATTATTATTATTATTATTATTATTATTATTATTATTATTATTATTATTATTATTATTATTATTATTATTATTATTATTATTATTATTATTATTATTATTATTATTATTATTATTATTATTATTATTATTATTATTATTATTATTATTATTATTATTATTATTATTATTATTATTATTATTATTATTATTATTATTATTATTATTATTATTATTATTATTATTATTATTATTATTATTATTATTATTATTATTATTATTATTATTATTATTATTATTATTATTATTATTATTATTATTATTATTATTATTATTATTATTATTATTATTATTATTATTATTATTATTATTATTATTATTATTATTATTATTATTATTATTATTATTATTATTATTATTATTATTATTATTATTATTATTATTATTATTATTATTATTATTATTATTATTATTATTATTATTATTATTATTATTATTATTATTATTATTATTATTATTATTATTATTATTATTATTATTATTATTATTATTATTATTATTATTATTATTATTATTATTATTATTATTATTATTATTATTATTATTATTATTATTATTATTATTATTATTATTATTATTATTATTATTATTATTATTATTATTATTATTATTATTATTATTATTATTATTATTATTATTATTATTATTATTATTATTATTATTATTATTATTATTATTATTATTATTATTATTATTATTATTATTATTATTATTATTATTATTATTATTATTATTATTATTATTATTATTATTATTATTATTATTATTATTATTATTATTATTATTATTATTATTATTATTATTATTATTATTATTATTATTATTATTATTATTATTATTATTATTATTATTATTATTATTATTATTATTATTATTATTATTATTATTATTATTATTATTATTATTATTATTATTATTATTATTATTATTATTATTATTATTATTATTATTATTATTATTATTATTATTATTATTATTATTATTATTATTATTATTATTATTATTATTATTATTATTATTATTATTATTATTATTATTATTATTATTATTATTATTATTATTATTATTATTATTATTATTATTATTATTATTATTATTATTATTATTATTATTATTATTATTATTATTATTATTATTATTATTATTATTATTATTATTATTATTATTATTATTATTATTATTATTATTATTATTATTATTATTATTATTATTATTATTATTATTATTATTATTATTATTATTATTATTATTATTATTATTATTATTATTATTATTATTATTATTATTATTATTATTATTATTATTATTATTATTATTATTATTATTATTATTATTATTATTATTATTATTATTATTATTATTATTATTATTATTATTATTATTATTATTATTATTATTATTATTATTATTATTATTATTATTATTATTATTATTATTATTATTATTATTATTATTATTATTATTATTATTATTATTATTATTATTATTATTATTATTATTATTATTATTATTATTATTATTATTATTATTATTATTATTATTATTATTATTATTATTATTATTATTATTATTATTATTATTATTATTATTATTATTATTATTATTATTATTATTATTATTATTATTATTATTATTATTATTATTATTATTATTATTATTATTATTATTATTATTATTATTATTATTATTATTATTATTATTATTATTATTATTATTATTATTATTATTATTATTATTATTATTATTATTATTATTATTATTATTATTATTATTATTATTATTATTATTATTATTATTATTATTATTATTATTATTATTATTATTATTATTATTATTATTATTATTATTATTATTATTATTATTATTATTATTATTATTATTATTATTATTATTATTATTATTATTATTATTATTATTATTATTATTATTATTATTATTATTATTATTATTATTATTATTATTATTATTATTATTATTATTATTATTATTATTATTATTATTATTATTATTATTATTATTATTATTATTATTATTATTATTATTATTATTATTATTATTATTATTATTATTATTATTATTATTATTATTATTATTATTATTATTATTATTATTATTATTATTATTATTATTATTATTATTATTATTATTATTATTATTATTATTATTATTATTATTATTATTATTATTATTATTATTATTATTATTATTATTATTATTATTATTATTATTATTATTATTATTATTATTATTATTATTATTATTATTATTATTATTATTATTATTATTATTATTATTATTATTATTATTATTATTATTATTATTATTATTATTATTATTATTATTATTATTATTATTTGTACTCACTAGGCGTTTTCACACAGGTCATCATCAAAGATTACTAACTGACAAAAACCGGTGGTGTTCCCTTGAATCTGGGTGACAACAAGTCTCCCCAAATTTCCAGTACTATCCACCTTTTTCGATAACTTTTGCAAATGATTTTGCGTAATCGCAATAGCCGTTTTTCATTTGTTTTTCGCTAGCAACGACCATTAGTCTTCAATGGAATTTAGGTGGCAATAAGCCTCTCTGAGCTCCCAGTCCTCTCTGCACTAATCTAGTGGAGGTCGGATTAGTGCCCTCTCTCTTCGGTCCTTCCATCCTTCTTGACACTGCATGACTATTTTGTGTGGTATCAGCCGAGGCTGATGCCATTTTTCTGTGTGAGGAGGGGGGGGGGGCTCAGTTTATAAGTTTCAGTTACCTTGGGTTCGTGTGGTGTTCCTTCCATCTTTTTGTTTTACTTCTTTTGTATTTTCTGGTTGCTAATGTTTGTAGTTCATGTGGGTTAGTTTCAGCATTCAAAGAATTTTCCATAATATTTCAGAGTTTTCATCATTGCAATCCGTAGTATAGTTTCACTCTTCCCCTTGATTCCAATTTCTCCGAGACTTTTTTCCAGGTCTTTGGTTTTATAATAATTATTATTAAATCGACTTTCTTAATGTTCAATATTCCTTTAAATGTACTGACAAGCTTCACGTATTTGCTCCGTTTTTCCATCTTTTTGATCCTCACCATGCGGTACTATTATTTGTACTCACTCGGAGTTCTAACACGGGTTATCATCAGTGATTGTTAACTGATAATCATTGGTGGTGTGTGAGTGACACCAAGTCTCCCTTAATTTCCAACACTATCCACCTCTTTCGATAACTATTGCAAATGATTTTACGTTATCACAACAGACGTTTACCATCGATTTCTCGCTGGCAACGACCTTTGATCTTCTTTGGAATTTGAATAATATACCTCTCCAAGGTCCAAGTCATCTCCGTACTTTTCCAGTGAAGGTCTGGTTATTATTATTTGCACTCACTAGAAGTTCTCACGCAGGTCATCAGTGATTGCTAACCGACAGCCGGTGGTATTCCCTGAAGTCTGAGTGACAACAAGTCTCCCCAGATTTCCAGTATTCTTCACCTCTTTTCGATAGCTACCGCAAATAACCTTGCAGTATTGCTGTTATATTATGACGGGCCCTGTATTTCAAACGGGTAGATTAACTAGTAGCAAATAGCTAGTTTTGTTATTCGAAAAATAGGCTTTGTTTCTGGACTCAGAAATGAGTCATAGAAGTGTTTGATCTAGGAGCAGTCATAACAAATCTGGAGAAACCTGACGTGACCTTTTGAGTCAGAGATCAGTCAGTCGTTTTGTCCCCAGATTGCGCGTGGGAACGAGAATCACGTGACCACAGAAAAACAACAACTTAAGTTTTAGAAATGAGTCTGTGTCTGGAAGTGAAAGTGTTCAGATCGGTTGCGAAAATGTAGCCGGGTAAACGGGCAGGGCCCCACTGTGGGGGGGGCCTAAAGATATCCCCAGAAGAAAAGAAAACAGCCCGAGTGTGAGATAATCGAAGCCGGAATCCCCCTGACGACAACCGAACCGCGCAGTAAGAATATGGTGTGTTTAGAATAAATAAAACTGTGTGAAAAATCCCCTCAAGAAAATCAACGTCTCGTTTGTTCCTTTGTATGAGACATGCTTCTTCCTTTGATCGAGACGATCCAGCGAAAACTAGACGAATCGCGGGCCAAAAGAAAAGAACAGAAGAAATCAAGGTAACCTTTGAGATCTATTTGAGATTTGTTTGAGAACTGTTTTAAAGACGTTAAGATACGTGTAATTCTAAGAGACGTTTAATGAAAAAAGGCTTGAGATGCCGTGAAAATATTCGTAATTGAAAAAGGCCTGAGATGCCGTAAACGGCAGTGGTTTTAAAGAGGCCGTAATTGAAAAAGGGCTGAGATGCCGGGAAAAGATTCGTAATTGGAAAAAGGCCTGAGATGCCGTTAAAAGATTTGTAATTGAAAAAAGGCTGAGATGCCGTAAGTTGATGAGTGAAGTTTTGAGACAGTGGTCCGAATTTATAGAAAAAGAAAGAGAAAAATAAGAACGAATTTTATAGAGAAAAAGTGATATACTGTTCGAATTTTATAGAGTAAAATGATTATGACAATGATGATGAAAATGATATAGAGTAAATTGTATCATCGGAGGCGCTGGGGGGAGAGATTGAAATCACCATTAATCCTCTCGTGAACGTTTCGCGTTGTTTTCGGCCGGAGAGGATGAGATCCGAACGGCTGAGGTGGTTTTGAAGAAATGCCTCAGTCCGGAAGGATTTCTGCGAGAAGTAATAAAGCATCTCTCTTCCCCCCCTTGCTGCACGTTACGTCTTGATGCCTGTGATGCAACATATACCTTGTTTTGGTTGCCGTGTCCTGCTATTTCCACAAGAAATAGGTTGAAACGAACCGCGTTGCTACAACGGAAATCTTGGGGTCCAGAGGCGAGCGAAGACAGAGAGAGAGAGAGAGTGATGTCATCGAACAGTGAGTACCTCGTAATTTTTATGTGGAATAGATAAAGTTTAAAAAAAAAAAAAGAAGAAAAAAAAGGAACTCTTACGAAGTTAAAGTAATAGAAAAAGAAAAAAAAAAAGGAGACACGAGGGAGAAATTGTTAAGATTCACAAAAAAAAGAAAGAAAGAGAAAGAGAGGAAAGAACGCACGCACACACACATTTATTAGATTGCGCAGAAAGAGATTTTGTTAATTGTTAAAATTCACAAAAAAAAAAAAAAAAAAGAAAGAAGAGGAAAGAAAAACGCACGCACACACAATTGTTAGATTAAAATAAAAAAAGAAAGAAAAAAAAAGAAAGACACATTTTGTTAAGAAAAGTACATTCTAGTTAGAAAGAAAAGGACGATTTGCCGTAATTATGTTTTTTTGGTGTTGTGTTTTAAGAATTTGTTGCTAAGATTCACAAAAAAGAAAGAAAAAAAAAGAAAGACACATTTTGTTAAGAAAAGTACATTCTAGTTAGAAAGAAAAGGACGATGTGCCGTAATTATGTTTTTTTTGGTATTGTGTTTTAAGAATTGTTGCTGTAGTTTTTTTTTTTCTGGTTTGTGTTGGTGGGGGACGAAGGCGAAGGGCGGTGACGGGCGAAAAAAGAAAGAAAAAGGAGAAACGAGGGAGGTATGCAATTAAAAAGAGAGAGAGAGGGGAGTTGAGATGTTAAAAGAGATTGTTTAAAAAGAATGTGCACGCGAGGACGGGTGTGCGTGTTTAGAAAAAAGAAAGAAAGAATGTATATGCTTCTTAAAAAGAGAGAGAGAGGAAGAAGTGAAATGTAAAAGAGATTGTTTAAAAAAAAAAAATGGGCGCACGAGGTCAGAATATGCTTGTTAGAAAGGAAGAGAGAGAGAGAGAGAGAGAGAAAGAGGGCGCCCGTGGGCCTTGAAAACTGCTATGAAGGTGGCAGAAAAATGGCGACGACAGCGGCGACGGGTGATCTGGTGCCGTCCGGGCCGGAGCTTGGCGGCATGTCGACCCGCTGTGGTGAATTGTATTGTATTGTGTTGTGGAGATATGTTCTCCATTGGTTCTGTCGGTTTTGGTTTTATTTTTTTGTTGTTGTTGGGTGGAATGAATTTTATTTTGTTTTTTTTTTTTTGATGTTTTTTGATGTTTTTTGATGTATTTTGATGTATTTGTTACATGGAGGATTCCGGGTCTTCAATGCTTGAGTGAATGAGATTTTACTATTTAGAGGATGGAGAAATTTAAAAATGTAATTAAAAAAAAAAAAAAAAAAAAACAGTTCTTAAATTGAATGTTACGTGGGTCAGCCGGGCGAATTGAGTTGATTAGGTTCGGGCAGCTGGTGGCAGCTAGAGTGGGTTTGGGTCGGATCGCGGAAACCCTTGGACAGGGTTGATTTTATCGGGAAAAATCCCCGTGTACAGAGTATGTACAGGCTTGGAAAGTCAATGAGGGATTCCCGGCGTTTGCTCGTATGCTCTCTTTTATAGGGTACCCATGGGTTAGTGGCGAGGCTTTTGGTAAAGCCTGCATACGTTAAAATTGCGAACGGGAGGAAGGACGGTGATGGTCATTCTGTGGGACCACGAGAAAAGGAAGGTGGTCAGTTATGGAAATTGTTGTTTTTGTGACCCAGGTGTGCCCAACTGCGCCGATAGAGTGTGTGAAAGTTGTGTGAAATGTTAAGCTTTGAAATTGTGGTCCCAATTTTTTTTGTGGATTTTGGATGTTTGCCGACGAGTGTGCTGCGAAGATACCCCACCCCCTCACCGCATAGATAAGGACACGGGAAGGGAACGCATAGAATTGGTGTCTGCTCAACACCAGTGGGGATGGAGTTAAGCTGGGGTGTGGTGTGACTCGGGTGCGCGCGTCGCGGGCGGATAGAACCATGGGGATCGATTTTAAAAAAAAAGAGGTACCGGGTGTTAATTGGATTTAATTGTAAGATTATAGGTTGGGCCTAGTTTTTGGTCATTCGGCGTGTTCCGGGAGCAGAGATGATTCGATGTGACATTTCGCTCAATACCGTATCGACTAGATAGATCCATGGGATGGGGTCCTCCACGTTTAATGAACAGGGCTGGGAGCTAGAGACATGGGCGATTGTTCGCGGACGTTTGCGCCGGGGCACTGGGATGCTCGAAGTATATGGTCCAGATTAGACAGTGGTAGGAAAACGGTACCTTTTGTAATCTTGAGAGGCTGACCATTTATGTTTACAGGTTAAGGAAAGGGGTTTCTGTTTTTGCGCCCCCATATCGCGGCAATACGCCCGATCAACAATCGGTCGTGTACCGATGATTAGATGAATATGTGCGTGTGTATTAAAAAAAAAAAAAGTGTTGGTGATGGATTTGGATATTTGTGTAAATTTCTTCAGGGAAGAAATTTTGAAAGATAAGGTGGAGAGGAGTGTTATATTATGACGGGCCCTGTATTTCAAACGGGTAGATTAACTAGTAGCAAATAGCTAGTTTTGTTATTCGAAAAATAGGCTTTGTTTCTGGACTCAGAAATGAGTCATAGAAGTGTTTGATCTAGGAGCAGTCATAACAAATCTGGAGAAACCTGACGTGACCTTTTGAGTCAGAGATCAGTCAGTCGTTTTGTCCCCAGATTGCGCGTGGGAACGAGAATCACGTGACCACAGAAAAACAACAACTTAAGTTTTAGAAATGAGTCTGTGTCTGGAAGTGAAAGTGTTCAGATCGGTTGCGAAAATGTAGCCGGGTAAACGGGCAGGGCCCCACTGTGGGGGGGGCCTAAAGATATCCCCAGAAGAAAAGAAAACAGCCCGAGTGTGAGATAATCGAAGCCGGAATCCCCCTGACGACAACCGAACCGCGCAGTAAGAATATGGTGTGTTTAGAATAAATAAAACTGTGTGAAAAATCCCCTCAAGAAAATCAACGTCTCGTTTGTTCCTTTGTATGAGACATGCTTCTTCCTTTGATCGAGACGATCCAGCGAAAACTAGACGAATCGCGGGCCAAAAGAAAAGAACAGAAGAAATCAAGGTAACCTTTGAGATCTATTTGAGATTTGTTTGAGAACTGTTTTAAAGACGTTAAGATACGTGTAATTCTAAGAGACGTTTAATGAAAAAAGGCTTGAGATGCCGTGAAAATATTCGTAATTGAAAAAGGCCTGAGATGCCGTAAACGGCAGTGGTTTTAAAGAGGCCGTAATTGAAAAAGGGCTGAGATGCCGGGAAAAGATTCGTAATTGGAAAAAGGCCTGAGATGCCGTTAAAAGATTTGTAATTGAAAAAAGGCTGAGATGCCGTAAGTTGATGAGTGAAGTTTTGAGACAGTGGTCCGAATTTATAGAAAAAGAAAGAGAAAAATAAGAACGAATTTTATAGAGAAAAAGTGATATACTGTTCGAATTTTATAGAGTAAAATGATTATGACAATGATGATGAAAATGATATAGAGTAAATTGTATCATCGGAGGCGCTGGGGGGAGAGATTGAAATCACCATTAATCCTCTCGTGAACGTTTCGCGTTGTTTTCGGCCGGAGAGGATGAGATCCGAACGGCTGAGGTGGTTTTGAAGAAATGCCTCAGTCCGGAAGGATTTCTGCGAGAAGTGATAAAGAAGTTCTCTCCCCCCCCCCTGTATGCAACATTGCAACAGCCGTTTACCATTGATTTCTCGTTGGTGAGGACCATTGGTCTACTCTGGGATTTGGGTGGCAATAAGCCTCCCCAAGGCCCCAGCAGTCTCTGCACTTCCAGTGAAGGTCTGGTTTGTGCTGTCCCTCCTGTGGCTTCTCATCTTCCTTGACCCTATACAAATATTTTGTGTGGTGTCAGCCTAGTCTGGTATAATTTTTTTTGGGGGGGGGGGGGGGGGGAGCGGGGGAGCTGATGGTGTTTCTTGCTATTTCTGTTCATTGGTTCATTTTTGTGTCGTGTCAGTTGAGGCCGCTGTAATTTATTAGGGGGGGGAGCTTATAAAGCGATGCTTCTTGCATTTTCTGTTTCTTTGTTTATGATGTTTTCTTCCTGTAGTAGATTCCATGTGACCCTTCGTAGCTTATGCGGGTTGGTTTCCACATTCGATTATTTTTCTTAAGATTACTGCTGTTTTGATCATTGCCGTCCTTTGTATAGTTTCAATGATCCCTTTGATTCCAATTTCTCCCAGTCTTTTTTCCAGTTTTTTGGGGATTGTTCCTAGTGCTCCTACGATTATTGGTATTATACTGTTTTTCTTTATGCTTTATATTCCTTTCAGCTCTCTGGCTAGTTTCGTGTATTTTTGCTTCGTTTTTTCGTTTCTTTGATCTTCACTATAATTATTATTATTATTATTATTATTATTATTATTATTATTATTATTATTATTATTATTATTATTGTTATTATTACCATTATTATTATTATTATTATTATTATTATTATTATTATTATTATCATTATCATTATTATTATTATTATTATTATTATTATTATTATTATTATCATTATCATTATCATTATTATTATTATTATTATTACTATCATTATTATTATTATTATTATTATCATTATTATTATCATTATTATTATTATTATTATTATCATTATTATTATTATTATTATCATTATTATTATTATTATTATTATCATTATTATTATTATCATTATTATTATCATTATTATTATTATTACTATTATTATTATTATTATTATCATTATTATTATCATTATTATTATTATTATTACTATCATTATTATTATTATTATTATTATTATTATTATCATTATTATTATTATTATTATTATTATTATTATCATTATTATTATTATTATTATTATTATTATTATCATTATTATTATTATTATTATTATTATCATTATCATTATTATTATTATTATTATTATCATTATCATTATTATTATTATTATTATTATTATCATTATTATTATTATTATTATTATTATTATTATTATTATTATTATTATTATTATTATTATTGTTGTTGTTGTTCTTGTTGGTGTTGTTGCTGTTGTTTTTTTGTTTTTTTTTCAGCAGCGTCTTCTTGACGACAACAGAAAATGAATATCAGGTTTTCCGATCGCATGTTCTTGAACCTTCGAGAATTAGCGTTGGCACGACTATTAACATAGGCATGCGTATAACTCCTTTTTTTATTGGCGTACCGTATTATTTTCCCACTTCTCTTCCTGGCAATTTCTCTATTACATATACAGAGTTTCGCGTTACCAAGGTTGCATTTTTTAGGGGTTTTAAACGATACGTCACACATGACTGATTTATGTTTAACTTCATTTTCACGTGTTTTTCGTTTTGCATCTTCTTTGAATAAACAACGAAATGAACAAAGTCATCACATTTTTAGTTCTCATATTTTTCCACTCCGTTTTTCGTTTTCGGTCGTAAAGGGAATTCCTATGAATCGGCTTGCTACGACCTTTGGGACCGATTTCATTCTGTTGTCGGCATTGGTTGACCAGATTCTTTCTAGTATCAGCTACTTACAGTAGGGACCACGTGAATGTTTCTGACTTGCATTAGTAGAAAGTAGAGCTATGGAACTGACCGGATTCGAACTTGGCACACGTATGTTCGTTAGTCTGTAGCAGTCATCAATAGGGACTACTTTTGAATACGTAATCACTGTCCCTGTGAGCTGGCTTGTCCAATTAAATCACAGGGCGCAGTAATATCGTTAGTTCCCTAAGGGACTACTTATGTCCCCTTAGGGTTCGAGGAAAAAGACCAGACGACCTCCTGGCACCAGCTTGGACACGAGGAACGAGGAAACGCTCTCTGCGATATGTCCAAGCTGGTGCCAGGAGGTTGTCTGGTCTTTTTCCTCGAACCTTAAGGGGACATAAGTAGTCCCTTAGGGAACTAACGATATTACTGCCCCCTATGATTTGATTGGACAAGCCAGCTCACAGGGACAGTGATTACGCATTCAAAAGTAGTTCCTATTCGTGACTGCTACAAGTCCCCGTCATTATCCACTTCAGAGCAGACAACTTATTTTAATTGTGAGTTGACTATGTTCGTTTTTCTTTTTTAGAAGTCGTAGTGGATATTATTATTATTATTATTATTATTATTATTATTATTATTATTATTATTATTATTATTATTATTATTATTATTATCATTATTATTATTATTATTATTATTATTATTATTATTATTATTATTATTATTTGTACTCACTAGGAGTTCTCACACACATCATCGTCAGTGATTGCTCACCGACAACAACCAGTGGTATTTCCTGGGTTCTGAGTGACAACAAGTCTCCCCAGACTTCCAGTGTTCTTCACCTCTTTTCGATGACGATGCGGTATCGTAACAGTCTCTTACCATTGATTTCTCGCCGGTAAGGACAATTGGTCTTCTTTGGGATTTGGGTGGCAACAAGCCTCCCCAAGGTCTCAACACTCTCTGCACTTTTCCAGTGGAGGTCTGGTTTGTGCTGTCTTTCCTCGATCTTCTCATCCTCCTCGACCCTCTACAAATATGTTGTCTGGTGTCAGCCTAGGCCGGCACCAGTTAAAAAAAATCAATTTTTCTTTTTAATTTTTTAATTTTTTCCTTTCAATTCTCTTTCTTTTTCTTTTTGTTCTTTTCCTTTTCTCTTTCCTTATTTAAATTTTTTTTTTTTTAATTCATTTTTTTTTGGGGGGGGGGGGAGAGGGAGGAGCTTATAGTGTTTCTTGTAATTTCTGTTTCTTGGTTCATTTTTGTGTAGTGATAGCTGAGGCCGGTGTAATTTATTGTGGGGGGGGGATTATGAAGTGCTGTTGCTTGCAGTTTCTGTTCCTTGGCTCTTGTGGTGTTCTTCGTGTGGTCTTGTTTTCTCCGTTGTAAATTCTTTGTGACTGGTTAGCCTTTGTAGCTTATATGTGTTAGTTTCCGCATTCGAGGATTTTCCTTAAGATTGCAGCTGTTTTGATCATTGCCGTCCTTTGTATGGTTTCGATAGTCCCTTTGATTCCAATTTCTCCCAGTCTTTTTCCAGGTTTTGGGGGATTGTTCCTAGTGCTCCTACGATTATTGGTATTATACTAACTTTATTATTATTATTATTATTATTATTATTATTATTATTATTATTATTATTATTATTATTATTATTATTATTATTATTATTATTATTATTGTTGTTGTTGTTATTATTATTATTATTATTATTATTATCTATTCACTTAGAGGTTTCACACTGGTCGTCATCAGTGATTGCTTAGTGACAATAGCCAGTAGTTTTCCTTAGAATCTGAGTGACAATATGTCTTCCCAGATTTTCAGTACTCTCCACCTCTATCGATAACCATTGCAAATGATTTTGCATTATCGTAACAGGCGCTTACCATTGATTTCTCGCTGGCAACAGCTACTGGTCGTCTCTGGGATGTAAGTCGTAAGAAGCCCCCCCCCCTCTGCATAGTACCGGTACTATCTGCATCTTCCAGTACTCTTCCGCATCGGCCTTTCCATCCTCCCTGACTCTCCACAATCATATGTGTCGTATCAGGTTGATCTGGTGTCATCATAATGTGTGTGCGTGTGTGTCTTTCGGGGGAGGGAGGTGAGACACTTTCTGATATTTGTTGCAGTTTCAGTTCCCTTGGTTGGTTTCCGCATGCGAAGGTTTTCCTTTAGATTTTAGCCGTTTTCATCATTGTGCTTAAGATTTATTATTATTAGCTATATATTAATACGTTTTTTAAGAAGATGGTATCGCCCGATCGACGGAGATTTTTTTTTTTAAAGGTGAGTTTTATATACATCGAAGTGGGGGGGGGAGACATAGTTTGTACTTACTTTGGCCTCGAACAACGGGAGAGGGGAAGCAGGGGGACAGGAGGGAGGGGCGAACAGGAAGACACTGGCGCGAGTGAGAGTGGTGGAGCGACCGGAGTGAAATGACGATCGCGGAAGACACAGCTTTTGCCCCGAGCAACCGGATAATATATATATATATATATATATATATATATATATATATATATATATATATATATATATATATATATATACTTCCATTCTGTCACGCAAAAGTAATATATTAGTAACAGTAAATAATACAGATTGATGTAGAAAACCTCGTGAAATTTCCACGGGGTCCCGTTAGTTATTATTATTATTATTATTATTATTATTATTATTATTATTATTATTATTATTATTATTAGTAGTAGTAGTAGTAGTAATAGTAGTAGAAGTAGTAGTAGTAGAAGTAATAGAAGTAGTAGTAGTTAAGTGTTATCTTCCAAGTCATTGCCAATGATCGCTCACTGCCAAAGAAGTTGTGTTTCTTGGAGTTCGAGTGATAACAAGTGTCCTAAGTTTTCCTGTATTTTTTATCATAATTTCAAATTACTCTCCGTTTCCGCCACATCTGTTTAACATTACATGCTCGCTGAGCAAAGAGAGAAGTTTATCACTGTCCGTTATTCCGCCATTCCGTTAATCATATTTTCTGTTATTCAGTATTCCGTTAAAAGACAACCCAGATATCAACTTGAAAAGTCTAATCTGCTTCTAATCTATGGACATAAAAAAAACAGAATTTCGTAGTGGGTCATTACCACAGCAGGGAAGTTCGTATCTGTAGAAACATTACCTTTTAAGGGGCTTCATGTCTCAGCATGAAGCCCCGTTTCAAGATACACTAATCCTTCAAGGAGAAATTTAATACTGGGTGGTCAAACGCAAACCAAACATATTTACCATTTCTTGGCTGGTTTCTAAATATTACTCACTTGCAGCAATCCTATTATTGGCATCCATTGAAACTATGCACCCGCTGAACATGCAGCCTTGTGCATGTGCATACAAGTGACGTCATGAAAAACTCTGCTGTGCCTTGTAGTAAAACTTTTAGCAAAAACATTGGTAAATGACTTTTTAACACATATTTAAGACTAGCTTCACCTCTAATGCCTTGCCCGACATAAACTACTATTTGAGGATGAAGGATTGTTGCCGCATCCAAGCTGGTGCACCAACCACACGCCTCTCCCTCTTGGACAGGCTGCAAAAAAGAATGTCTAACCTAATAGGTTACCCACCGTGTGCCAAGCGTCAGCCCCTGTCGCATCACCGCAATAGAGCATCTTAATGCCTTTCTAACAAGTACTTCTACAGTATGTGTTCCGATGAACTTACACTACGCGTATTTCCTCGACGTAAATAACCCCGACTAGAAGCTAAAATTACCCCCTTCATAATAGATGTCTTTATGTCTTCGATGGTCAACCGTTTTCTAAGGATATATTGTTTCAGTAAGTAATAATCTTTTAAAACCGTTTATATGACGTAATAAACAGACAAGCGGAAGTAACAATTAAAAAATATATTTATTACAAATTCATAATTTTTCGTTCTACAGTATGCAATTATTAAAATAAAGATGTGTGTGTTTTGTTTAAAAAGGAATGTGTACAAATATGAGGATATTTTGATCAGTACGGTGAGCGGATCGGACAACGACGGAGAGTAAACTTGATTTGAAGAAGCGAGGACGTCCTGTGCTTTGCTTGCCAAGTCGCGAAAGTAAGATGATGGTGACATCAGCAAAAGTCGATTTTTTCCGTTGCCAGTTTTTATTTTGGTCTACCATGCTGCAAAGAATGAGAAGACGATCAACAGCATAACTAGTTGAAGTGCAGTACAAGCTTACATATTAGGAATACTTATAGAAGTATATTTACGCTGCAGATGCAATAGTGGTGCCACAACGTAGGAGCAATTATATTTCAACGTTTCAAAAATACCATCTTTAGTTTAAATACATGCCGCAACGACACGCCATACATATGCGAAGATTATGTTGCGCCAATATCATACACTTTAAATAACTTTTAAATTACAAGAGTAAAAAGTGGACCTTGAGTTTACTTTCGCCAGCCTCGTAACTCTCGCTTCTCTTATTTTTTCCTTTAGTCCTCACATTTCATGAGCGATGCTTCTGAAAAAGGGGAACGATTTGCTGTTTTCTGGATCGGAATCTATCCATATAACACTTATCGTTGGCTAGGTTTTTTTTTTACCTTGAAGTAGTATATTTTTATTTTTTTAGCTCCTTACATCAAGTGGCTTCATGTCTTGTCTGGAGCGATTTCCATAAAACAAACAAGTTAACTTTTAAAAACCGTATTCAGAATTCTGCATGTTTATTGCGAAAGAGTGGCGTAAATGGTGTATTGCATACAGTCGCGGATTCAGCCTTCACGTCTATATTGCTAAAACAGTAACATGTGTTCACGGAATCGTTTCGAATGAAAAGTTTGGAATATGTATAATCTATATGCTAAGCATTATAAAGCAGGGATCAAGGGTAAGTGGAGTAATCCTATGAATACTAATATGCTAAGCATTATAAAGCAGGGATCAAAGGTAAGCGGAGTAATCCTATGAATACTAATATGCTAAGCCTTATAAAGTAGGGATCAAGGGTAAGTGGAGTAATCTTATGAATACTAATATGCTAAGCATTATAAAGTATGGATCAAAGGTAAGTGGAGTAATCCTATGAATACTAATATGCTAAGCAGTATAAAGTAGGGATCAAGGGTAAGTGGAGTAATCCTATGAATACTAATATGCTAAGCCTTATAAAGTAGGGATCAAGGGTTAGTGGAGTAATCCTATGAATACTAATATGCTAAGCCTTATAAAGTAGGGATCAAGTGTTAGTGGAGTAATCCTATGAATACTAATATGCTAAGCATTATAAAGTAGGGATCAAGGTTAAGTGGAGTAATCCTATGAATACTAGTATGCCAAGCCTTATAAAGTAGGGATCAAGGGTTAGTGGAGTAATCATATGAATACTAATATGCTAAGCCTTATAAAGTAGGGATCAAGGGTAAGTGGAGTAATCCTATGAATACTAATATGCAAAGCATTATAAAGTAGGGATCAAAGGTAAGTGGAGTAATCTTATGAATACTAGTATGCTAAGCATTATAAAGTAGGGATCAAGGGTAAGTGGAGTAATCCTATGAATACTAATATGCTAAGCATTATAAAGTATGGATCAAAGGTAAGTGGAGTAATCCTATGAATACTAATATGCTAAGCATTATAAAGTAGGGATCAAGGTTAAGTGGAGTAATCTTATGAATACTAATATGCTAAGCATTATAAAGTAGGGATCAAGGGTAAGTGGAGTAATCATATGAATACTAATATGCTAAGCCTTATAAAGTAGGGATCAAGGGTAAGTGGAGTAATCCTATGAATACTAGTATGCTAAGCCTTATAAAGTAGGGATCAAGGGTTAGTGGAGTAATCCTATGAATACTAATATGCTAAGCATCATAAAGTAGGGATCAAGGGTAAGTGGAGTAATCCTATGAATACTAGTATGCTAAGCCTTATAAAGTAGGGATCAAGAGTTAGTGGAGTAATCATATGAATACTAATATGCTAAGCCTTATAAAGTAGGGATCAAGGGTAAGTGGAGTAATCTTATGAATACTAATATGCTAAGCATTATAAAGTAGGGATCAAGGGTAAGTGGAGTAATCCTATGAATACTAGTATGCTAAGCATTATAAAGTAGGGATCAAGGTTAAGTGGAGTAATCCTATGAATACTAATATGCTAAGCCTTATAAAGTAGGGATCAAGGGTAAGTGGAGTAATCTTATGAATACTAATATGCTAAGCATTATAAAGTAGGGATCAAGGGTAAGTGGAGTAATCCTATGAATACTAGTATGCTAAGCCTTATAAAGTAGGGACTAAGGGTAAGTGGAGTAATCTTATGAATACTAATATGCTAAGCATTATAAAGTAGGGATCAAGGGTAAGTGGAGTAATCCTATGAATACTAATATGCTAAGCATTATAAAGTAGGGATCAAAGGTAAGTGGAGTAATCCTATGAATACTAGTATGCTAAGCCTTATAAAGTAGGGATCAAGGGTAAGTGGAGTAATCCTATGAATACTAGTATGCTAAGCCTTATAAAGTAGGGATCAAGGGTAAGTGGAGTAATCCTATGAATACTAATATGCTAAGCATTATAAAGTAGGGATCAAGGGTAAGTGGAGTAATCCTATAAAAAGGAGAAACACCCTTGTGTAGTAGTTAGTGAAAAATTAGCTTTCGGGTCATTTTCGACTATGTTCAACCACTTTAGATTTTTTCCATAAAACTTGTATAAATCGACTTTTACTGCTTAGAAATTCACCAAATAAGATAGGGATCTCACTATGTAAGTCGTGAAACATAGTGGAGAATAGGTTTTATTGTTTTAGTATAAAAAGTCAAAAAGAGTTGATATCACGTAAAACATATGCACCAAACTAAGTTCTAGATGAGATGAATTCACGCTAGGTCACTCGGTTGGAAACTTAAACTATTATGTGGCTCAAAATCTAGAATTTTTTCCGCCCTCCCCTGCAACTCAGTGTAGTGACCAACGAAAATGGGAGGTTTCGGGTCGCCCTCGACTACGGTCAACTAATTTCTTTTTTCATTGTGTATTTGCAATTAGACAAACTAAAAAAGGTTAATATATCGTAACACTGATAACAATAAATAAAGAAGGTTATTTCTGATATAAGTGGGAAGGAGACACAGGTTATAGAGAGATATAGAGAGAGAGGAGAGAGAGAAAGAGAGATATACAGAGAGAGGAGAAATATACAGAGATAGACAGAGAGAGGAGAGAGGAAGAGAGAGAGATATACAGAGAGAAAGAGAGATATACAGAGAGAGAGAGAGAGGAGAGAGAGAAAGAGAGATATACAGAGAGAGGAGAGAGAGAAAGAGAGATATACAGAGAGAAAGAGAGAAAGAGATACACAGAGAGAGGGGAGAGAGAAAGGAGATTACAGAGAGAGGAGAGAGAGAGCGAGAAAGAGGAGATATACAGAGAGAGGAGAGAGAGAAAATAGATATACAGAGAGAGAAGAGAGAGAGAAAGAGAGATATACAGAGAGAGAGAAGAGAGAAAGAAAGGGAGATATACAGAGAGAGAAGAGAGAGAGAAAGAGAGATATACAGAGAGAGAGAGAAGAGAGAAAGAAAGAGAGATATACAGAGAGAGGAGAGATAGAGAGAAAGAGACAATATTTTTTGTCATTACAAAAGACGCCGACTAATATGAAAAGAACAAAAAAGAGCGGCTCCCTTTTCGACACACGGGTGTAGTAGCTTATAAAAGGGGAACTTTCGGGTCGCCCTCAACTATGGTTGACTATTTTACTTTTTTTCTGGTGTATTCGAATTATGTTTACAATTGTTGCTTTTCGCCTATCTCCCTCGGATCAGTTGAAATATGCAGCTGATCTAGTAATTGATCTGAGTTCAGTTGTGGATTGGGGGTACGAAATGGCTTGTTTCATTTAACCCTGTTAAGACGCAGCTCGTTTCTTTCAATCGCGGTCGTGCCCCTTTTCTTCATGGATGACTCTGATCTTAAGGAGAAATCGACTTTGAAACTTCTTGGTCTTTCTCTTTCATAAAATCTTTCTTAAAGTCGATACATTAGATCGATTGCTCTTTCTATTTTTCGTAAAGACGATACTCTCTATCACCTCAAACACTTTCTCACACCTGAAGCTATTCTCTATCAAATCTACTATCAGACCATGTATGGAGTACTGTTTTCATATTTGGGCTGGAAAATCTCTGTCACATTTGAGGTTTCTCTATTTCACACAGACGTGCTGTTGCTAGTTTCAATCTTTTCTATAAATACTATTATGACATGTCTGCTTCAGAAGTGTGTGATATATTCCCCGCTTCCTTTATTACAGCTCGTTTGACTCGTTGGTCTAGCGGTCTTCATCAATTCGCTGTTTTGATACCTCATTGTAATACAGCTTCTTATTCCAATAGCTTCTTTTCAAAGACTGCAGGCTTGTAGAACTCTGTTCATGCTGACTGTTTTCCTCCTACCTGTAGCCTTGGTCTTTTGCGGTGATCATATTTCGTTCTTTTTAGCCCCTTACATCAAATGGCTTCATGCCATGTCTGGAGCGATTTCCATAAATAAAAAAATAAAAATGTTGATATTTCGTATGACAACATATTTATTGCTACATATGTATGACAACATATGTATGACAACAAAAAATCAAGTCGCTTGTTACATCACGTTGGACTAATAAAACTACACTTTGTGAATAAAGAAGGTCACTCCTGATATAGGAGGGGAGGAAAAAAAGTGTCTACGGACATATACAGAGAGAGATAGAGAAGGAAGGAGGATGAAGAGATGGTGGAGCGAGGGTGTGGCTACCAGAAGGGAAGTTTTATTTCATAAATGCCGAAAATGCGCGCAATGTCGGCCCAATGTAACTGCAGATCCCGCACTTTGCTCGCAACCTCTTAAAAAACGGGACGATGTCAGCGAGAAAAAAATCGGCTAATTAATATTCACAAATACGGGAGATTAATGTGGGCGAACACTATTTATACTATTTGTCAGCCCGCCTGTCTGTCTACTGCTTAATCTCTCTCTCTCTCGCTCTCTCTCTCTCTCTATCTCGCTCTCGCTCGCTCTATCTCAACACACACACATACACACACATATATATCCATACATATTAAGGTTTAATTCAGCTTTTCCGTGTAGATAATTGAATTGAATTCGTTCGAAAGTATCGCAAACAAAATTAACAAATAAATGACACACACAAACATATATATATATATATATATATATATATATATATATATATATATATATATATATGAGAGAGAGAAAGAAATGGATATATTGTTTAATCTCTCTCTCTCTTTCTATCTCAACACACACATACACACAGAGTTTGAATTACCTACTAGACACCCTGCTCAAGTGTCTTCGGTCTCTCTGTACAAGGCTTTGTCAGGACGACCTGACATGAGGATACTTACTCCTACAAGTAAACCCTGACCAAATATTCAAAATAACATAGTATTCGAAGCCCAAATAAGATCCCCTTGGCATTAGCTCATACGAGGAATAGGGCACCTTCTCTAAGTAATGTTACTTCAAGTCACAACACTTAGCTGGATACTCCACCAGACCAGATGAAGTCTGGTCCTGGAATCCGGTAAGACCAATATACCAAAAGAAAGATATACTATAACATAATCAACTGGTCAATTGCGGAGAGGAAAATTAAAATTAATGTTCTTAACTTCTTTACTAACTAAACATTTGAGTGATAAAAGAGAAATTTAATAGAATATTCGAATATCTATGTATCTCATATAGGGATCAAGTGTTAGCCCCAGGTAGAGGCCCCTTGATTTCTGAGAACTTCAACTGAAGTAAAATGAAATATATATATATATATATATATATATATATATATATATATATTAAGGTTCAATTCAGCTTTTCCGTATAGATAATTGAATTTAATTTTTTCGAAAGTATTGCAAACAAAATTAACAAAAAATGACACATATAAACATATATATATATATATATATATATATATATATATATATATATATATATATATATATATGCGTGCGTGTGTGTGCATTCACATGTATGCAGGTGTATTTCCGTGAATCACAGTACCACGGGGTTGCTTCCACGTTAGCTATAATATGGTCGTCTTCAAGTTCAATGTTTACAAGTTCTTGTTTGTGTCGTCCTCTTAAATAATCAATTCCTCCCCTACACTGTGCGGATTGGAAACTATGGTCGACATCGTTTCCAATCCGCAAGGTGTAGTTTCATCGTTCACCTGACAAACGCATTAACCCTTATCCTCGAGTGGCCTTTGGGACCTGATAGGCGGTAACTCGTCAGTAATTAGTACATAAATATTTCTTAAAACGGTTACATAACCTTCTATTTACGTACGTAGATTGTAGAGAACTTGAATGCCTCCTGGATAGAACTTGAATGAATACCGGCGAGACGTGTAATTCCAACGGGACAGAACTTGAATGCCTACTAGACACTCATATCTCTCTCTACAGGGGGGGGGGGTCAGAACAACTAGGATACTTCTCCCTTCAAGAAAACTTTGACTAAATATGCAAAATACCATCGCAGCACAAATAGTTCACATTCGAGAAATGGTGCACCTCCTCAAAGTAATGTTGCCTATAGTAACAGCACTAAGCTGGATACTACACCAGACTAGATGAATTCTTGTACTGGAATCAGGTAAGACCAAGTGACCACAAGAGATATATACTATAACATAGTAAACTGATATAATTCTGAAGAGGAAAATCAATGTTCTTAACTTCTTTACAAACTCCACGTTTGAGACGGAAAGGATAACTAAAATGGAATATTCGAATATCTATGTATCTCATATAGAGAACAAGTGTTAGCCCCAGTAAAGGGCCTCTTGATTTCTGAGAGCTTCGACTGAAGTTAAATGAAACAAAAAAGTAATGCATGAAAGCCTTGCATACATGCACATATGAATCTATTTATGTACATACATAACACTATATCTCGGGGCGTATGTATTTGCATAGATGTGCAATAGATATATGTATGCATGTACGTACGTATTTACATATATATCTTCATCTATATATGTGCGTATGTATATCCTTTTTTTTCTCTCTCTCTCTCTGTCTGTCTTATGCATACACACACACACACACACACACACACACACACATATATATATATATATATATATATATATATATATATATATATATATATATATATATATATATATGTGTGTTTGTCTTTGGGAGACAAATCCAAACTATGGCAAATTCATCAGCCAATTCCCCTCCGAAACTAAGATCCTAATTCGGACTATTGGAAATATCTACCAAAAGATATCTAGACATAAGTTGTCTCTTATATTCAACAATACTTGCCTGCAAGAGAAGATGCTGCATATATATATAAAGTGTTAGCCCCAGGTAGAGGCCCCTTGATTTCTGTGAACTTCAACTGAAGTAAAATGAAAAAAAATATATATTAAGGTTCAATTCAGCTTTTCCGTATAGATAATTGAATTGAATTTGTTCGAAAGTATTGCAAACAAAATAAACAAACAATGACACACATAAACATATATATATATATATATATATATATATATATATATATATATATATATATATATATATATGTTTGTCTTTGGGAGACAAATCCAAACTATGGCAAATTCATCAGCCAATTCCCCTCCGAAACTAAGATCCTAATTCGGACTTTGGAAATATCTACCAAAAGATATCTAGACATAAGTTGTCTCTTATATTCAGCAATACTTGCCTGCAAGAGAAGATGCTGCCTATATATATATATATATATATATATATATATATATATATATATATATATATATATATATCGGCGTTCTTGCCTTGGAAATTTGAACACTCTCTGACGAAGCTTGCTGTACTTCGCTTCTTTCCATGTTGATTAATGTTGGCCGAGGGGTAGAATATCAAGCGGTCATTTTGACATCAACAAGCTGAACCAAAACGTACTGAGGCTCCTTGGGATATTCTCTTACAAAAACATCGGTATAACCAACCCATTTTTCGCCACCGAGCCGCATCATCAAGTATCTGGGGGCACTCCAGATTCCATCACTGGCATCAGCTGGACCTCGTCATCACACAGAATTGTGTTATCACCGTACGCAGTTTCCACAGTGCTGACTGTGACTAAGAATAATCCATGGTAGGCAGTAAAGTCCGTCTCCAGTTCCAGTGGATCCATCGATTCAAGAAAGCCCCCATCGCATTAACACTAGCAGGACAACACTACAAGACCTGTGCGAGTGCTTAGCTAATACCATCGAGGATCCCCTCAACGACTGCCATGATGGCAATGCTTAAAAACTATATTATCACATGTGTGATGCCATCTACAAATCCACAGGGAACACTATGAACGTGTGAGAGACTAAGGAGTAAACCCTGGACTGATTCGACTCTGACATTGCTAAATTAGAGCTGGCAATTAAGGCAAAAAGAGAAACACTTGTCAGCTACAACGGGAAACCTTAGAAGAAAACAGTCGCTGCACTCAGGAAGTCCAGGAATGTTAGTTAACGGATAAACCAAAGCGAGAGTATCCAGCTCTCTACTGACTGCGGCAACATTCGTGGCATGTACGATTGCTTAAAGCAGAACTTCAGCCCAAGCATTAACAAGATCATACCCCTGAGATATCACTTAAGCTATAATTTCAGACCGCAGCGGGCAGATAGAGAAGTCAGATGAAAACTACCAAGAACTCTCAACGGGAAACAACGTTGTAACGAATGCAACCGTCGAGAGCACATCAGCATCCTTGTTAAAAAAGGGCTAGACGCTGACCCTAACCCTCTAGCAGAACTAAACAAGGCAATTGACTCCCTTAGTCGCGGAAAAAGCTCCAGGAAAAGATAACATTCAACCTGAAATGATTAAGGTTGGAAAGAAGACAGTGCCATTGCACCATCTGCATCAACTGCTCCAGAAATGTACAGAAGAAGAAACATTAACCTGGGATATGTGTGACGCAAGCATCATCACTCTGTAGAAGAATAAGGGTTACCTTGGCGACTGCAACAATTACCGTGGAATATCCCCCTTCAGTGTTGTTGGGAAGGTTTTCGCTTGTGTTGACCTCAACAGACTGCAGTTGCTTAAAAAGCGGGTATACCCTGAGGCATAGTATGGGTTTACAACAGTAAAATCAACAATCGACAAAACCTTCTCCGTACGACAGATCCAGGAAAAATTCCATGAACAGATACAATTGCATTCATCGACCTTACCAAGACCTTTAATCTTGCTAGCAGGGAGTGACTTTTTACTTTGCTGCAGAAGATTAGATGTCTCCCGCCGGCTCATGAAAAATTATCACGTCCTTTTGTGAGATCATTCAGGGCACTGTAAACTACGTCGGCTCTTCTTCGGACTCTTTTCCAATCAAGAGCGGGGTGAAAGAAGCGTGCTCCGACACTTTTAAGTATTCTCTCTTCTCTGTTGTTGTCTTACACGTTGGTATTTATCAACCTCCTACATTGGTAAGATGTGACACAAGGTCAGAAAGTGGGATTTTATAAGTCATCACCCTAGAAGAAGAGCACTTATCACCTTAAACAATTCCTGGGCATACCCGTCGGCATTCCCCGGTCGTGGTGCCTCAAGCGATAAGCAGCAAACTAACCCCTTCTAAGCTTGAGAGGGTTGACCTCCTAGAACTGGACAGGACAAAACCACAGACCGGCGGAATCAAGGCCCGACGGCAAAGACGGTACCGGTCTATAGGGTGTAGTATCCATCAGAACAGATACTACGCTTCGATCTTAGCCAATAGGCCAAGAAGTAATTTATCTTCCTCCTACAGCGGTAAGATCTGACACAAGGTCGGGAAAGTGGAATTTGAAAAACCAGTGCGCCCGAGAAGAAAGAGCCTACAAAAAGGCCTGGGCAGCCCCGTCGGCATTCCCCGGTAGGGGTGCCTCAGGCAGTAAGCAATAAATTTACTCCTCCCCAAAAAGGCGAGGCAAAGCCTGGGGGGGGGGGTAGACCTTCTAGAACTGCACCGGATAGACCCACAGACCGGCGGAATCAAGCCCCAAATGTCATGACAACAGCGGTCTATAGTGCATAGTATCAATCGGAACAGATACTATACTTTGATCTTAGCCGAAAGGCCAACAATTTATTTATCTACCTCCCACAGCGGTAAGATGTGACACAAGGTCGGAGTGTGGGATTTGAAAAGCCAGCGCCCGAGAATTTGAGAACTCTGGCCTACAAAAAATGCCTGGGCAGCCCCGTCGGCATTCCCCGATAGGGGCACCATAGGGAGTAAACAATAAACTTACTCCTCCCCAAAGAGGGGAGGCTAAGCCTGGGAGGGTGGACCTCCTAGAACTGCACAAGACAAACCCACAAACCGGTGGAATCAATACCCGAAGGCCAAGACAATACCGGTCTATGGGGTGCAGTATCCATCGGAACAGATACTACACTTTGCTCTTAGCGAAGAGGCCAAAAAGGCCAACAATCGGTGGATTGAATGTATCACTGTAATATAGCCGTAATAATAAATAGATTGTAAAAGCAGTTCAACTTTCAAACAGATTTCGAAGACCACCGTTTTCTCTCTGCTCTTCAATCTGCTCTCTAAAAATCGAGTCACTGCTTTCCATCGGTTCTTTCATTTATGTCAAGTGGTCTCCACATATGCTTAATTGTTATTCTCATGTGCAGATCAGTCTACGATTGTGAAGAGAAGCTCTTTGCTTACTCTAACAGATACAATTGTTTACTCTGACAGATAGGCATGCACGACATGAGAAGCATCTCATTCTATTTTCAGCTGGTAAGTGTGCCTCTTTATTGTTATAACTTCCATACAAAAAGCAATTGCAACCTCTTCAGTCTTGTTGCATCCGAGCTAAGACCAAAGTGTGGAAGGTACTCATACGTAATATGCTCTTTGCTGATAATGGCATCAATTTTACGTGGGAGAAACACAACGTGAATTAAAGAAAAGATTAAATGAACACAAAAGGGACATAAAAACAACAACCCTCTCAGTGCACTTTTCTCCCATGCACTAGAACATGGCCATGCCTTCAAATTTGAACAAGCCGAAATCACAAAATACATCCACAACAAATCTCGGCGAAGATATTGGAAACTGCTCTCATCACCGCCTCCACCACCATCAAGCAACGAAATGGCTTCTTTAACCTATCACCCTTAATAAGCTAGATCATCCTTACAGAACAAAAACTCTTGCCTGATTATAGATAACATTTATTTTTATCTCTAACCTTAATGACACTCTCCCACTTACTCACACCCTTCCTTTTTCTCCATGAATCTTTACTTTCTCTAACTCATTCCGTTTTTCCCTCACAATTTTAACACTGCAGTCCGATGAAACTTTCTCATTTTCCAAATATTTCAAATATTCCATACCCACCTGTTCTATTACCTCCCTCTCCTCCACCCCTCCACTCCCTCACTCATTGCCATCATTTTCCAAATATTTCAAATATTTCATACCTATCACAACAAATCCCCCCTCTCCCCCTCACCCATCCCCCCTCTCAACTATTACCTTCACTCTTCCATACCCCCTTCTTAAATCCCCTCATTTTCTCAAAACGCTCTCTAAGACCATAACTTTCGCTCATCCACCGAAATCACAGCCCCCCTCCCTCTCTACCCACCCTCCTTTTCTCTGCATATACCCCCCACACACAAACATTCCAACTTACATTTTCCCCTTCAGTCTTGACCGCATCCATCTGTTCAAACACCTCCTTCCTCCCTCTCCTCCACTCCCTCTCTGCCATCCCCATTATTCCTGCTCATCCCCCACCTCTTTCTCTTACTACCAGCCACAGTAGTCCTTGCTCACCCCCATCTTTCCACTTCTTCCCCACTCATTTTCATCAACATTCATTTTTCACTCCTCACCAAGTACGGACGTCCACCCAGTAGTGGCCATTATTTTCTTCCTTTTTTCTCAATATGTCAACCCTACATGTGTTTGTACTTGCATGACATTTTTCTCTATATTATCATCCTGATGAAGTCTTATAAATACAGACGAAACGTTGATGTACACATAAACAACATCCATTTTTTGGTTTTCCTTTTTCATTTTCCCATCACGTCGGT